>VZRM01008906.1:244375-276763 GCA_013397955.1 Grantiella picta | reverse complement strand
AGGTTGGATATCAGAAAAAGTTTATCAGACATAGGTTGGTTGGGCACTGGAACAGCTCCCCAGGGCAGTGGTCACAGCACCAAGCCTGACAGAGTTCAAGAAGTATTTGCACAGTGCTCTTGGGTACATGGTGTGACTCTTGAGGATGATTCTGTGCAGGGCTAAGAGGTGATCTTGATGATCCTTTTGGTCCCTTCAAACTCAGCATATTCTGTGACTCTGTATCCTTTTACTAGGACAGAAGATCTGAAAAGAGTGGGGTTTTTTTTGACATAGTAGACTGTACCCCTGTGCCTCTTAGCACCTTGCCCATCTGCTGCAACTTTTATGCTGCCAAATGTTTCTTTAATAGGTGCTCTGTTGTGCTCAAATACACTTTTGGAACTGAAAGGATTGACCTATTTTTAATGATATGCAATTTCAAAGTGGCTTTAAGAAATCAGAGTGATTTGCTTCTAAGAAATTGTAATCTAAAACTAATGATCACAGATGTTCACTCAGGTAGAAGAAATAATTACCATACCTAAAGTCAGGATGCAGCTGTGGGGTTTTTTTTGACATAGTAGACTGCATTTTCCTATCTTCCACTTACTTAACATTTCAAAGTATTGCTTACTTATGCTATTAGCTGTTACTTCAGAAGACTGCCCTTGGGATTGCATTAAAGTGGGTTTATCGTTCTGTGTTCTACGAGGATATATGCAACCATTTAGGAACTATTAGCAGAAATGGATTAGAAATGTGGATATGAAAATTTTTTTGAAGAAAGTGCTAGTTAACACAGGGGATTTGTTTGAAAAAGGGACAACTGTGTAAGGAAATTCTGGGTAGTGGTGTTGCAAAATACAAACCAGATATTAGAAGAGGAATAATTCAAAGGTGCTAATTGTGAAATTGTGTCCTGCTGTATCTTCCTAAAGATAAGGATCGGTGAATTTAACCTGAATGTCTGGTTGCTGTAGTAGGAGAGAAACTGTCATTGAAATAGATACTGTGGGCTGTATTATTCTGCCATAATGCAAGAATGAAGTTATTTCTTGCTATATAACATTTTAGTATTTAAAAGCCAAAACTTTTTTTCAGAATTTTGTCCATTTGAGATAATTATGGGTAAAAAAAGTTAGAAACCATACAAAAGCAGTATAAAATCATGGCCTAGATACTTTTCTGTTAATAAGGGAAGCCAGAAAACAAAATACACAAGTTTAGCATAATGGCGGCAGAGTTGACTGTTAATTTATAAATAATTGAATAATATAAATATAATGCTTGAAGGGACTATTTTTTCATGTTCTCTAGCAATGAGAACATGAAAAAAGAATTAATTTTCTCTGAGACCAGGTTGTGGAAATATTCCTTCAAGTTAAGATGGAAGTGTTTTATATTGTGTGAACAGAGCCAGATTGGAAAGGTTTATCATCAGGAGGAAAAAAATAGATAAATTTTGGAAGTGGAATGTATTCCTAATTCACAGTCTGATATCTTAAGATCTTGTCTTTACCTTCATGTTTTGTCAGAAGAAAGATGTCCTATAAAAATGTAAATCTTAAGGAAGGGGAGGTGAAAATACAAGTTAGCTGTATAAGCTTATTGGCAAGATATGTCAGTCCAAAGTCTGCCATAAACACACAAAAGATCAGGCCAAGATGTGAACAAGACTTTTATTTAACTAGTTTCTGCAAAAGCCCTTTGCTTTAGAAGAGCAATGTCATACAGACCAAACCTAAACATAATAAATTTATACATGCCAAGACTGTAAATTTGCTGTAGAAGGTTTTCTTTTAGGAAAGACAAAAACTAATTGCCCTCATGTTAGCTCTGTACTTTCCCAAGGCCCCAACTCTTTATTCTTGCTTTAACTTGTTCAATGATAACCTAAAGACAAAAAGTTTAAAGTCTTATCTAAATATATAATCTTTAAAATTCCAGCAAGGAAAAGAAGTAGGAAAAAATTGCTGAACTGGAAAGACCTGGTAATTGCCATGTCTCTGTCAACCATGAGAAGAGTTAGTTACTTCGTCAGTGAGATGGAATGGTGTGTATGTTCTCTCTAGGTCTAGTAGAGTTTTTTATTAAAAAGAAGGATTTTAAAATGTTTTTGACCAACCTTACTTTATTCTGTCAATTATTATTTAGGGAAATGTTAAACAACAGCTGATTAGAAAGCCTAGACAACTGAGTGACAGCAGATTTTTTTGAGTTCATGGGAAAAGCTGAAGAGCTTTCAGCATATTTTAATTTTTTATTGTGTATCTCTGGATATTATCTACCTCTCAGAAAGTTATGCTGTCATGTCTCTCTCCCGTCAAGAAAATCATCATAAAAATATGTGTGAAGTACCAGGAGTTTCTCACTTCCTCCACCCATCAATCCTAAAAGGGAAAATATCATCCCTCAAAATTAGTGAATGTTGTAATACATTTTTACAGAAAGCTGAAGTCCCCTGCCTTCTGTTTTATGAACAACATTTTGTATGATACCACTTCAAACCAAACTTGTCAGTCTGAAGGTAACATCATTAATGGAAGTTGATCAGTCACTATATTTATAATGCAGCCTTCAGACCCCAGAGCACTTCTCAATTGACAAGCCAAGAGTAAAGCTTGTTGAGATCTGCATCACTGAGCTAGCTTAAGAAAAACTCAATGGGAAAAGATAAGTCTTAAGCTGACAATTCTGGTGTCTAATCCGTAAGTGCACACATGACTGCTGGTAGCACATCTTAGGCATGAACCAGGAAAGTGCCATCCTGTCAGCTCAGCACTGTAAAGGGCACCAGGATGTCTGTCACAGTCACTGAGGGCTCCAGGAATCAAGGGAATGGACTGGTCTATCTGCGTAATTCCTTGTGTGGAGAGGCCAGGGGCCAACACATTTTAGAGCTTGCTTTAAAGATCCAAGGACCTGACTTGCCCCAAGTACAGGAAGCAGATAATTTGTTATGAATTGGAGAAATAGAAATATATCAAATCCCATGTTTGGCAATTGCAGGTGATTAGCATAAATGTGTTTCCTTCTGAGTATCTTCCTTTTCTAATTCTTCAAGTTCTGTTTTGTATTCCAGAAGGAATTTATTTTCAAAGCTTTTCCTGGTAAAACTTGAACCTTGGCTTTTTTAGCCATCTCCGCTTCTCCCTACCTATTCAACAAAATAACATTGTTAATACTTTCCTCCCAGTATCCTCCTAAAGTGGCCTCAACAAACATGATGTTAGTTCCATCTTATTTCTAGAGTTTATAGCCTAGCTATAAATGTTGTTTAGGTCAAAATTTAGCACAGAGCATAAAGTGATGGAAAACCAGTTTCGTATTCCTGAACTATAGATAAAATTTGCTAATTTTCTATCTCACAAAACATCTTTAGGGAATTAACAGTCTCTGGACAGTGTTGTCTCAGAAACTAGTTTTATTGTAAGCTCATTTTAAAAGACACACAGATTGCATTAATATGCTTGGTATTTCTGTCCATCTTTCTGCTTATTTACTTCAGTGTCTATCAGTCAAGGAGAAGCCAATTTGACAGAGGAACAATATTCTCAAAGGTAAAGCACTTACAAGCTTCCTTAAAATTGTAACAGGAATAGAAAGGAGACAAGTTTCCCCGGGAGAAAAATAATTTAGGAGCACCTTTTTAGGTACTGAAAATCCAAGCAGCAGCAACGTATTCTGAGTTCAGACAAAGTGCATTGTATCAGGCAGGAAGTCTCTTGCCATGGTATGTGCATTCAGGGGAAAGCAGGCTTCATTAATGCTAATGTTTGCAAAGTAATTGTGTGTAGATGGCTTACAATTTTTTGTTTGTTTCTTTCTTTCTCACTCCTCCAGAAATGCATATGTTTTTGTGGAATGCTGATGCATATTTCTACTCCCCAAGGGCAGAAGGAGGTAGAAGTAGGGAGGTATTCCTTTGGAACATCTGCATTGAAAACTGATCATCATCACTGATATGCACACCCTTCTTCAAAATATTCAGATACAAATAATAGAATAGGATTTGTCAGAAGGTGTGTTTTCCGTCTGATTTTTTTATAAGTTTTTAAAGTCAGTGCTCCAATTGCTGTGAAACCAGTCTTCTCCATATAGACATGTGCTCACTATGACCCAAATCGTGTTGTATTCTCTTATAATTTTGTTGCATTCTCTTATAATTTGTTGCTCTTATAATAATGTTGCATTCTCTTGATTTTGCATGAGAATTCTAAACCAATAGTCTGTGTACAGTTTTTGGGAAAGTTTGGATCCTATGTATATGAAAGTTCATTTTATACAGTACAAAGAGAAATACTCATCAAATTAGCATTTGCCCAGAAGAAAGAGAGATTGCCCAGTTTGTGGCCAAAGTTTTAAATACTTACAGTAGCTAATAAAAATGTTCTTTAGGTTTTTTGGTATTTAGGGATCACTGTCAAGGAGAGATACGTAATCTTTTGTTTGTCACAGAGTCACCTAATCCTTTGGTTTTGCCAGCCTGCTTAAAAATATTAACAAGGTGATAATTAGCAATTGTTTTTCCCCTCTTTTTTTCCTTCTTTGTAATTTTTAATATAGAATGTTCTCTGTGGCTACTCGATCGAAGTTCTGAATTCCTTATAAGTTTTCTAAAGGTAGTACAGAGCTTTCAAAGAAAATTTGTTTCTTTTTGCTGTAAAAATAAAATAATTGGTTGTAGTTACAGGAAATTATTCTTGAAAATGGTTAGCAGTTTTTAAAATGCTTTAATATTTAAAAAATAATATATTTCATTTTGCTTTGTTTTTTTAATAGTTATAGAAACATTTGTCAGTTCTAGAAAATATGACTAGGAAAGGGCAAAATAATGTGACTACTATTCTTGTAGCTGGTTATCACAGAAGTTTACCAGAAAAAAGAATGTTTATGTCACAGGGCAGTACTTCAAAGTGTAGATTTTCCCCTGAGGAATCTGACAATATTTGCCTTTTCCCTCTCTTCTTTAGTATCTCTGTTAAAATACTTTCCATGTGCTGTGTTTACCAACATGCATTCAACTGCTGTGGCAAGATGAGAAGGATTTTTAAGAGTGTCAGGTTCTGTCAAATTATTTTTATCCTAAACAAGTTCATTATTGTGTCTGGATTCTTTTTCTGTGGATTAGGAAAAATAATAGTAGACTGTTCCAATGATTTCCCCAAGTAGCTATCCTCTTAAAGGCTTAGTTTCTATAGTCTGGTTTGCTATAAGTTTATTGGTACATTTTTTGAAGTAGCACAGTTAAATAGCTCACAAGAATTCAGGGTGAGGAACAGAAAGGAATGGCATTGTCTGTAAATGGTAATTGTGGTGTAAATTCCTCTTCCTTGAAGGACGTACTCTTATTTGTGGTTTCAGGTTTCAAGTATGAACGGAGTCCTTTTATAAAGTTTCTAAGAGACCAGCAATTTTAGGAGTCATCTCTTTTGTCTGTGAGATTCCTTCACTGAAAATTTTCCAAATAGTACTTAATCAGAAAAAAAGAATATATTCCGTCTTAAAATTTTGAAGATGAATTTGTGTCAAGAAAAGGACTTGTGTTGGAAGAATCTCAGAATGTGATAATTTTGTCTAGTGGTAAAATGGAAACTTTTCAATTTGTAATTTTACACTCTAAATTAGACTCCATTATAAGAGTTGCTCAGTAACTTTTCTCATCTACCTCCTTCAGAGCACACTAAGCCTTCATTCCTTCAAGGGGAATGCCAGTTAAAATAAGTGGTAGATCTTCCCCTTCTTTTATGTAGGTTAATTTCACCAGATCCCAATCAGTTTTGTCAAATTGTATAATTTACAATAACCACAAAGAAAGCAGTGTAAAGATTGGAAATATGTTAGTCGTTAGAGAAATGCAATCTGCATATATATCTCGTTGGTTTTGGAGGAAATATCTGTACTGTTCAGTGGTAAGTTTCTTCATACATGCTTTCTCTGCTGCACTGGCCACCGTAGTGTGATGAAAACCTCTTCTATCTCCATGCTTCTGTCAACAGAAGTCTTGCAGTTATTCATCAACAGTTCACTCTTTGCTGCAGCTAAGTTAGTTTGGCACAACGGAGGTTTTCTCTTAAAGAGGTGTTTTTTTCCCACCTGTACAGGCTTCTTTGCTGGTGTGCAAATCTGGGGCCTCACGTGGGCCATGCTTGCCTATTATGCCAGATGTTCAATCCATTAGGAACTTGCACTGGAACACTTCACACATACTTAACAAAAGATTTCTATAAAATAGCATGACTGTCGGCCACCTGGGACAAGGCAAAAATCCAAGTTGGTGCCCAAAGCAAAAGGTCAGATTCCACAAAATTGCCCCATGCCTCCCCTGTTGCTTCCCTCCTCCTGTTCTCTGTCTGAGTGCCGCACCTGATAAAGCACCACCCAGCACTTCCCAGCAGGGTCATGAATCCTGGAAGCTGGTCAGGATATGATTGACAGCTTGATGGAAGTGCCTCAGCTCAGCCATGATGGCCAAACCAGGCAGAATTCCCATTAGACATATTTATCTGGGAATTAACACAATTACTTTAATCCATTGGACAAGTTGTCTAATCTCATAGGTCAACAGAGAAGGTGTTTTTAAGAATGTCATTGTTGGCAATGGAATTAACACATACTGATGGTTTTCAATCATTGTGGAAAAATTGTATGGGGTCAGACAATCACTTTCTAAATAATTTCTGAAATTTGTTAATCTTCTTTAGGTTTTCACACAAGACTGTGCTTAATGTATACAAAGTGCTTGTTACATGATGTAGGAAAGAATATATCCACCATTGCTTTAAGTTATTCATGAAAGTATTTCCTTGATAGTAGGGTCTTACGATAAATTTTTGGAAGGTAGCAGCATTTTGCACAAGTTCTTTCTAGTTGCCCAATGGCTGTACAAAGTAGGATCCAAGATGGACATGAGAAGGTAAGAAAAGCTAAGCTGATTCCTAAAAGAGGCATTACATTCCCAGATACATATGTTACACTTGCGAGGCTCATATTCGTATTTTAACTTTGTTTCCAGGGTAAAGTATTGTGTGAGTTTTCTATGAACGGTGCTCCATATCCAAGTACCATGTGGACATCTCTGTCTAGGTACAAAGGTGGACTGAGCACTGTCCCACAAGGCTGTGAGAACTAGTGGCTGGTCATGGAGAAATGCTGCTTTACAAAGTACCACTGTTCTAGATATTCAGTAACTTTAAATGTCTTCATATTAAGCATATGCTTTGTTTGTTTGTTTTTCAGTAAATTTCTCTTTGTGTTCTTCACTGTGTGTTTCCTTTTCTAGATGCAGTGGAGGAATGTGGGGGACCTTTGAGATATAGTGGGTGAATGATTGGGGCTCTTCTGATTTTTCATTTGCTCACATCCTTGTAATATCTTCATTTTATGGGCAGTACTGTCAAAAAAGTGTGATAATAGCTGTGAAAACAGCAATTAGACATATCCAATAATACTTTTTTTGGTCAGTCCCTTTACAGTTCAAGTACAGACCAGTGAAGGCTTAGGGGAAATTTTGGACTTCAGATAACATAAGGATGATTAGCCAACCAAAAATACCTCCGAGTAGCTTCCTTCATTCTTCATTTGTTTATCCACCCCAAAAGCTAAGCCTGGATTTCTCAAAGCTGTTTTAACCCTCTTTAGACTCTGCTGGAAACTTCAGGCTTATCCCTAAGCAGTTAATGTTAATGAAACAATGAAGGTTGTTAATTGACAAAAGGAGATCAGTTTGTGTAAGCTGATGGTTATTGTCAGTTGGAAACTATCATGGTCAGATGAAGAACAGTTGTTTTATTCAGCCAAATAAATTTACAATTACAATGGTAAAAAAAAAACCAAATCACCAAAATTCCCCAAATCAATGAAAAAAATTTTAGTCTCTTTAGGTGTTGTGGAGATTGTCTGTATACCTTGCAGAATTGGAGAGCTCTTAAGTAGTTATTCTAGCAGCTCATCCAGCTGGGTCCCTACTCAATTCATTGTATGTGTGCTCTCTCTGCCTTCCATATCTGACATTGCTCTTCAGTCTAAACCAGTATAGTCTATCAAAAATGTCACTGTGCTGAACACCTCATCTTTAGTCCACTTGCCAGCTCAGTTTTCTTCAGGGAGTGTTGTTTCACTGTCACACACATGTTTTTCAAGGCTCCTTCTGCCTTGTCATGCTTACTACTGCCCTGTCTTGCTCTTCCCTTACTCCTTACCAATCTAGAGAGAAGAGCTATCCCAGCTGGGTGCTAAAGAGGGGACAGGTGGTGGGAAGGGTGAGGAGAGAAGAGGGGTCTGTATTGCACTGAGAATCAAGGTGGGCAGGGTAGGAAGAGCTGGGACTTACATGGGAGGGTGGGGAAGGAAGGAGCAAGTTTTTAGGTGCTGCTTTTGCTCAACTTGAGGAAACACAGCGGGTCTCAGGAGCAAGTTTCTGTACTTTGTCTTAATCCCACCCATGTTATGTTCAGTGACATTTCTTATTTTTCAGGATATCCTTCCTGAAAAGTTTTGCAATGCCCTTTGAGAAACCTGTTAAACTACTGGTAAAAAGTTTTGCTAGGTGTGTGAAGGGAAATCAATAAAATATTACCAAAAAAAGAACATAGGATTAAAAGAGTTACTTTATTGAAGAATTATCTAGTAGCTACATTTGATCTTGTGTACAATGATCCCAAATCTTGTACTTGGTGCTTTTGCAGCTTTGCAACTTGGTGGTTTGTTTTGTTTGTTTATTTTTCACTTTGCTAACAGAGTTTTGGAATTGCTGATGGTTTTTTCCTGAGCGCATTCATTTTGCGTGTTTTCACAATCTGCAATCCAAAATGCAGTTACTGTGCAGTGGAAAACAAGCATATTTGGGTTATAGATTTATTCTTTTCTGAGATCTTCAATGGGATAACTTAGCAGATATATGCTGGCTAGTCTGGTAGTTCTAAAGAAGTTTGAAAGGTACACTTTCAAGCCATAAGGATTTAAAACTGGGCCCTTATGATTTAATTATGATTTTTAGACAATATAAAATCACATTGCTGAGTGAAAGGAAACCATTTTTCCTCCCATCTGTTTTGGGATGGAGGGAGAAGTGCCAGCCTGTCAAATTATTTTAATTTGAAGAATTTTGATTAAATTTCAGACAGAGATTGCACATTTTTAGTTGGTGTTGACACGTCACAATGATGTTCAGGACTGCCAATGTCTTTTCTTCTATGGAAACCTGTACTGTGGTAGAGGCAAAATAAAGTTTCAGAGGATTTAAAGCATACCACTCTTTAAAATACTTTCTTCATTTGCTTTTACAGATTTCTTTTCTCTAGAAATCAATACTCTTTGCTTTTGTTAAAACAAGTTGAAATGGTCTTCCTTTATTGTTCTTTCTTTTTTTTTCCTTTGTCTCAAATCTTTCATTAATGCATGGCACAAAATAGTTAAACAGAGGGGCTGCGTAATGACACCTAATATGTTTATACTTGAAAGAGCAGTATTTAAAGTACTCAGTCATGTGGATCCCTCCAGATCAGGAGCTCAGTCACAGCAGAAAGGGCTTTAGGGGTCACATTTTTAACATTCCTCACATAAATACATCAAAGCTCAAGTATTTCAAGAGCAACCTAAATTCTTTATACTTCAACACACTGATGGATCTGAAGAAAAAACAATATGCCACTTCTCCATTTTTTTTTTTTTCAGGAAAACAATGATCCTTGTGCAATGATGCAAGTTAACTTGAGCATTAGCTAGATGACACCGAAACATGTTTGTGCTGAGGTGTCCAAGTGACTTGGCTGGAGCACAGTCTTTGTTAAATGAAATTTCAAGAATAAAGATTTTCTTAGCTGCTTCTTTTCCTTGTCTAACCATACTTATATATACATAAGTCTTCATCTAAGTGTATTTTTCTTTAAACCATGCTCTCAATTTCCCAACCGTTTCCCATTCATCATGTATGTTGTCACAGAAAGACGAGATAAACAATGCTGAAATTTGTGCACGCCATATTGCATTTTTTGATTTTTATTTATTTTCAGAGTTTGGAAGTCCATATTTTAACATACAAAAGAAAAACTTTTCTTTCTCACAGGTTTGTAAATTACCTTTTCCAGGCTATAGCTATAGGAAGATAGCATGCTTAGCATCAATAACATTTTAAAATATAAACTTGTCACGAATTTCAGTTGTGGTATAAAATAAAATTTACCTTCTAAGAAGTTAGCAAATGTTCTAGTAATAGTAGCTGTATCATCAGAAAAGGTTGGATACAACCCTGCTGTGAGTCCACTACTGTCTGGCTTTGTAAATAATTAGCAAATACTCAAAAGACAGGTAGATTGGACTGAAATACAGCTTTCAGGTAGCTTCAGCAAAAAAAATTAACAAAATAGGGTATTCAAAAAACAAAGTTCGAGCACTTTTTACTCATCTGTGTTTCTTTCCCGAAAAGAATTTTATTCCTGTGAAATCCTTAGCTGTCCTACATTATCCTGTACTCATCCAGAGTAACCTAAAGAATCTTAATGCACATTTCTTCTAGCTCACCACCTTCCCCCTCATGAAGCTGCCAGTGTTGTCACTTTTGTGCTTTTGGAACTAGTCCTCTGATATGCTGGACCACTTGTAAACAAACAGGCATTTGCTGAAAGATTTTTCTGGTTACACTTTTTTACCCCCTGTGAAGTTGGACTCTTAAATAGTCAAAACTGGTTATCAAGTTCCTGTCCTTTAAGAAACTGATTAAAAAGCAATAACTGAATCTGGTAGGGAAGTGGCAGGTCATGAATGAGTGTACTCAACATCCTACACACTCAGTTTGCAGTCCTGGGCTGGAGGAAACCCTTCCAGGACTGTATCCTAGCTTAGATCCAAGACAAAGACAGTTCAGTTCTCTGGGCATGCTTTTTAATCTCTGCTTTCTGTGTAGCCACATTTCCTCCTATGTTGGTTTTGCTTGTGACCTTAGAGAAATGGAAGTTTTTTGCTGTTATTTTCAAAATGCTCTATGTTGGTTGATCTTATCAATTTGAAAAATCAAATGCCCTGTAAAGACAAGTTGGCCTTTAATTTAGTGAGGTTTCTTTCTGTCAGGGTCAGTGACATTTTTAGAAGAAATGGGAACCTCTATGTAGAAAGAATAGTTTATTGCCAGTAGAAAAGAAAGCACTTCTTTGCATCTTGAGAAAGAAGGCACCTCATGCAGTTCCAAATGGTGTGTCAGTTTTCTCAGCATTTTCTGCTTAGATCTTAGGCCAGTAATGCCTTCTAAGAGCTCTGAGAAATGTCCTGTCTGGATATTTTCGTTAAAATATTTCTGGAATCTTTAAACCTTTTTTAAAACNTTTTTTTTTTTTTTTTGGTTATACAAATACTAAAATAAAGCAGAATCTCATGAAAGAGACAGCAGACATGCTGGGTGGTGTATATTCAAATAATTGCATTTGGAAGCAGGTTTTATCCTGGTCTGCTGTCATCCTTGCAAGGGAAAATCCTCTTTTCTTATTTGTTTTATCTTTGTGGTCTCTGTACTCTCTAGAAAAGTCTTCAGTTGTCTCTGAGACGTAGTTCCCTCCTCCTTCCCAACATCCAATTGAACCAGTGCATAATTGCCTGGTAAGACAAGCAGCCAGCCCAGTGCTCCTCTGACAAGCCACAGCCTTTTAGCAAAACATACATGAACGGTAGACTGTGAGCGATGAATTACACACTTGTAACATCTGTCCCAGTGAGAATCTCAGCTTTCACGGGAAAAAACCCTAAACCAGACTGATATATGTAGTCATCATGGTTTTGGCCAGTGCTTGGGAATGTAAACCTCTTTAATCTGGGATTTCAGAAAGCAAATAACATAAATTGAAACGAAGTGGGTTTTCTAGCCTTCCAGTTATTTCTGTGATAAGATTCAAAGGCTGATGTGGGTTTGACAGAAGTGAGGTCAGCCTCAGTTGTTAATGCTCTAGTCCAAGGGAGGCCTGTTGCAGGCAGCAGGAGGTGTTCTTCATAATTTAACTCTTGAGTTAAACTCTTCTTTGTTTATACTTGTAGTTTGTGGAAAGTATGTAAACCATGGCCAAGATGCAAAGGAGGAGGTAGGAACACAGTTGATTCTATACTATAGCATTACCCAAGTCCAAATGTTGTGTCTTGAGGTCCTGTTCATCTGTTGCCTGCAGTTGAATTGGGTCCCTGCATACCGTCCTTACCTCCTTTTAGGCATACACTGACCAGTTGATGTGCAGAGTGTTTGTGAAGCCTGGCCTACCATGCATCTTCACTTCTGTGTTGTCAGGGTGTTTTATCCCACTTGGGCTCTAGCACACCGGGGCTGCTGTACACACAGTGAACTCTGAGTGATGAGAATGTGCTCAGATACCGAAATACTTATTCAGTGAGATGGCATAGCTCAGGTCTCCTCCAAAACAAAGGACTCAAATCATGCGTACTCATGGCAGTCTTTGGAAAAGAATGTCTGTATAGTCTCTGGAGTCTATTGCAGGTAATGAGTAGAGACTGAAATGTGGATATTCTGGTTTTCTCCTTGAAAAGGAGGGTTATTTCCATGATTCTGGAAAGTTACTGAACAAAAGGAAGGAAAATACATTGCCTTTTAAAAAAGAATCCAACTGCCTAATTCTTCTGTTTGTGAAATTAAGACAAGTAAGGTTTCTAAGGAGCTCGGAGACTAGCCTTGACAAAGTGATGGTTTCTGTGGAGCCTCTGCTTTTCACTTTCAAGCTTTAAGGCATTTCATTTTCAAATGTTTGAGATATCGATGCTTTTAAGCTGGTAGGTGACTAAAAATGGATTTTCATCATTGTGATGTTTTTATAATTTTCATCATTTTCATCATGTTATTATTAAAAACATTAATCTCAGAAATCACCTCAGACAAACAACCCAACAATACATAAAGAGTTTGTTTTAAAGAACTATAAATAGTACTACAGCTTAGTTTCTGTTTAGATATGTGAATTGTGGAAGATGTAGTTTTTAATAACTGGAAAAACTTCAAGGTCCCTTCATAGAAACTCTTGAAAAATTTAACAGATGTCATCTCTATCCCTGAATGAATTTTGGTTAATGATTTTTATGTTCTTGTGTAGATAAGAAGGAATTTTAATGAAAATTGCAGATGCGTAATGTAAAATGTTAGTCTTTTCAGTCAAATGTTTCATCACTAAAATGAATATTGTTACCCAGGTAAATCCATAATGTGTGATTATTCATAGTCTTTAAAGGTTATTCTCATTTTTTTCTCTACGCAATGTCAAGAAATATATTTTGTTCATTGATTGGCAAAATGTGGAAGTACATGAATGATTAACAACTTCTGAGTTTTTTGTTGCTCTGAGCAACCTGATCTAGTTGAAGATGGCCCTGCTCATTGCAGTGGTGTTGAATTAGATTGCCTTTAAAGGTTCCTTCCAATCCAAACTATTCTGTGACTCTGTGACTATTGTACATGGGCTTCCTAGGATGCACTGTTCCATCATACTCGATTTTACAATACATTGGGTATAAAATGGCGGACAGCACCATTTTGAAAATCACCATTGCATTTCAGGGTAATATTTGGCCAAAGCAGAAAAAGGAGCAAGGGGCAAAGAAAGATGAATATGAAGTAGTTGAAAGCTGTTACTTAGGCTGCAAAAATATGCAACAGAAGCATGTTGGATGAAAATTTCAAGATCACATAGTAAAAGAGTTCCCTGCTGTCTGTAGTGCTTAATTATTTGTATAATTTGTAAGGGTAGAACCTTCTTAAACCCCATAGAAAGCATAACTACAAATTCCAACTACTGTTAAAAATACAATATGGGAATTTAGAGGCAGTATGGAAGGATTAGAGCAAAAGGAGATGGAAGGGGGTTAAGCAATCTGCTTAATATCATTCAGCATATCTGTGTCAGAGCTCGTGACAGAAGCATCATCTTGGTCTGTTATCAGGTGCATTTTGTCACGGTACTAACTGCAAAACTTTGATGAATATCCACTTTTTGGAGTGATTTGAGTGTAACAATACCATCTATGAGGTATAAATGAAGAAAGTTTCATAGGAAGACTTAAGGTGCTTTCGACAGGGGAATGATGTGCAGATGAAGGATCTGTGGGTTGGGCAGAGGGTTTGAAGTGCAGAGGAACACCAGCAGTGAAGTTCATCCTACTCTCTGAGGATTATCATGAAGCTGAAGATGTGCATACTTCAAGAGACAAGGAAATACATCACACAGCTTTCTGAAAG
Source organism: Grantiella picta (assembly GCA_013397955.1). Lineage (NCBI taxonomy): Eukaryota > Metazoa > Chordata > Aves > Passeriformes > Meliphagidae > Grantiella > Grantiella picta. Next base: position 262,563 of record VZRM01008906.1, on the reverse strand, counting down.
ATTCAGGAGTTTAGGCCTTTACTATGATGACATCTAGGCAACCTGTGTAGTGACCCTGAAAACAAGCAGCTGGTGTAGAGTGAATATTTTTAAGACTGTCAGGTGGAAGGGAATTTTGTGGCTATGTAATGCTTTTTTGTGCATGGTAGCTCAAGGACTTCTTGTTTTAATGTAGACTGTATCTTCTGTTTAGTGGAACTTGTTTATTTTTCAAGGCTTAGAAAAATGAAATGTTACTTCTTGAGGTATAGCAGTTATAACTGTTCTCATATAAGTATTTCTATTACAAGTCTCAGTTTGCTGAAGAAGCAGGGATGTGTGTGTGGTTTTTTTCCCATGCATAGCAAGGTTGCAGCTGTCCTAGAGATATCCTTAGAAGTCACATTTTGATAAGCATCATTGGTAACAGTCATGGCTTAACAAAGTTAACCACTTTCTTCAGCTTTCCTTTTTATACAGTGTTCCCTCAACTGGGCTGATAAAATGTCACTCTGCACAAGGAACTGATCGCTATGGAAACAATAGGAAAATATAAAGAAAAAACTTCCCAAGGCATGATTACTGTTTAAATTCTCCTATTGTCAAGAAGCCACAGCCTAAATTTACTAGTTAGAAAATAAATGCAACCTGAATCAGTTATGCCTACGTTTTGATTTTGAGAAGTCTGGCGTACTGTGCTCCACTGTCTTCTTCCCACCTTCTTGCTGGCATCCTTCCTTAGCAAACTCAATAATTTAATCTGAAAGCCAAGGTGGATAGTTTCTAGCATGCAAAGCCTTTATGTTTTCATCACATGCATCAAGATTACAGCATATGGTTTACAGAAAATGTATTTATTTTTTATTCATTATTGGAGGCTGGGTGCAGCTTTGATCTGGAGGTGGATTAAGGGGAGGGTTCAGGTTTGTGTGTAACAGAATTTGAGTCATCAGCACCCTTAGTGCTCCCCTGCAGTGGAGAGTAGTGTAAGGAGCAGATAACTGCAGGTAACTCAGGCCTCTCCCGAGCTTGTTGAGGAAAGGTACCTTTCTGCTCTTTTATTGTGTCTTTGCCAGACAGTGTCTTGCTTCAGGGCACAATTTTTTCTTGTTTGCACTATGGAGTGCCTGACCTTAAGGCGACCTGATTTAGTTCATTAAACTTTGCTAACTTTTTTTATACTGAATTGTGCCTATCTGCTAATCTCTACAAATCCGTGTTTTACATTTGACAGAACTTATTAAAAATAAGCCAAAAACTCAAGATAGGAACAACTTTGAGGATTTTTCTTTTGGTGGTTTTACTGTAGCAGAAATGTTCAGTAATGTGGGTGTCTGCAGAATGTAACACATCCTATTCCAAATCTCACCTTTTTTGAATTCTTGAAGAAACCCACACTCATTAAATAGCTTTCTGTTATGATAACTTGCAGAGAGAACTGCTGTACTTCAGCCTTCCTACTGAGTGATTTCTCATTATAAATCATCTCTTTATGGCTCAAAAATGCTGCTTCTCCAAACTCCACTCATTAGTGAGACTGGAATGAATTTAATAATAGCTAGCTGTTTGCACCAGAGCCGTGCTTATGAAAGACTGTTGCATTTATGTCCTTGATGCCCAAAACATGTATGCAATGCATTGGACCTGGACAAACCAGGAATTACCAAGGCTAGCTCTGTGTGTGTGTGTAAATGTGGATCAGTGCATGCAGGCAACGTGGTTTCTATTTGTGCTTCTTCTTCTATTTTGCCTATTAAAAATGAGAAATTTATTTAAAACAAAGGTTTTGATAATGGTACTGAATGTGTTTAAGAAAAAATTAACTTCTTCCTGTCTTCTAAAAGAGTCTTATTTTTCATTGCCTTCAGAGAAGCTGGATTGTTTTACAGATAGACTCATTTGACCACAGGTCATTACCTCAGAGGAAATATTAAAGATCTTTTTTTAAGCTAAACAGGGTAACTGTGCAGACTTTCAAGTAAGTTTAATGTAATTAGTTGAGGGGTTTCAGCACACCTCTTACAGTACCAGTAACTGACCTCTGTTAAGTATTTCACACCCTAATAGTTGAGAAGTAGCTTGGTATTGGTTCACAGGAGATTGCTACCTAACTGCCTCATTTCTTCACATTAGCTTAATGAAGAGTAATGACATTCCATGTCATGAAGTAAGTTTTGTCATCCATATACTGCTTCACCATTTTTAATCTCTCTTTATTTGAATTATTAAGGATTTGGTTTTGCAGTACGGAGGTCAGTAATTGCTTTACTTTTAAGTCTGTCTCTGATTCAGACCCTGGTAATGCAGTTTGTGTTCCTAAAAGGCTATATGTGGCTAGCACAGATCTTTCCTGTAAGAATTTTCTTGTGTTTTTATAAACAAAGATACAGTTTGGATGTTATTAAAACGGTTTCTCGAGATGTGCGCAGTTCAGGCCTGGCCAATAGGCTCAGGGGGAGGTTTCGGACTGGCCAATCTGAGTGACCTCTGAAAAGTCTGTATAAGTTGGAAAAATAAAAAAATAAATCTCTTTGACACATACAACTTCTGGAGGGTCTTTTCTCTTTGCTTGCGGCTCAACAGCGACAGCTATACTTAAATATCCTTTTAAAATATGCCTTACAAGGATAGCTAGAATAAGGGTGGAAAGAAATTAACACCAGTGTTTTTTATATTGTTTTCTTCATATTTCATGTATAGGGATACAAAGTAGAGGACATCCTATTTAAGGTATTCTGTTATTTTTATCAAACATACTTTAGAGGAAATTTTCTGTTGAAGTGTTTGCAGTTTTTATTATTGGCTAAATATTCTTATATTTGTGCATTTTTACTCCTGTGATATCTTTGCAACACCCCTCGTTATCATTGAGCAGTAATTACTTATGTAGTTAGCCAGGCCTTTTGCTGCAAAAAGTTTCATTTGTTTTCTCTATTCTTTTTCTAATAGGTATTCATTCCCATTTCTATTTGATGTATTCAACAGGGAATGAATACAAAAAGCTTCCACAGTAATTAATATAGGACATACCAAGCTCTCTCTTCTTTAAAATATTCTTTGACCATCACCAATTCTATTAAAAAACTAGCAATCTAATGAAAAAGAGGAGCAACTGAAGCTGTTATTAAAATCGTAATTTTCCCAGTCTTGCTTCTCAAGATTGCAGTACTTACTGGTCAGGTCTTACAAAGGTTGTTAATTTAATTTCTTTTATAGGGTGGTGTTTGTTTGTTTGCGGGGGGTTTTTTGTTGGTTGGGATTTTTCTTGGTTTTTTTACTCCAGTGTATTATTCTTCAAACTTTCAAGCATATATTTATAGTCAGAATTTTATTGCTAATGCTTCATAGCTACTTGGGTAGCTCCTTGGGAGGCAAGACTAGATTAGGTGAGAAAGGAGGCATGTGGATGTGCTTCAGACAGCTTGTTTTGACTAGGAGTTTGAGAGGAGTTCCTGTCAGTACACCTGCAAACAAAGCTTTTCATCAGTGGTGGTGACCTGCTATTTTTCAGCATTCTTTGTGAATTCCCTTTCGTCTGCTGTTGGTGGGACTTTGAATTTTGAAGTTATGGAGTTCTCAATGTAAGTCACTTTTTTTAAGGCTTTCCAAAACTGTTAGTCATTGTTTTGTTGCCTTTAGCTTCTCCAGTTCTTTGTCCTTCCCATTTTTTGGACTGTGATCCTAGTGGAGCATAGAAAAAGAAGTAATTAAACAGAGATTGCATCCAGACTGCAGGAGACGTCCTTCAGACTGCTATTTATAATAAGCACTGCATCTGAAATAAATGCCCAGTAAGTGGCTGATACCGTGAAATTTATTCCTACTCCTAAAGGGTACTGACTTCAAACATACTACTTATCTGCTTCGGAGTGTCTTTTGGCTATCCTGCTCTACCTTCTTATAAATAAATGTATTTTGTGGGTGTAAAAGGAACGTGAGATTTTTTTAAAGTAACTTTTTAGTTGCAACATAGCATGTATTCAGTTTGTCACACAGATAGGTTCTGAGTCACTTGATTATCTTTTCATTACCTTGTTAAACTGCTAGATCTGAAAATAAAATAATCACACAAAAATCAGCTTTAAATTTTATTTTTAAGGGAAATAAGTGACTACTCACATGATCTTAAGATGAGTCTTCCTTGATAGTATAAAATGCCTTCTGAGTTGATAAGCAGGTTCTGTGTTGTGCACAGACTTTCTATACTGTGTCTTTCTCTTTGAAATGTTGTAGGTTTTTAAGCTTTACTAGAAGAATTACAATTAAATGTTCAAAATTGTAATGGATTTTCTTTGTTGTGAGTATAGTTTCAAGACTACTTTGGTGCTTGTTCTTTTGGCATATTTTAAAAGTACAAATAAAACAACCACAACACCTTGATTTTTTTCAGTAGGCAAAGAGAAAAAAGAAAAAACCTGCACAGAAGATGCTGCTTTTTATCCATGAGCCACTCTAGAATCCTGTTATCCACTGTAGCGACTGACTGTTGTAGCTTGATAGGCTTCCAGCTGGTAGATTTCTATTACACCTAAAGAGGTTGTTCTGTCAAACCTAGAGCCAACTTGCTATTTGTCCCATGTGCAGAAATTGGTCATTAATGACTTTCTTCTACTGCGTTGGTCAAGTTGCTTAGTCATTGCCAGAGGCTTAATCTGGGATTTAATGACATTTTTGCTGATAAAATCCGTTAGTCAGTATGTGTCTATTTACATTCTTACAGTGTGTTTTTCTCCCACTCCATATTAAACCAGCTAAAAAGCTTTAATTTTCCTCTATTGCCCTCTTACTAGTGTAGGAAACCTGAAATGTGCCATTCTAATTTTTGGCAGTAGGTAAGGTAGGATTGCAGTCTGTGCTCTGAAGAGCCATTTTATGCTTTGTTTCTTTTTTTCTTAAGCATTGTCTAGAAGAGGAGAAACAAACTTAATTAAGAAGAAAAACTGCCTATCTATCCATTCAAATAAGCAGAGCTTTACTAAATTGCATTGTCAGGTGAGATTTACTTAATGTGATGTAGGAGATATGAATGATATGGTGAGCCTTGGCTGTGGCTACTCATTTTTATGTGTGTTTGTTGCTCAAGAGGACAGGCCAGCTATACAGCAGGTACAGCCTTTGCTTTCCCAGTGAGACTGGGGCAAGGCTTCTTTCTCCCTGGGGCTCTGCAGGCCTACTGATAAATTTGATCAAGGTGTGCTGCCTACCTCAGCTGTGCCACTCATCTGTGAGACTGTCCTCCATCTCTGTACTCCATGTGGCAGTGACAGAAGCAAACTGATTCCATTTCACACAGCTGGAATCTTCCTTTGGTTCCCTTTGACCTTTAAGAAATTACTCTGTCATGTTGCTCTATCCGGTTCCCTCTTTTATTTCTGAAAGATCTGTTTCAAAACCAGACCCTTTCAGGATTTATTACTGTTGAGAAGAGTGGAAGGATTGCTTCACATATCTTGGAGGGTGTGCTTTCATTTGTATACTCTCAGTACAGTGTTTACCTTTCTAGCAGTGGTTTAAAAGAGTTGCTTGTGATCTGTGATAATCCCTTATGCTTCTTTGAAGATGAGCCACTAATCATTCCACTTCTCATAGTTGTGTAGCTTTAAGCAATCCGTGTTGCCCCTGCCTTTTATACAGGTTTATTTTTCTGAACAGTTCTGTTACTTCAAAAACATTTTGAATTCCAGTTCTGCCTTACAACATACTTGAATGTTCAGTGAGCTCTCAGAGCTTTGTCTAGCATGGGAAGTGCAGCACCCTTCCTTCACTGCACAACCTCTGGATGAGACAATACTTGTTAAATGAAATGCAGGTATGATGACCACCTGTCCACATGTGTGGTGGTAACAGTAGTGCTGGACAGCCTCCCTGAGCTGTCTGGCAGTCCAAGAATGTCTTTTAGTCCCAATGGGTTTTTAGTCTCCTGTGTAAAGGTCTTGCTGCTGCAGATAGATGGTGTAACTCTGCATAGATATCCACAGCATCACCATCGTCACACAGCATTTAGCTGTGTGGACTTACAGAAAGCGTTTCCTTCCACTGATCGTGCAAACACATTTATCATACTGAAATCAGCCAGATAGAAACTCTCTAATGCAGTTTTGAGTATTACAAAGCAGGCATTCTTTATTGCAGTGCTGGGCACTTGGAGGATCCTTCCACTAATCGAGTGCCCTGAGCGTCAGGTACACAGAGTTCTTATCATACACACTGATGACATATTCATTAGCTATCCCCACTTACTTGATATGTATGTGTTACTTTATTTCACGTAGCACAGTCCTTATCAGAAGTCCTTTTATGGTTGTTTGGGGTTTTTTTTGGTGGTCTTCAATGTCCAGCATCCCTTTCAGGTGGCTGTTCCTTGATCTCTGCTTTTGAGCAAGTGTGATATCGTTGTTTTGCATAACATCTGCTTTGTCAGCCTTGCAGAGCTGAGTTGGCATCCTGCTTGTGTTTTGCATGACTTCTGTTTGCCTAAATTACATCCTTTACTTCTCCAAGGCTGTGTTATTCTGTTCTCCTGTCCTTATCAAGTCCTCCTGCTCTTGTACTATCTCCAGTCATTCATGCAGTTTCTGATCTTAATGCAGTCTATCTTTTCCCCTGTAGTCCTTATAACTGTTTTTCAGTGGAGAGGTTAGAGTATGTGGTTTTGGATTTTTAAATATTATTTTATTTTATTTTATTTTTTGTTTTTTATTTTTGTGATTAAAGACTAATATTAAAGGGTTAAGGATTTTAGAGTAAGACTTTGGCAATTTTAAATGTTATAACTCAAATTATTGTAAGGCAAGTCAGTTGCAATAAGGACTGCTTAGTTTGTGCTACAGGCTAATTACAGTATGAGTATGTACAGATAATCTTCAGTTGTTTTATGAATGCACTGACTTCCTTGCTGGAGAAGAACTGTGTGGGGTCATAACACTAGAAGTAAATACTACTAAATATGTACAGTTGATTCCAATATTGCACAAGCTGTAGACAGAGTTCCAATTGTGAGGAAGAACAGACTTTGAGGCCAGCTGTTGCATCACAAGTGAAAATGAGCAAACCTCATTTAGTGGGTCATGCAAGCAGGAACAAACTGGGCAGGTGACCAGGCAGCGTTAAAGGCCACTTCCATCTCAGTACTGTCACCCAGCAGGGGTTGTGGCAAATAGCTTCATTCCTGGTGGGGATATGTTTTGAATTCTAGTTTGGCTCCAACTTGGCTAAGCTGTTGGCCAGGAATCTCTACCAACTGTGGGAAGAAGATACTGTCAGTCTAGTGAACTGGCAGCATTTTACTAAAGTCCCAGTTTTCAAGCCAATGCTTTTTTAAGGAGCTCTTATTTGGAAAAGAAATTCCTGTGAGTAATGCCTGATGACAAATCTTCTTTCATCTCTGCATTTCCTGAGTTCTAAAAGTGACGTTTTGTGTGTGATGATTTTGATATCTGGACTGTCTTAATCATGTGCCATATTTAATGCTGCTTCGTGAAATGGACAAAGTGAGTTTAAAAGAGCAGTATCTTTTGAAAATGCTTTGGATACCACTTAGGTGATGACTGAGCTTTGGCAGGGGCTGCCCAATGAAGAAATCCGCTGCAGTGCCTTATTTAAGGGCAGTATAATGAAGTGAGGAATTAGAATTTAATGCAAGGGAAATGTGCAATGTGGGTGGGTCACGCAGATAGATTTTGATAGGGCGATGAAAAGGATTTCTACAGTCACAAAGACTAAAATTGCAGTGCTGGTACTTGCCTGTTAGCAGGCAGGAGAGATGTTCAATCTGATCTAAATCAGTGCTCATTTTTTTTCCTCAGATGAAAATTACCACTCATGAAAGGTTAGAGGATTTATGGGGGTGTCAAAACATATGGCAGATGGGCTGGATTAGGACTCATAAGTGTAGTAATCCAAATCCTTTCTGCCAAGCATTACAGAGGATCTCTTCTCCTGCTGGACTGCACTGAATGTACACAATCAGATCAGAGGAGCACTGGCTGTCAGGAGGCTCAGAGGAAGAGTTACTAGTGAAAGTGCTTGTCTGAGCAGAGTTCATTATGAAAGCACTTCCTTTGCAGGCGAAAGTCTGCTGGGGAACTGGCTACATTATTTAATTTTAATAAACTGCTGGAATGATTTTCTTCCAAAGCCTGAAAGAAAGTAAAGCCAAAATGTATGCTAAACCTTTCATGTTATCTGTGACTGTATTAGCACAGAGGGATAAAAGCTAAGCAAAAGTCATGAATGTTGAGAGAGGAAAAAGGGGGAATGAGTTTGTCTTTCCCTTCTAGGTCAATGCTATCTGTGAGATTTGAAAATTAGAAAAAAATATAAAGGAAAAGTGCATCGTACTTTAAATTGTTGTGACAGATGTTTAAGTGTTAGGGATAGATTTTCTTGGCACTAGACTGAGTCTTCTCTAAAATCTGAAAATTCACAATGGCGTGTCAGTGTTACACAGGTTATCTGAAATATGAGGAAGAATGCAAACCATTAGTGTCTGAAGCAACAACAGAAAATTTGCACTTCCCTCCTGTAGTCAGTTAACTGAGTTTAATGACCTACCAGAGCTCCTTCTCCAGTTGACTAGTGCTTACAGCACGATAAATTGATATTCTGGTGTAGTAAACCTACTCAGATGCCTCTGAGCTCCATTAGTGAATTCTTAGATATTTCATTTGAAAGTCATGTAAAATGCTTTAAAAATAGTTTAAAAAGTTTTGTTACAGCATGAAACACAAAACTGTATATGGATAATCTGTGTTCTTTGTAGAACCAACAAGTGTGAGGATCCAGATCGCAGAGATCTTAAATATAAAGCTTAAAAGAGAGGCCTGCAAATAGTTACTCCAGCAGTAAGGATTGATTAGCTCCGAGCTACAGATTGTTAACATTTCTAGGGATAGGAACAAGAGGTAAACTTTTAATTGTTAGTATTTGGTTAACATATGAGGAAGACGTGAAAGATTTTTGAAGGTTTCACTATTATCCATTAGGAATAGCATATCTGCTCTCAGATGATTTTGTCAGAGAACCCTGTAATGTGAACTTTCCTGGCATTTAATTGAAAAGTGCAATGGTTAGGACTTCAGAAAAGAAAGATTTTCTTCCAGTTTTTGAGTAACTATTAACAAAATAACAAAGTCTAATCAGTCCCTGAAAGCTCACTTTTCACCTGTTAATCAAATCTCATTTTTGTAGTATTTGGGATATCTTAATCTTTTGAGTAGTATATAGCCTTCCAGCAAATGCTTGCTCTAAATTTCTAACTCAAAAAAGACCATTTTTCTTTTCCCAGCTTCTTTCTGTCTAAGCAGCCCCTCATAAGAGGTTTGTAAGAAGGACGTATAAAAGAGCAACTCGGTCACATTTAACATTTGAGAGTTGTTTATATGTATGTTTGAAGGAAATGAGTATGAAAATAATTGAGCCAGAAGGGTTGGGAGAAAAAGTTTCATGTAGAAAAATATGATGAGAATAAAAGGACAAGTAGAACCAGGGACATAAGGTTTTATTATGACGGCATACATGCAAATCCATGAAATCTGAATAATATTTTTATTCCGAATATAAACTTAGTTGGGAGTTTCAGTGATAACCAGTTTACACAGCTTTATAACATTAAAAGCATTTAAATAGTTTTGGCAGACATCGATGAAACCATATGAGAGGTGAGTTGTGAAGTATTATCCAGCTTACAAATAAAAGTAAGTTGTTCTAATAGGCTTTCCAGGGAATGTAGTTATCATGAAGTTTAGATGAGAGTTTTGATTGATGTATTACCAAAAATTGTGGATTATCCGGGATATTAAAAAGCTAGTAAATCAGTATTAATATGTCAATTTAAATCTGTGGACCGAGGCTTTACTTAATGTGTAAAAAGTGCCAGCATTTTCTAGGTGTTTGCGATACAAATCCATAAATATTCTCATTATAAATTGTTATAAAACAATTGTTTGTTCCCTACTAATGCCTCCATTAAATTCTTCCATATTGTATCAAAACTGAATGAATAATCAAAATGACATTTAATGTTTTAAACTTCATAAGGAAGAACTCTATATACATGTGAAAAGGACTAAATTTCTTCATGATAAATTATCAGTTAAATTATAAATTATCATGACTAGACTGTGTCTTCTTAGTAGAACATCAGCAAACTGATGGTAGAAAACTATTAATAATTGACCTAAAATGGATTAACACAATCATCTATAATTCATGATACCAAGGGTTGGTCCCACCCTAAAAGGAGAAAAATGAGCTGTTTTGTAGAAATAAGATAAAACATTCTACTGCAAGGTTCTGCGTGTGAATAACTAAATTAACATTGAATAATCATCCCAGGAATGTGTAGTGTGAGATGGAAAACCAGACCTAATAAAATGAAAAATGATTGACAAATAATTCTTTCTAATAATGGGGAAAGATTATCTGTATCTGGAACTAATAATTCTTTCTAATAATGGGGAAAGATTATCTGTATCTGGAACTAATAATTCTTTCTAATAATGGGGAAAGATTATCTGTATCTGGAACTATTTGGCAAATAAGGCGTCTTTTTCCTTACAAAAGACGTCTGAAATTGAAATATAAAAATACACATATTTTAGCATAGAGAGTAATGTAAACCAGCTTTCATTTAGGGTGCGCATGTAATCGAGAGCAGAACTTACCCAAGAAGCAGCTTCTGCTGGAAAATGTTCAGTTACTCCCTAAATAAGTGGAGAGTCTTCATGTTGCTGGCATGATGATATTGGTAGGCACAGTCAGCTGCCTGCTACACATAATGTTATTTAGATGTGTATGAAGATGTGAAAGGTTTTGGAGCACTTGTGGTGTGCTTGAAGAAAAACCCATTTGGCTCTGAGATGACAGAATTACAGAGTTTTTAGGGTTGGAAGGGACCTCTGTAGATCATCCAGTCTGAGCCCCCTGCCAAGGCAGGGTCACCTAGAGCAGGTTGTACAGGAATGCATCCAGGTGGGTTTTGAATATCTCCAGAGAACGAGAATCCACAACATCCCTGGGCAGCCTGTTCCAGTGCTTTGCCCTCTCAATGTAGGGAAGTCCTTCCTCATATTGAGGTGAAACCTTTTGTGTTTTATGCAAAATGGAACATCCTTTAGAATTTAAATCTAGTGAAAGCAAACTTGTGTTTTGGTCACAGCCAGAAACAGAGAAAGAATTTAGGAGGTTATATAGGAGCTATTGTAAGATTCCATAAATTCTTCAAAAATAAAGAGTTTCCAAACCATTACACATCTAAATCTTAAGCGAGGACTGACAGCCCTAAAATGTCTGAAGGCTTCGCTCTGATACACTCTTGATACAGCTTAAATGAAAGAACCAGTTCCTTTAGTCTGTACTCAACAACATACCCCAACATGGTGTGGTCCAAATGTCAGAGACAGATCTATTTTATTTGTTTCCATTACTGAAAAGGAGTTCTAGCAGATATTTTCTTCATTATTTTTTGGGGTAAAATGTACACAACTAAATACCTAGTGGTGATTTACGCTCTTTTTTTTTTTTTTTTCAGAGAAAGAATTTGACCCTGTTCTTCAGCATTGGTTTATTGACCTCCTGGGGAACTGCACTGCTGGGTGTTCGCTTATACTGGATGGGCAACAAGCCCCCAAGTTTTTCCAATTCTGACAATCCAGCAGCTGACTCAGACAGTTTTCTCACACGTACCCTGACCTTCTTATACCTGCCAACCAAGAACCTCTGGCTGTTGCTGTGCCCAGATACCCTCAGCTTTGACTGGTCTATGGATGCCGTGCCTCTTCTAAAAGCAGTCAGTGACTGGAGGAATCTACACACTGTGGCCTTCTATGCAGGACTCCTCCTCCTTGCCTACTTTAGCTTGAAGGGCTCCAGCAGTGAGAGAGAATGCAACGGGAAAACTGTAATGAACGGCAAGCAAAATGCTAATGGGCATAGCTGCCACTCAGAGATGGAGTACAAGACACTGGAGGTGAAGTCAAGCTTCGCATCAAAAGAAGAGAATGGCCTAAAAAAGCATGAAATTCAGAAACTGCAGCTTCCTTCAACCGAGAACATTGTCATTCTGTCTCTCTCTTTGTTAATAGTGCCCTTCGTTCCTGCCACAAACCTATTTTTCTATGTTGGCTTTGTAATAGCAGAGCGTGTGCTATATGTTCCTAGTATGGGCTTTTGCCTGCTGGTTACAGTAGGTGTCAGGGCCCTTTATGTCAAAGCCCAAAAGCGCTTTCTGAAGAACTTGGTTTTTTGTTCCACTGCTGCGTTAATTGTTTTCTATGGACTCAAGACTGTTGTCAGGAATGGGGACTGGCAGAATGAGGAGATGCTGTATAGGTCAGGGATAAAAGTAAACCCTGCTAAAGGTAATTTTTGCTCTTTATGGTGAATGCTTTACTAATTCCAGTCTGTTTTTGCCTTTGAATTGTCTTATTTTATCAGCTTCATCTAAAGAGGCTACTTTAAGAAATATAATTTCAAGTTGCAATGGTTATGTGCGTTAGTAAAAAACTGGGGAAAAGCAGGAATGCATTTTGATTAGGTGTTGCAAGTTTGGCATTAACATGGAGAAAAGGAGACCCTAAGGTAAGGAGATACTTTCTTTTTCACTGGTGTTAGTTCTGTATTTTGAAATTAAAGATGCATTATTAGTATTACAGAGCCAACCCTGGTGTTTTTCCATTTGGAATCTAGTATCTAACCTGCTAATGAAGATTTTGGTATGTGTACCAAATTTCAGGTTTTTTTTACTAGAAAATATAAGAAGTAGTAAAGGACAGTGTCAGGGAAGTGCTGTTTCTTTATTTCATCTGATGCAAATAACGTCAATACTACATAATAAAAATGAGGAAATGAGGTCATATAATTCAGCCTAGGAAATGACTGTAGTTCCCCCTGCATATGAGTACTGTAAAGAGTTACTGTCAAATACTTATGCCTTCCTGTTCATGTATAAATATCAGCATTTGTAACATTGCCCAGCCACGTCTCTCAAAGGTTATATCTATGCTGTAATGAGATGTGACCACAGCTAGCGTAAACAGCTATCCAAACAGGCAGTAAACCTGCTAATTTAGGTATCAGTAACAACGCTGAGCTGTGGCTCTGTGGTTTCAAGCAAATATGGCAGATCCAGCTGGGATCCTGAACTCCACAGTGTCTGGCTGTACTGCTCTTGGCACATATGCAAGTTTGTATGAGAATGGTCAAAATATCACCTGTGAGTGCAATGTAGACATTGACTAAACCTTCTTTACTCACAGTTCATCAGAAGTGAGAAGGGATCAGTTGATTACTTTGCCTGTCTGCAAAAGAAGAATTTGACAGTGCTTGAATACTCGAGTTTTTTCAGTCCTCTGCTCAGAAACCCGTTACATGATGCAAAGTTATCTGCTGATAGAGTTGTGCTTTTTGGTTAGACAGTTACATCATGCCATAGTCTAAAAGCTGTGATAGTATGAGCCAGATGCAGGTGGTTAGTGTGAGCTGATAGGGAGTGAAAAAGTAGATTTGGCAGATAAAATGCCTTGCAAAGCAGCATTTTAGTAGTTTGTCAGTCTGATTTTGTAACTCTTCTTTATATACATTCTCACCCTAGGAAAATTATTAAACTTGTTGCTGCAGTAAGTGACTTTTGTTAATTGTGAACAAGCACATCCCATTTGTTTTACTTTTTTTTTTTTCAAAGCTAGCACAGGACAGCAAGAAATGAAGTAACTGAACAGCAAGCCAGTACACCAGAGTGATTATATGAAGCTCTGAGACTTACAAGTTTAGTGACAATATAAAACTTGTATTAAAACAGTGGAATTCCTTGGAAAGAAAAGTTTATATGAACATGATCAGTTAATGTATGTTCCATTTTTGTCTTTGGTGGAAATTCCCAGACATTAATAGTTGCCTGCTTGCAATGAGCCAAATTTTGTGATCGAAAAACTATACTAGTTTTTGCCTGATAGTAGGATTGGCTGCAGCATTGTCTGGAAATTAGACTACTGGGTATTATGCTCCCAGGAGAGAAGCTGAGCTATTTTCGTCATGCACAACTCAGTATGCACAGACTCGTGTGTATATGATCGTCTGGTTTCTTGCTGTATAAGCTGACATTAAGTGTCTTGTAAGATGTGTGAAAGCAAAGACAGTATGTCAATGCGATGATATAGACATGACTGAGCTGACTTTAAATCTGCTTAAAATACCGTGTTAAACTTCTGCTGAATATTTACTAGCCCACACACATTGTAACAGGCTGGGTATAAGAAACTCCTAGCTAATGCGACCTGTCACCGAACTCTATTCTTTATTGTGAATATTTCTAAGATTATCCCTGGCTTTGACTATGCTAATTTTATTTTGTATTTCTCATACAATCAGGCAAGTCTGACTGGACTAGACTGGCTGCCAGTCCTGCCAAAGCGTTAGGAGATCAACAATACAAACTACTCTTCAGTAATTAAATGAGGTTGATGTAGGAAAAACAGTTTATTTCTGTTTGCCTCTTTTTTTTAGTTTTATGAATGCTTGTGATAAATAGCCTATTCAGAGAGTGAGACAATGGGCTGCTTAGTCAAACAGTAGAGTGGAGAAGTGTTTTCCTTATTTTTAGGCTACTAAGAAGAGTCTGTCACTCCTCATTTCTCTCTTTTCCTCAACTCATAGCAAGTTTCTCCTCAATAGATTTTCTTCTGAAAATTTTTGAGTGGCTGGATCATTTGCCCTGATAGTTCTGCTTTTTCTCTCTTCTCCTGCAAAGAGCTTCTTCTGAACAAGAGCTGCTTCTGTCCTAATCTAAAAAGCAGTGAGGTATCCCTTGAAAAACTCAATGTGGGAACTGATAAAGAAATAGAAATCTGTGAAGACCAGCTTTGCTAAATCAAAAAGATGAGTGGTTTTTTCCAGATCCGTCTGTATTCTGGGCTGGCAGGATGAAAGCCACTGATGGCTGAATGCTATGCAACATTGAGCTGATGTGTTGTGCTCATGAGGGCACTTGTGAGGCAAGCTTTTAGCATGGGTGCATTTGTGTTCAGTGTGGCTGAACTGCTTTGGAAATGGAGTTGTCTCATGTGGTGATGGTTTATAATCAGGCCCTGTGTGTTGTAATATGTGTAAGATTATAATCTCGTCTGCTACTGTGGGATTTTCAGGCAAACATATTCAGCAGTTTCTCCATCTTCAATCCTCAGTGAAGAAATGGGTGATAATCACCTCATCAGCACTTTCTTCTGGTCCCTTCAGGGGTACCTTGCAGGCAGTGCAGACAGGGTAGTGTTCTGCCTCAGGTAAGAGAGTCTCTACTCCCGCAGGCAGCCACAGCCTTTCTGCAATTTACATTTCTCCAGGCTGTTCTTGTCAATCACTGACAATATGGAAAAAGTACTCAAAAGCATGGGGCATGGCTTATCTCTTAAAAAAACCTGAAAATGCACCGTGGGAGAGTCAAGTGAGGAGAAGGTGGTGAAGCTGCCTCCAAACTGCGGTGTGTGTGCCTTGCTGTGTGGCTGGCAGCTGCCATCCCTTGGTTGAGGGCATCCTGCTGGTCTTGTTCTGCTGGTTTGGTTATGACTAGTGTTTCAAATAACTTTAAAGTGATCCAAGCAGTACCTTGTTACAGTTTATCCGTACTTGAGGGAGAAATGTGAAGGACTGACTAATTTAGTTTGTAGATTCTGAAGTGGGTGTATGCATGTTTTGACCGTAGGGAGGGAAAGGCACAAGTGTTTCTCTGTTCTGCCTTCAACTTAATGAGCAGCCCAACTGATCTAAAACCATTATCATTAGCTGAGTGTTCTTTTATAGTGAAGGAAGCCTCCCAAAATGTAAGATCAAGCAAAAAAATTAAAAGTGGGTGGTAGCTGTCATGTCTTTTTTGGTTAGACTGAGGGCCATTCTGTGGTGATGATTACCTTGTGTTTAATATAAAATTGTAATGACACACAAAAATAATTGTGCTTATTATGCGTCATTAACTCTAGTTTTCCCTGTAGTACCAAAAATAAGCTTCAAAAAACTTAATCTTTTTCCTCTGGGCCATTTCGTACCTTGCAGTCCACATCTGAACATCAAAGATCATTATGATATATTTGCTGTACCTGGTACAGATATTGATTGAAGAAGTAGAAAATAGAGAGACTTCAACTGCTAGACTGCCACAGAGGTATTAGTTTCTTGGTCATATTTTCTGGTGAAATTTTAGCCTCCTGGTGCCATGACATTTGTAAGTAAACTTTGAGGATCCTTCCAGGAAATAGCTGACCTGCTACACAAAATGGATGTTTAACTGAAAATTCAATTAATTGTTCAGTGAAGAAAAACAGTTACTATACTTAGTGCTAAGCTAGGTAGAGAAGCCATATTTCCCTCAAACAAAAAAGATGCAATAAAACATTATTTTCCATTATTATTATTATTTTTATATCACTACTGATGACTGGAGACCAATCAAGAAGAAATATTTTAAAAGGCACAGCATTCTTCAAATATACTTATTATGGAGAGCTTGCATTATGCTAACAAGACCACCTCAAATACCTTTAGAGCTTTCAACAGATATTGCTCTGACACACAGCTTGTTGTTCACTACACATTTTTTATACTTTCTAAATAGAGCAGTGTGTGTCCTGATAAATACATTGGACATTTAAAAATAGCTTGAGCATTTGGGATTGCCTTTCAGTGTTTTGGTGTATATATTCAGGTTTTTTAATATGTAGCTTGTCAGTAAAACTCCAACTCATCTTTGGCCCAACAGCCTAAAATACTACTCGGTGCAGTAATCATTTCTTTTTCCTTTGGTTCATTTGATTTCAATCATAAAAAATGGTAACAGTGTGATTAATATAACATAGCGCTGAATAGAAAGTGTGGGTTTGGGAAAAAAAGGCTTAAGAGAGAAAGTGATTTCAGTGTACAGATTGCCGTATAAACCATCAGATTTTAAATGTATAAAACCTGCTAGTAAGCACACTTAAAAGTTCTGCATGTTATCACTGTTAAGAAATATCAGTGATATGAGCACACCATCTGGAGTTAGGCACTCATGAGTTAGTTTTAATTTTGCTAATGAACTCTTCTTTAGTCTTTGAACAAACCACTTTAATCTCATTTTTTCCCTCTGGAATGGAACTCATATTAACTATTATCATATGATACTGGAATTTTAAAATTTATTTTGATGATTCATGATTGTTTAAAAACCTCTCCATATATTTATGGCAGTATAATATCCCTCCTAAGCCAGTTGATAAATATATAAGGATATATATTCATTTTGGTGATTCTTGACATTCTTTTTAATTAATGTTTTTAGAAATTGTCAGGGAAACATACCACCAAGTAATCATCAGTTTTCCCAATACCTTTGCCAGAACTTTCTGATACTTAGTCTTTTTTTACAAAATGTTGCATGGATATTTTCCTTGACTTGTATTATTATTTTCAGCTTTACCTACTTTTTGAAGAAGAAATTACTTTAAGTATATCTCCTGTTGATGGCATAAAATGTTTCCATCTACCAGTAAGAACCTTTGTAACGGCTACTGTATGGTAGATGCAATGATCTTATTTAGGTTAAAAAATCTTAGGTTAGAATTAAACATTAGAAGTACCATTTATGATATATAATCTTATATGGCTGTATAAGCCTGTTATTTCCACATGTGAGTTATGCAGGATATACCATGATAAATTTGGTGTCTCTGTTCATCCTATTCCCTGAAAACAGGGGCTCTCTAAATGGATGGTAGTGCTGCCCTGGATGATTAGGAGGTGTAGAAGGAATGGTCATAAGTAAGTTGTTTGGGAAACAGCCACAGTTATTTAGAGCATTTGAGCATGCCACAGTCAGCCCAGCCTCAGCAAAACAGTCTGGTTATGCCAGATATGTTGGAGAGCTGAAGAAAAGTGCTTTACATTTCAGTTCAAACTCTGGATTTATTCGGCGGTGACAGTGTTCTCTCTTTCAGTTCTTCGGTAGTGCTGTAATTTCCTCTGAAACCCAAGTAAGTGTGGGATGTGCTGCTTCTTCAGCAGGATATGAGAAAGCCTGATACTCTTCCTTTATATATGTATAGAGGTCTGGAAACAAGGTTGGGGTTTTTTCCCCTTGGAGTGTAGTACAACAGCATCTCTAATCTGTGAATCTTAAATTGCAGGGCGCTGGGAAGAGAAACTGTTATTAACTGATAGTTAGGCTTTTTTAGAGAAACAAACATGAG
>VZRM01008906.1:59694-239706 GCA_013397955.1 Grantiella picta | reverse complement strand
CAGTGCAAAGGTGTGATTGGGCTCCGCTGTGAACAGAGCAGTGGGTAGATTAGATGTTAAAGGTACTGTGGTCATCCTTTTCTCTTTTTTTTTCCTAACTTGTATCAGTTTAATTGCCTGATTGATACCATACCCTTCACAAAAATAATTTTAGCATGAAGGAGTGTGTGGCAGAACTTAACTGTCTGAGGGTGGTATGTAATGGTGAAGCCAAAGAACACTTCACCAGCTGCTCAGTCTCATTTCTCAGTATCATTAAGCTGCAGAGTCCCTCTGCTATCCTTTGAGGAGGAAAAGTTAATATTCTGTAACATAGCAAGTGTAGGGGGTGTATCAGCAGCGATGCTGAGCATAGAATAGTGTCAGGCATTCGTACCCTTTTGCATCAGGGTTTCAGAGCCAAGGAACAAAAACCAAAGCACTGCCTGCCAAAAGTGAGTTGGTTAGTACCCATGCTGACATGTTGTTGGATAGCTTTCAAAGCACTGCATAGTTTTCAATTCTGTTTTTCTTTCACCTGCTGTCATTACAAAAGCCCTGCAATTGATCAACAAATGAACAAATTATATAAATAACAACCTTAACAAAAGGAGGAAGAATATGTAAAAGTTTAAAGGTGATAGATCTCTAACACAATCTGTCTCAACATTACCTCATACCCACTGATATAAAAAAAAATCAATGTGAAAAGTAGATTAAACTCATAAATTATGGTTATGTAGAAACCACTTATCCCTTTAGGAAACAAGAAATAGGGTAGTTTTGTGGTTGAGTTTGCTAAAGTGTCTTGATCAAAATGTTCTATTACAAGTGAAGTTTTTAGAGGAAAATGATTGCAAATTATATGCATGAGTTTGTTACATATTTTGAAGAAAAAATCATTATTTCTTTGAAATAATAGGAAAAATATAAATACCTTATACAAACCATAGTACAGAAATTATGCAAAATCATCCCACTTTGAAAGTGGCAACCTGTAGCATTTAGATGAATTTTTCCATTCTCAACAAACATGATCTAGTTGCTGTTCTGAATGTCTTTGTGAGAGGTAGTGGCTCTGTATTGTAGAAAAACTGTTTTAGATGTTGAATTCTCTTCATTATGATTTTTTGAATGTGCAGCTGAGCTTTCAGAGGTTTTATTGGGGAAGCCTGTCATTCCTCTGTTAGTGACTAACTGTTACCCCCTGAAGAAAAAAGTGATTGATGAAATGTGAGTGCTGAAGACTGGAACACCACTCTGCTTTATCAAGTAGGAAAGGAAAAAGCTGAAAGCTCCTGCTGAATCTAACCTTTTGACAAAAAGGAAGAGGTGATGTACTTTATAGCTATGGTCATGACCTTTCAAATGTGAATGATGTAACTGCTGCTGTGCTATTATTTCTTCACAGTTTACCCAACAAAGGCAGTTTGGAATATTTGGATATTGGAATATTGTTTACCTCTGTTGCGGTCAGCCTTTTTTTTTTTTCCCCTCTCCACTAGGATGAGCTTTCCATTTGCAAGCATTGGTCTTAATGTTTCCGTTTGTCTCATGATGTAGACCATGCTCAGAAGTCCTCAAAAGACTCAGGGGAATGACAAACTCTCCATTTAAAAAAAAAATAAATTATTTTAACCAAACAAATGCTTTGTCTGCTCCTAGAGGCATGTTAGGAAGGTTGACCCTGTAAAAGAAGATAGAGTATAGATAAAATATGAAAATCATAGACAAATATCAATGTTCCCGTGATGACTACACTGTAACATAGTTTACATGGCCCTCATTTTGTGAGAACACTAATTATGTGGGGAAATGTTCCATACATTTCTCTTCTGTATCACAAGAACACTTTCTCTTCTTCCTACACTTCGTTCCTCCAGAGGTTATATTGTATTTATTATCTGTTTGTACCTGCCTTCATTGTTAGAGTAATCCCTGTGCAAACCCATAGTGAGATACAATCCTTAGCAGAAAAAGCTTGCTATCAATCGATGAGTAGTAAATAAATATTCAAGAACATAAATACAAAGGCATCAAGAGGCAGAGCTTCCAGAGCAGCAGACCAGCAACACAACAGGACACAGAATATACCTCTTTAAATTCACAGTTTAGCACCCATAATTTCAGCCAGGAGAGAGCTGAGTCGGGTGATAGGAATGCATCTGTTACAAAAGTATGAGCTTAAAGAACATAATACTTGTTTTTTAATGAAGCCACATTCTACATTCTTTGTTTCTATCGAGGCATCCTTTGCTGTCAGCTTTGTTTCACAAAGTTCCCTAATCTATGAATAGTCTGTAACCTTAGCAGTTGTCCAGTTGTGGCTTTCAGCTGTTAATGTGGAGATTCAGATAGGTGGTGAAATGAAAAATTTTCTTCATAAAATATCTGTTCTAAATTTATTCTGTGTAGGTGCTAAGAATGAATAAATAGAAATGAACAGAATGAATAGAAAGAACAAAGTCAAGGTTCCATGAACATACAATATTCTGTTTGCTTCCCTTTACAACAGAGCTGAGAGATTTACAATGCATTGCTGCACTTGTCTTCACCTACATTGTGGTGATCTCGCCACAGGGTGAGGTGGAAATGTGAATGCTTGTAATTAATGACTTTCAGACGGATAGCTGTAAAGTATTAATTTATAGTGGAAAATAAAAAAGTGTTAAGAGCAGATGGTAGAAAGAAATAGGGGAAAAAGCTTAAATTGCAAACCTGGATTGTCATGCTCGAGGAGCAAGCATTAAGTGCATGTAAAAGTTAATAGCAAAAGAGGAGAGGTTATTTCATGTTGGGGTTGGTTTCATTTTGTGCTCTGAACCTTTAGAAGTTAATTTAGTGTTTGCCAAACCTTTTAACACACATGGTGTGGTCAAGATCAAAAGCATCTTCTCCATGCTCTTTTAGTCACTTTTATGAAAAGCATCACCTAGAAAATACTAAAACCTCCTAATTCTCCATAATTATTTAGTTCCATTGCACTGGTCACAACTTAGTAACTAGTTTCTTGGGAAAAAAAAAAAAAGCCCAAACCCTGATAATCATACTCTGTAATTACTGGCAAACATCACAGCATTTAGAAGTGGCAAGTGAAATTAGTACTGTTTCCTCCTTGTAATGTTTTAAATTTCGTCATATTGTTCTAAACTGTTTCCCTCTAATATTCTTACTCGTCAAGTTTGTAATGAAAGAAACAAAACTTTGCATCAACTGTAATGCAAATTTCAAATATTGGTGCTGTGACCAACAGGAGATTATTAGTGAACTGATGTGCGTATCTTACTTTTAATTGAATTTTAAGAGGGAGGACAAGCAAATGGAAAATACTTTTGGACAGTATCAGAAACAAAAACTTTTTTAAGAAAAGTAAGACTAGAATTCTGACCGCTCATTTATCAGCTAAATGAATGAATTATCAATAGGAATGGCAAGGAATTTCAAAATGTTTTGAGAAAGATGTTTCTTTGGACCCTTACATCATCTGTTGGGCCCACATGCTTAGTCATCTTGAATCTTGAAATCTAATGTCTGAAAAATAAACAGATGAACAGTAAAAAAAAAATGAAGGCTTTTCTTTTTGGATCAGCACTGCTATCTCCTTAAACACTACTGAAAAAAAAATAGAGATTCTAATTGTCATGCATTCACTTCTTTTTCATAGACAAGTCAGAAGAAATGCAGAAGGATTTTAAAGAGAGGGAATGCAAACTCGAGCTGCTGTTTCTAATTTCACAAGCTAAAGAATAGTAAATAATACACAAGTATTTGTAAAGCTCCATAGAGGTTTTCTTGGCTTGATGTGCATTTTTCTGTGAGCTAAAGCTTCTAGTTTGGAACTGCTGACAAGTTGATTACACAGTACTTGGCTGTTCCCTAAATACTTCAGTCTTTTTTCAAGTAGTTTGTTTTACTCAAATAATAAGCTAGTTCACAGTCCTTAATGCATTCATCAATTTACGTTTTAACTTGTGTGAGTTGTCTGATAGCATAAGGTGAGAACAGTATTACCAAACTTCAATAATTTGTTCGTGTGAATAGTGAATGTCACTTAGCCATTTTTTATGTCTTGCATTTTGTTTCATTAGTTTTCAAGTATGTTTTTTTGGTACTGAGGTTTGCAAAAGGCAGTTTTTGCCCCCTGGCATAGCATACTGGGAAAGATGGTGTTTTCCTTTTCTTTGCTATGTTTTTCTTTTTTAATGTTTACCAAGATGTATTTTAGCAATTTAATAGGTAATTATAGGTGGATTTTTTCCTCTCCATGTTTCAGCAGAAGTGTTTGGTCAACAGATATATTAATAGAATGGGAGTTTCCAAATACATTTCATTATTACCTCATTTTTCATGGATTGTATAGGGGTGACAAGTAGGAATGAGAGTCTGCTTTAATACTTTGGGTTGTCTTTGTTATTGACTTACAATTTGTTTTTTTTTTTAATTTAAAGCAAACTTTTCAATGAAATAACAAACATGCTTTTAATCTGTCTCAGTGCTCTTCTCTGACACTTTACTGCTTTATTATCTTCATTTCACTGGATAGTATAGCATTGTCTTTGATTCAGTAGAAAGTGAAATTTTTATTTAAATGAAGATATTTGTACACATGCATTTCCATTTCTCACTTGCTTTCATAATTCAGTTGCAAACTCAAAGTTTACNGCTCGGGTGTGAGAAGGGCTTTTCTGTACAGCACCAGGCAGTGCTGGCTGGAGTGATCTCTCGATAGCCTTGGAGACACTTTCGGGAAACGCAGAGGCCTATCCCACCCCTCCTCGGCCCACGGCGTTATAGCATGATCTTTGATTCAGTAGAAAGTGAAATTTTTATTTAAATGAAGATATTTGTACACATGCATTTCCATTTCTCACTTGCTTTCATAATTCAGTTGCAAACTCAAAGTTTACCTGTTTTCTTTAGTAATATATGCTTCTTAAACCCAGGCAGATTAGATTGGACAATGCTGTTCTTGCTATGCTGTTTGTCTTGCTCTCTTCCATAATGAAGGTGCTTAGAGAGGGTTTAATATACTAGTCTGGTATTTTTCAGTCTTGTTAAGTCTTAATCCTCAGTTTCAGTGAGATAGTTGAGAAATTAAGCATGTTAAACTTGAGGTTAACATTTCTCATATTCATTTTCATTTTGAAAGCAATTAAATGCCTGAGAATATGACCTACTCCCACTGCAATGTGGCATAAATGCAATCTTTACAGTTTAATAGAAATCTATTTTGGTATTTATTTTTCATTTCTCAGCATGTACAGATGGAAAATACTTGAGTGCTAGAATTTATTTGGAGTCATAGGGTGTGTATTTAACAGGGATGGGGCTTCACATAGGTATAACCTTGTTTATATTTCTGAATGTGCCCATAATTGAACCAATGTTGTTATAGTTTTGAAGAAAAAGTTTAGTTTGAGATATGGAAGTTAATAATTGAAGTTCTTTTTATTCCTGAGGGTTTGTTGCATTACTTAAGATAAAGCAGGAGTGAAGTTCCTTGAGTAGCTTATGCAGCCTCTTTTCCATGTTTGTACACCACCTTCTTTGACTCTCCCTCATACACCAAAAACCAAGAGGATGTGGCTGCTGATGATATTAGCTGTTGATAACTTCTAGTGTTTATGAGTGTGATCTCTACACATAAGCATTTATTCTGCAAAATATTGTATGCAGCTTCAGCAGCAGCCAGAGCTAGGTCATTCTTCTAACTAGTTCTGTATTTAAATAGACGTGAATATTTGTATCAAATTTAAGTAGTTTGGTTAAGTGAAAAGACCTTGGTTTTCATGTTTCCACTTATGATAAATGGTTAGATTATTGTGTTTTCTGTTTGCTATTTTCTGCTATTGTCACTTCTTCTAGTGCATCATATAAGGTTAATCATTCACAGTTTTACGAGTTTAGACAAAAGTCTGAATGGAATACATTTAAAATTAAATAATGTAGATTAATTATTGATTTATATTAAAAACTTGGCACAGTTTATTTTGCAAACTGTAAATTAAAGTATTGCCCTAAAAATTATGTTAACTTAGATAACTATTAGTGTCTATGTCATGAAATGTAGAGAAGCTATTACATTGAACAGTGTTAACTGTGTCTTTCCACTCTAATAGATAAAAAGGTGAACTGAATCATCCTTTATGCATCCTTTCATTTACTGAGCTTCAAAATGGTTGCGTGTAGATAACTTTGTGGCTGAAAATTGTTATCCATAGTTTAAATTGTCATTTGATGTAATGCTCTGCTATAGGAGATCAGAGTGAAAACAAAAGTTCCTACGTGCACTTATAGGAAATTGGATGTTCATTTATTGCAGAAGCAAGATTAGGTTAAGTTTTCACAAGTTAATTTAAAAATCATACGTAAATCTGTGTTTTTCTTACAAGGGTTAATGCCTGCAGACTGGCTAGTCACCTTCATTGGTGCTTCCAAGATGTTTGCTGTGTGTAAAAAGGGAAGAGTAGCAGTAATGGGGAAATGTAAGCTTTCTGCACATATGGTAGCTGAGTGTAGAAGGTGAGTGAACCTGAGAATAGTTTTAGCAGCTGTATTTCAGAAAGATGGAACATTTTGTGACTTTTGTTGATTTATTGATAAATAATGTATTAATTATTTATCATTAAATACTAGGCTAAAATGAATTGACTCACGGAAGTGATAGTTTCTTTTCTTATGGAAATATTGGATATATTTTTTTCTTTGGTTTTATAGAGTATGTTGTGCC
The DNA here is from genome assembly GCA_013397955.1 of Grantiella picta. Classification (NCBI taxonomy): domain Eukaryota; kingdom Metazoa; phylum Chordata; class Aves; order Passeriformes; family Meliphagidae; genus Grantiella; species Grantiella picta. Next base: position 232,997 of record VZRM01008906.1, on the reverse strand, counting down.
TGGTTGAATGGCATGGTTTTTATGAATTCTAAATGGATTTAATAATTTTTTCCCCAACAATGACTAGTTTATTCTGCTCAGGGGAAATTCTGTGTTTGCTGCTGTTTCCCTCCCTGTGGTAGGATGATTCTGGAACAATCCACAGCAGCTTGAAAGCAATGCACTTTTTAAAGAAAAAAATGCCTATCTTGGTTATCAACCTATTTAGCAGTGTTATATTAAAACTACCTTGAAATTTTGTATTTGTCTGAGCTGATGTAAATTCTTATAAAAAAGAAAGGGCTTGACTGAAGTATCAGAGTTAATTGCTACTTCAGCTAATGTTTGTGGTTAGTGCATCTGGAGGGAAGAATATTTTGACATCTATTGTGTGTTTGGTGGAAAGGACATGCATCATCTTTCCACTTTTTTTTCGTTAAAAACAAATATAAAAGTTGAACTTTTTAATGAAACAGCTTTGCATTTATAAGCATAATGTGGTCTTTTTTTCATGTTCACGCACGCTGTAATTATAATGCCAGGTAAATTAGCTTCCTAAATTCTGAGCAGCATAGGTTATGTTTTCAATAAAATGTTAGTTCCCATTCCTTTTTTAAGTAGTTTTTGTGCCACTCAACAAAACTGCAAAGGGAGCACATGTGGAGCTTTAAATACTTTTTTACCTAAAGTCCTTTATAGATGAGCTATAAAAGCACATTGTGTAACGTAATAAATTGTATGGAAAAGGACCACCTGTTTTTCTAGTAGAAAAAAATGTATTTTAGTGATCTGTGTTGTATGTTTATATTCATATGGCATATTTTTAATCCTAGTTACTTACGTAACCATTCTTTCAATTCCTGTGTCATATGTCAAATTTTAATACTTCAGTGAGGACTACGTCTACTCTGGAAAAATTACTTGCTGTTTAGAGTCAATAGGCTTAAAAAAAGTTAAAACTGGGAAGATACCTCAGTTCCACATTTCACTCTGAAGATTTTTATTTATAGGTGGTGTAAAATAAAATGGTCCTTTCCCTTTGCTGCAGTAATTTCCAGAGACATATTTTTGTAAAAATTTCCTTTTCCCATCTGAAAGCTATATGCATGCAGAATGCATGTAAATCACCTCTATGAATTGTGAGTCTCACAGTAAGATGCAGAGAACCAGAGAACTGGTGGAAAAAAATAACCAACCTCCCCTTCTGTTCCATAAAAATAGTTTCTTTGTGGAGTTTGTCTCCCTGAGAAACTTCCTGATACTTGGATACTCTGTCATGTGTAATTGGATTGTAGCTGTTTCTGAATACTGTTTTCCCCTCTTGACAGCATGGGGTAACCTTGGAAATGTTCTCAAGAGCCAGAGCAAGATTTCTGAAGCTGAAAGCGCCTATAGAAATGCCTTGTACTACCGCAGCAACATGGCTGATATGCTTTATAATTTGTAAGTATGCTTGCCTTTCCTGGGGTTGAATTGTCTTTGAAACCTGTTGTGAATGGAGCTATTGATTTACTTGCTGGAAATGGAGACAATGTTATTTGTTGCTTTGTAATAGTCATTTAATTAATTGTGCTCCTTGAATTATGGGGTGGACAGGATTTTTTCGTGGTCAGCATTACCGTATATTCATGTAATGGGTATGGAGAAGGTAAATGTACAAATCTGTTTGCTTTAAAAGAAGAAAAAAAAAACCAACACACTAAACAAAGTACCAATAGATGAGTTGTCAGCTGCAGCCCTCCATCTGTTTGTGACTTGATTAAATTGTGAGGTGTTATTTAGACTTCTTTTTTAAGTCTGAGTAACACTTGGTGGGCAGAGTGGGTGTAAGTGCTTCCAAGCACAGACCAATACCCTTCCGTTAGCTCCAGAGCTCTGAGATGTCAAAACAGCAAATTACTTTTCTCCTGTGACTGACTTGAGAGCAGCATAGGTTAAATAAAGTTTAATCACTACAACCCTGTTGTAGCTGTGTAAGAGGGTAAATAACATGAACATCAAAATAATTATTCAGCAGGGAAAAAGATTTCCAACTCATTAATGTACCAAATCATGAACGTGGAAGCAAGCATTGTGCCAGGCTTCTCACAGAGGTGGGATCGTGCTGTGTGTCTTGGCAGGGAGGGGACTGATTCCCTGGGGGTCCTGGCAGGGAGGGGACTCATTCCCTGGGGGTCCCAGCTGGGTGTCCCAGTTCATCACCGCTTGTCGTGCTGACTCTCACCCTTCTGCCCCCTCCTGCCAGAGTGGGACAGAGTGGGAGTTGGGCTGTGCTGCAAGGCAGGCTGGTCACCTCCACCAGCCCTATGCTCTCATTTCATGATGTGTGTGGAAGACAAAATCCAGGTGACTGCTGTTCCATAGGTAGCCACTTGAAAATGATGTCCTGCGTGCAGCAGGAAAGTGTGATTGTTAGATAAACAAAGTGTGCAAAAACTGCATTCAAATAGAAAGTCTCTTCAAGTCAATTGTTAAATAAATTTTAAAAAAATGTTCTGTCTGTAAGTCCAGTTTAAAATGGCTGCTTATAATATTTGAAATTGAAGTTTACCATAATAGTACTTCTTTGCTAATTTTTTCTTGTTTAACAAGGAATGAGTTGCCCATTTCATTAACTTGTCTTTCACTTAAACGTAATCAAACTCAAAGTAATTTAATGATAGAATTTCTGTTCCAAGATGAAATTTGTTTTTCAAAATATGTACATTTTTAATAATCATATAGTTACACAAATGCATGTATGCACATAAATTTCCTCTCTGTTAGGCAGTGAGGTGTATGAAAAACATATTTTTAAGAAGAAACTTCTGCTCACTTCTAAAAAATTACTTCAGAACACAGCAGAAGAAGATTATAGGAAATAAAGTGACAAGATTGATACATGTATATTTCCCACATGCCATTTATTTTGAAGATGAAAATTCTAACTATTAAATTTCTGTATGCCTATGCAGTACTTGTGTCTCTTACTGTGTCATAGAGGGAAGCTGAAGTTAATACCAGGGTAAGAAGAGGAAAGGGGGTTGGATGATAAAGACAGGAACATAAAAGAAATCAGATTTCAGTTGTTTCACTGTTCTCAGAATAAGCTACTAGTCTTCCAGTTTTCCATTGATATACAAAATATATGTCTATAAACCTTCATCTTTGTTGAATAGAGAATTTTTTTAAATTCTACTGGATTTGTGTGGGAGGATTTTAACTAAAATGATGGTTGGAATATGTAGGGTTTAAGAAGTAAAGTTTAATTCTTAGCCTTTCTACTACTGTATTAATACCATAGAATCCTATATTTTTTAAACAAATTTCGCAAAACCTTTAGTTATTCAACATAAGTTGAAAATCTTGCATCATTTTTTTCTTTTTGTAGGCTTTCTCAATGTTGGATGCCCCAATATCCAGCATGAAAAATAGGTGGTAAATGGAATGGAGTGTCCTTTAGTCTTACACAAATGAATCCATTCTTTTAAGCACAAACGCTGAAGAGCTGCTTTGCAAGTTAAGCCCATCCTTGGCATGTAGTTCTGTGGGAGCTTTTTACAAAAATCCTCTGTAATGGAAAAATGTGTCTTACATGTGCTTTCGAGAGGCCAGTCAGTTTTGCTGTTTCTGGTTTTCAGTATGTCCTTTTGAAACTGAAACAGTCACTCAATAGAACTCTAGGAAAAAAAATTATCCCTACTGTTATTTAGAAACACTGTATGTTTCTCACATGTTCGTTATTGTTTCTAAGCACTTATGCCTCAGAATTTGATGCAAATTAATTGGAATATACAGCTCGGTGTTCACTCATAGCAAAAACAAACCCAAGTGCTCTCTGATCAAGAACAAATCATTAAGGTTTTAGCCCACAATTTTAGTGGATAACAATCAAAGAGAGAAACTACATTAACGGAAGTGTTTGATCTCTTTCCTTCTTTTTCAATAAATTGAAATGTGGCATTGGCTTAGAAGTTGACATTAAAATCTAAAGAATTTACCAGACTAGATGAATGGCTGAATTCAGCACTATATTTTTGTTTTCTGACCTTACAGCTCTGAGTTACAGCTGCTTTTGCCATTTAAAAAAATTTTAAATGCATTACTACATACTTACATAATCTTCATTTGAAAGTTTGCCTGATTATGAACATGTTATATTTCAGTGTGCTCAAAGCTGTGTAGCTCTGCTGATTTCAACTAGATTTCACAGGGCAGTAAATCAGCATTAAATTACCTATCTTCCTGTGCTTTTTTTTTTAACTGAGAAAACCGTATGTTTTAATACTGTGAAGTACCAAGGACAGAACTGTAGGGAAATTATAGTTTATTCTTTCAAACAAGGCAATATTCAGTACATTAAAACCAAACTATTTTAGTTTGTTTTGGCTTTTCAGTCTTTGTTACCTTATGATTGTTACCTGCAGCTCATGGGCTATTTTGTATTGTTCCAAGTTGCTTACAATTAGTATCTAAAGTAAAATTGCTTGTCAGTTTAAAGACAGTTTTGCATATATTTCACTTGTATTTAGGCTGGCTGTGTTTAGAGTATTCTTTTGTCATCCATATTGGTAATCTACATTAGCTTGATTTTCTCATATGATTATAACGATGCTCTCAATCTCACATAAATATTGAATTTTCCTTTAAAGTTATACAATTACTTGAAATGTTGTATTTTTGGAGTATACAGCCCTATAAAGGATGAATTACTAGCATTTAGCCATCCCCTTCCTTCTCTCCTGAAATATCTCATTTTGCCTTTAGTGATGTAGGACTGTGTGTACAAGTTCATTATTCAAATAATTTAATTTCTTTGAATAAAGTTGGATTATGAATTTCCATAAACTTTACCTCAGAAAATTTAGGGTATTGTATCAATAAATGTGGAATTGTTTTTAGGAATTTCTGTTAGCACTATTGAAGACTTTACCTATCCTAGAAAGTCTAGGATTGCAGTATTTTACAACCAAATTTTAACTCTGCGTCCATGGGTAAAAATCAATATGAGCAAAATTTTTCCTTGTCTGTTGTTGTTAACCTCTACAATGGAAAATGTATTTTACACACCTTTTAAGGGTGCTGGCATAAAAATCTCCTTATCAGAGACAAAAAACTCTAAAAGCAGTCTGACCTACAAATCTGTGCTGAACTGTGGTTGAACCGTCCCCAGACAAAGTTCCTGCAGCCACCACCTAGCAGGAAAGAAATCAAACTTACAGTTCCTCTTCCTTTATAGCCCAGAGGTTTTTATCATTCAGGATGTCGAGTTAAAAAGCAAAGAGGATGTGTCATCCGGTTTCTTAAGTACTTGATCATTGTTTCTCTCAATTATGAATGCAAACTTGTTGCAAACCTGTTTGGAATTAATCTCTGCTCTGCCAGCTAGTTCTTCCTCTGTCAAAGGCAGCAGCTAAAATTTGTGTCTTGCTGTAATCAAAGCTGTCTTGATAAAATCTTGCTGTGTTGTCAGACTGGCTCTTGAGGTAGCACTTAAGGACACTTAAATGTCTAGTGGTTTCCTGCTGTGCAAAACTCTACCCTGGGACACTTCGTAGGGCCCACATGAAGGACAGATAATTGTCAAAATCATATTGAGAGGCGAAAGGCATTCAATGACCTAGCTATTCAATAATATGTCTCAGTATTTGAAGTTGTGGTCACTTATAATCCTTACATAGACTTTCACCATATTATAAAATTAGGAAAATAATTGTTTGAGTCTACAATTCAGTTTCAAAAAGGACCCCTCTTGTAAGTTCTTTCCAAATCTCTATCTCTGTTGACTACTGGGGCAGATGTGAGGCAATGCACAGCACTGCCCATTGTCCAGAGGAGTGAGAAAGACAGGAGCAGTGCTATTCCTCATTCTCACAGCAGCCCTCCTCCCTCTGTCAAGGAAATAGGGGTTGTGAGAGTTGATGTGCTGCTGAAAGGATACTACTCCCAATCAAACTGCACCAGTAACAGAAAAAAAAATGGGAGTATATTTGCTGATCAATTTGCTGGCATTTGGGAAGCTCTTCCCTGGATCTAGGAGAACATAACAGAGTTCTACTGTGCTATCTGAAAGACTAGAGACTGTTTCGGGGGTGATTGTTTAGTTTTCGGTTTTGGGTTTTTTTACCAGTGGGACTATAGATTACTTAGTGAGTTCTGCAAAGGACATGGTTATTCTCTGTATGTTTGGATTCTTACTGATTAAAAAAGTAGGATTTATGGTAGCATCCATACCTACCCTTACTAGTTTTGCAAATGACAGTGAAAAAGTTGACTTAGGCAAAGCACAGCCTCTCTTGCTCTGTGGCTGGAGACACATCTTTGTGGGAAATAAAAAAAGATTTTCTTCCATTTCTTTCTTTGTTTTCCAGTGCAGCATTTAGGTAAATAAAGTCCTTTGTAGATAATCCCACCCAAAATCAATGGGATGAATGTAGCTTGAGGCACAGAAGAACTGCAGTCATGGCAACATAATAGATAACAGGCTCTGTGTTAGTTGTTATAAACCAGTAAACAAAATTGATTAAACTATTTCAATATTGTACCTGGAATGAAAACTTTATAAATATTTCACTAACGTACGTGTTTACTTTGACAGTTGCAGTTCCTGTGTATCATACTTGGCCAGTTTATGCCAGCTTTAGCCACTGAGGAGTTTGCTTTGCAAGTAGACTAGCTGGCTTTTATAGGACTACCAACAGGAAGAAATTACATGAAACATGAGAAAGACTGTAGACCATCTACTGCTTGTTTATATTCTGTGACTGTCTTCTGGTCCCTGAAAACATTTTTGTGTTATTAGTATTTAGTGACTTTCAGTCAAAACCAAAGCAGAGGAGGAAGACAGAAAGATTTTTCATTGTTGGTCAAGCAAGATAGGTAGAAGTTGGCAGCTTCAAGAATTCAGGAAAGTTGCAAACAACTCATTTGGGGGAAGTGTTTTCCTGCATGAATTAAATGAGCAATTCTATCTACAGAAGTGATGTGCATCATTTCCTGATAGTCAGAACTTCCTTCTCATTTTTTTTTTCATTTAATTTTTCTTCCTATTATAAAAAACAGGATTCTGAGCCCCTTCCTGAGTCACTTGGAGAAGTCTGCTACTCTTACAAGCAGTCAGCACATATCCTCCATTTCAGAAATGATTAACACTCCTTTGTAAAAGTAGCTAGAAGTAATGTAGTAATGTAGGCAAAAAAAAAATCCTGTTGTAATGTTCCAGAATCTTGCTATTTATGATAGTTAGAATTTGTCTCCTAATTCATCCAAAATTAATTCATGGACAGTTTATAACTGTCTGCTGTGTGTCCTATGGTTTAAGTAGCTATTTCTTTTCCAAATTCTTTTATCATCCTGTATTTCACAGAATCAAAGAATGTGTGATGTTAGAAGAGACCACAGTAGGTCATCTGGCCCAACCTCCCTGCTCAAGCAGAGTCATCCTAAGAGCACATGGCACAGGATTGTGTCCAGACAATTCTTGAATATCTCCAGTGAGGGAGACTCCATAACCTCTCTGGGCAGTCTCTTCCAGTGTGTGGCCACCCACACAGTAAAGAAGTTCTTCCTCATGTTCATTTATTCTTTCACAGTACTTGCCTTACTAAACTATAGAAGCCTCGCTTTTTGTTATGTCACTAAACTGTCTTTGCACAGAAGTTGCATATTTCATTTAACATTTTCATTTGTCTGTCTTAAAACTGGGAAGGTGAGCTGGAGAGAATAAAAAGTTTTAGAAGTGTCAACTTGAAGCAATTGTTGCTGTGTTTTGGTTTTCTGGGGGGGGAAGGAGGGATGCAGTTCAGGCCTACGCTTTTTTGTTTAGTTAGTTTGGTATTCTAAGTTACTGTAGATAATTTGTTTAAAAGTGCCATTAGAAGACTAATGGCAAGAAGACTTTAAGCTCTTCATACAAGTTTATCAGTTAAACTTACTCTTCCCTATCAAGCATTGTTACTTCAAGAATTGTTCATCCCTGTGTAAAGACAAAGGAAGTCTTTATGTCTTTGTAACCACAAAATATAGGTACATACTCAACATATGACAGTTGATTTTCTCCACCTCTGCCTTATCTCCCATGCTTTGCGCTGTATTCATGCTTTTGTGGTCTTTCTCTCTGCCTCTTCTCCACTTTGCCAGAAGTCTCCAAAGAGCAGTTATCATTTTGCAGTGTGAGTGAAAGGCATGTCGAGAACAGATTTGCTCCTGGCTATAGCAGACAATTCCTTATACAGCCACATGCCCTGGCCACTGGGAGGGGTGAGGTACTGGAATCTGCAGTGCTTGCAAGGTGTAAACTCCAGCTGAAGGATGTTATTCCATTGCATCTAGAAAAGTCAGGTTTTCCTGACTTTGTTTGATCTGAAACTAGAACTGGAGACTCATAAATCTAATAATTTTTGTACTGCCAGAAGCTACAATGAAAACTAGTGATCAATCAGGACCGATTTCAGGAGTCAGTTTCATGCCTTGATAAGAATATGTCCTTCTTCTTCTCTTTCTTCTACCAAACCTCATAACAAATACAAATAAAATACTAATTATTTGGTGTAATTGAGCACTTAGTCCTTTATCTCAGCTGCTTGGGTCTTTACATATGAAAAACAGAGAGAGAGGCACTGACAGATAGACTGACAGTTAATGGAACAGCTTTTAAAAGAAAAAAGTATTTTGGAAGAGAAGTAAAAGGGAAAAAGAACACCTCAAAGTATCAAGTAATTAAACAAAAGTGTCAGTGATAGAGCATATAATGAACACAGAAGATTAATTTATAAAATTGGGAATAAAAGTTCTTTTAATCACAAGACCACAAATGTTGTACACTTAAAAAGTAATTTGTATTGGTGAAGATGACCAATTACTGTATTACTTTTCTTAATATGTTACATTATTTCTTCCAGAACTACAATAAGAATGGACTTTCTTAGATAAATTGTTTCAAAATTGTGTGTGAGAAGTGTTTTTCTTTTTAAAAATTAAGAAGCAGCTTAAATGTCAGACTATGCACATAATTTTTTCAGTTATTCTCCTGCTATCAGTAGAAAACAGGATCAAAATACCATAATTAACCTTCCTTGGAGTAATGACAGTGTATAAAAATGTTTAGAGTAAACAAAATTCAACTTCTAGAAAATTTAGAAAATGTTATTTCTATCCTGATGATCATACCTCTTGTCATTTACAAGATACTTTACAGTAGTTACTAGCCTTGGTGCCATGCCAAAAAGTATCCTGAATGTATTCCCTCATTGCTCACTTTACTGCAAGTACCTACTAAATGTAAGTTGTCTTAATACTAAAAGTGATTTACTACCTAATCTGAAGTTAATTGGGAGACAGTTGAAAAGTGATGTCATGTGATGGTGATAGGACAGTATAGAAGAAAAAGAGGATACATTCCTCAATTCTGTTAAATCCTAATCCAGTGACAAGAGGCAAACAGCATAGATGGTGGCTACTTTAGCTACGTTAACTTCTCTTTTCATCCATTGAAATTTACTGGTGTAATTCAAAAAGTTTTCATGGAATGTTGGAGGGAAATAAAATTTTCACTGATTTGAGACTGGAGATAGAAGGAGTCTAAGCTCTTTGCAATTTGAAAAGCTATCAGCAGAAGAAAACATAGAGGAAGAAAAGAAAATTGCTGTAGGTTGGGAAAACTCCAAATAAATATGATATTACTTCCACCTAAGAGGAAGAGCTGTGTTTTCCTGGATATTTTCAGTTATATGACAAGGGATGCTTACCCCTGGATACTGAGGTCTGAGTCTTCACTCTGAAATGACTAGTTTTCAAGGATTTTTAAATCATTCTGGTTTTAATATATTTGTATATGCTTTATTTCAGTCCTCTAAAACTTTGGAAAGCTGTAATGCTTTGTGCCTTCATTTAAGTGTGCAATGTACATTCATGGTACACGTCAGTGATGTCCAGACCATTTATCAGAAATCTGTGTGTGGCTGGTGTAAAGTGTAATTCGCAAGGATGTTTGTCTTAAAAGCTGAATGAAAGCCCATGTATTATGAAACTGGAAATATTCAGTATAATTTCTAATACCTCTTCAGTTGATAAATTTGTTGAGAGCATAAGGAATTCAGGAAAACCCAGAGCTGTTGCAGGTACTTAGCTGCACAGCGAATAATCGAGTGAATTTGCTCAACAAGGAGAGTCCTTAGCATAGCACATGTGAAGGGCTAAGTGCTTAACTTTGAGGCATTTGAGAAAGACCTGCTTATTTCAGGTCAAGAAAAGATGTCAGGCTAATCATTAATGACTTACAAATACCTCCTTCATACTCTATGCACTTTAAAAAGTCTTGCAGGCTAACATTTTCTCAACTGAGTAAATGAAACTCCTGGTTTCCAAGAAAGCCGAAACAATTCTGTTTAACATCTGCTTAGTTAAAGCCATATGGATGCTCCTGATGTCTGTGAATTCATCTTTATACATGGTATGGTTTTTGCACTGAACTGTTAGTAAGGGATTGCTTATATCTCTGAAACGCCAGTTAGAATATTTTTCTTTGTTACTCAAGTTTTGTTTTCAGTATTTATTTTCAAGTTACTCTTTGTAGTAACCTCACACGTCTCTCTTTTCTTTTTCTTTTTTTTCCCCCTTATGCAGAGGATTACTACTTCAGGAAAACAGCAGGTTTTCAGAGGCATTGCATTACTACAAACTGGCAATCGGTAGCAGACCCACACTAGCTTGTAAGTATTTTAACTATACAAGCTTGTATAATGTTGACTATAGTCTTCATAGAAAATTTTCCTACTCGTTAATAATGCTTTCTTTTTTTTCAGAAGTTTTTAAGTCAGAAAGCAAAAGGTGAACTAGAGCACTTGAAAGCAAGTGTTTATTAGTAAACCACTACATTTAATGTGGTACAAGTAAGAAGCAGATAATGAATTAACACTCAGTAGCACTACTAGAACTTAACAATGTTTCTGATCCGAGGTGTTGAGCCACAGACACCACTTCCCAAATTTTAAGGCTCCTGCTTTCTGTTTCTTATAGCCAGTCCCTGATATTTATGGTATATGTGAGTGAATAATACAAATATTTTTGAAGTCCTTTCATTTTTTTGTTCTTGTCTGGGGAAAATGGCGAATAATTATGGGGGTGTTGCCAGTAATAGGATCCAAAACTAAGTTGTGCTGTTTAAGATTGCTTAGACTTTTGTACCTTCAGTATTGATCTTCTCTGTATGTACATTGTTTTTATGTCTATGTATATTTTTTGTAACACTTCAAACAGTGGCGCTATATGCTGCATACAGTCCTAATAAGAGGAGCAAAATGGAATACCCTGCCTAACCAGTGATTCCTTCCCTCCTTACTCAGTCTTTGTAGTCACTTTCTTCTTTCCTTGTCTATGAACATTTACTTTTATATGTTCACATATGTTACATGTCCACACTCACACCAATGAGCGACCCATATTATTCAAAACGCAAATTAGATAACCATGGGATCTCTACCAGATACTTCTCAGAATTAAAACACTAGGTACAGCACAAAAGAACTCAATTAAAAGAAAACATTTTTTCCCTCTTCACAGCTGCCTATTTAAATACTGGTATCATCCTGATGAACCAAGGGAAGACAGAGGAAGCCAGGAGGACTTTTATGAAGTGTTCAGAGATCCCTGATGAAAATCTGAAAGATCCTCATGCTCATAAAAGCTCTGTTACCAGCTGTCTTTATAATTTAGGAAAACTTTTTCACGAACAAGGACACTATGAGGTAAGACTCCAGATTTGCTACTGCTGCCACCCAGACTTCCAAAGTACATCACAGACACAAATTGATTGAATTTCACCAGATCAAGATTAGCATTTTCTACGGAGAATATTTGTTCTCTGCAGCCACTGTGTAATGATACTAATTAGCAGTGTGATGTTCCCATGTCAGAATCAATATTTGCAGTGGTCACATCTGATATGTGTTAGTTCCTTGGTTTTGGCTTTGTATCCATAGCTGGTATGCAAAGGATAAAACCTGATTAAAGGCCAGTCAACCTAAAGTGTACTGACTTTATAATTCAAAACAGAGTAAGTCCATCTTTAGTTGGAAAGGTACAATTATGCTTGCATTTAAGTCTCCAAAAATAAGACCCAGTTGAAACAATTTAAAACTTTGTTGATTAAAAACATCCCACTGTGTGTTATTTTCAGATAACTTCACCTAAGTGTGAAAGTGGGTTGTATATTTTTAATGTAACCACATACTACACCCAAGCCATCCCATCTCATTTACATGTACAACTGTGACTGTTGTGATTCCTCTCCATTTTCCCTGATGAACTTAACTGAAACTGGACATTCACTTGAGGTTTGACCTTTAGCAGTATTTGAAAGAAATTCATTCTCTCTTTGCATTGCCAGGCACACTTCAGAACAGGAGCTGTGAGTGGTTTTGATCCATATAAATGTTCCTGACCAGGACAGTTACCTCAGCTGTTTAAGATCAGGCATGCACAAGCTGGACAGATTCCCTGTCATCTGTCTGCTGCATCCAGCTCTGTCAGATGATGTTACTGATTGGTTAAAATACAGACAAACTAATGCATATATACAGAGAAGAGAATAAAACAGCAGCATGTTGCCTGCACAGATGATAGAGTGTAGAGTTGAAGTTCAATGCCTGCAAGGTACAAGGGGTTTTAAGAATATAAAACGTCAGATTTCTTCCTGGTGGTCATTGCAGCCTTTATAAGCTGTGACTGTTTGATGCAGAGCTAACTGACTGACCAGTTAGCATCCAAAGTTCTGCATGAATAAATGTGTGATCAGGTAATTTAAGGCACGGCATATTTGCAAAGGGATTCCAGTTTTGGCATTCTTGACTTTATTGTGCATCTCATTCTTTCTGTGGAGCAGACTTCAGTTGTGAGGATTATGCTGTGTTACTGTTTGGCAGCAGACAATGATTTCTTTATTTTTAGGTCACTTAATGTAGTTAGTAATCAGAAAGTCCTTTGTCTGCAATTTGGTAATACTCCATATTCTTTGACAGCCTATAGAATTTTATACGTTTATAAACTTGTCAGTCATTAAGGGGTATAAAAAATGTTCTTGTTACTTCTTCCTGGAAAAGAAGTTGTGATGTGGGAGCTAACCTGATCTCTTGTCTGTAAGAGTCACTGAATTTGGTAAAATTTAGGTAAAAATAACTTTTTTAAAAGGAGAAGTTTTGTACTTTCTGTGACATTTTTGATGCTGATGTGTTTTCTCTATCCCTACACCTTTTATTTGGGGAAGGAAGATAGTTTGGCTTTACCTTATATGTGAAAGGATGCTTTTGAAGTTGGTGTTTTCCCACTTGTGTGTCTCTTTTCAGGATGCCCTTACGGTTTACAAAGAAGCAATACAGAAAATGCCAAGGCAGTTTGCACCACAGAGCTTATATAACATGATGGGTAAGTGCACTATTAGTGCTTCAGAATGATATTTGAGGGTCAGGCAGGGTGAAACAAAAGACCTTATCCAGGAAACTGGTGTTCAAATTAATGAGCTAATAAAACCCAAAAATAATTATCTTCAGTAGATACAAGCCAAACTAGATTCAGAGCTTAAATGCCAGCAAATGCAATGCTGGATACGGCACAATAAATGATGAGACTGTTAGATACTGGATGTCTTTAAGAGTGTCAATGCAGCATTTTTGCATTTAGAATGCATGGATTAGTGTTTTTCTCTCTCTCCAGAATTTCTCATCTGCTGCCTTGGAGACCCCATGTGCTCACATGTCTATGGGTGTTAGGTGTTGAATTGCCTTGTAAACCAGCAAGATGTCCAAACAGACCCACAGAGATAGTTATACTTTTTTTCTTAGGTTGTGTCAGAAACTTATTTCCCAGCTGATGTACTTTAGTTTCGATATCTACAATTAAAGAATTCTTACTCTTCTTCCAAGACCAGCTATCTGTCCTTCAAAATTTTAAGAGTCCCTTGAGTGCTTCAAAAAACCATCAATGTATCTGTGAGAAGTTTTTTTGTTTAACTTCACTTCCTCATATTCTTCATCACATTTTTGTATTGGACACATTAAACAGATGAAAGAAAAGATAATATGAATTATTACTCATAGTACTCAGGTATGAAAACAAGAGGGCTGGTTCTTATTGTTCCAGAGATACTTGTAAGTGGAATTTACTCTCAAAGCGCATGTATTTCTGCAAAGCAACCCCAGTATTTGACCCAGTACTCTCCTGTTTGGGATAGAAAAGGATGTAAGAACCTTTACTTTAAAGTAGCTCAAAGTGGAGCAATTAAAAATATATGTGGAAACAGTTAGGCTCAACAGGAAGCATGTGGGGTTTTGTGTGGTTTTCCCCCCCAGCAATGCCTACTATACCAGGGAATGTATTAGTTTGACGCAGTTGTTGACTGCTTATTCAGGAAAGGCATCTTTTATTAGCACCTTACAAATACTAGGGCACAGGAAAAAGTAACGTTGTAGTTGTAATTGATGCTATATGTTTGATAAATATAAATGCTAAATTAAGTACTTCTCTTGCCACAGTGACAAAATATTCAATGTCAGTAACAGTATAAACACCTTCCTAGCAGTTCGTACAGTTCAATGGAGAGTTACTTCTCCCTGGATGCTGAACTTTACCAGATTGATGCCAATGGCTAAAATCCATAAATCACACAAATCGATTATTACATATACTTTTGTTCATTGTCTGTCTTAGCAAAATTATTGTTTTATCAATTTTATTTATTAGCATTTGCTGGTAAATTTGGTGGTGGTGACAGTCATCACTGTGTGAATTAAACCTGTGCTTACTGGCTGTGTCCTGTAGTGACTGCTGAAATACTGCAGTGCTCCAGCAAATCCTCTGAAGTTTGACTGCCCTGTTTAGTGCAGATATGCTTTTCATAATTCTGCTAAAAGTGCTCGTCAGAATACAAAATTGGAAAACATAAACCACTGCTGTTTCTAGCATGTAATGGTTGTCCCATTACAAAGCAGGCTTGTGCTACCCTTTTTTTTTTCCAATGAACAGATGCTTCCTTTGAAACCACTATGACCTATAGGTTTCTTCAGATTTTTACTTATTTTTGGTTGCTTTTTAGGTTCAGGGGGCCTTTCTCAATTTCGTTTGCAAGCACAGTCCGTGATGTCCAAGTTCACTCTCTTCCTGGGATTTGCATTTATTAAACTCACAAAAACACAAAGACTAGTTCAGTCCTTTGCCCAGGCTTGGCTCCTGCCATACTTCCTTCCTCCACTGAGCCCATACTCTGGTTTCTGCTTCTTTTAAGCTGCTGCCAGCACTTCATGGTTGTTGTGGTGGCAGAACAAGTTACAGTCAACTGAGTGCACCGTAGCTCCTTATGGAGCTCCGAGAATTTCAGCTTATCATTAACGTAGCATATATTTGTATTTTGGTTGCTGTTGTGATGGCAGCTTTTGCAGGGAAGACAGAACTTGCTTTGCACTGGTTGCTGAAGTGTTGCTTGTTGGTTATGGCGTGAAGGCAATCCAAGAGGCTAAACTTGGGTAGTGACTTGAATTAAATGCAGTGCAGCTATATTAACAGAACTCAGACTGATTTGTTCAAAGCTGTCCTGGACATGTCTACATAAGCCTACATGACTGTTGTTAGTCTTACCTACCTGTAATAGTGTAAAGGTAAGATGACAAGACAGAGCTAGGTAGCTCTGCCTCTTTATAGTGTGGAATGAAAACCATACCTGTGGGGAGTGGTAAAGCCCATCTGATTTAGCCTCTATTTAAGATTCTACACATAATCCCTGCAAGCATACTTGTCCTCTAAAAGGAGCTGACTAACCTAATAGCTCAAGCTGGGTGAGATAAATCCTAAATACCTATTCAGTCATCTCTTTGTGTCATGTGTGACAGGAGAACAAGGCAACTGCATCCATTATCAGGAGTGCATCCGCTTTGCAGCTCGTACTGTCACTGAGTATCAGAAGGCCAACTGGAGTGTTTATTTCTGTTTTGATGTTCAAGACAAAATTATAAACACGTTCGCTATAACCCTTTCTTTGATGAACAGCATTACATAAACTTGTCTGCCTACTTCTTGCCTTTAAAAGAGAGACTGCAAGAACTAAAATAGGCCAATCCTGTCTCATGTGCTTGCAACTGCATAAACCTGACTGAGCTGTGCCCACTCGTTGTATGCTTCTTGCTGGGGAGGAAGGGGGAGAAACTGGCGAGTGCTCCCCATCTCATTGGGAAGTAGCAGAAGGAAGTAGTCCTTCCCAGTCTTCTTACATGTGGAAACAGTCTTCACAGCTTATCATGAAATCCAAGAATAGTTGCAGTTTGAGGATTATCTGCTATGTTGTTATTGTGATGAATATATTTGCAGCCTCTGGCAATCTCTTTGCTTGGTTGAGTGGCACACATTGCCACATATTGGCATGTGATATAAGGAAACAGTGCTTCCTATAAATCTTGATAATTACTCATTCATGTAACTGAAGAATTTTTGGAAGGTTTTTCTTCTCCTGTTTTATGTATATGACCCACTTGAAACAGAATAAACAGGAGATGAACTGTTTAAACAGAATCAGGTTTGAACTCCAGCACTCTGAGTGCAGTAGCATTAACACTCCAGCAGTGCTAAGCCTTTACACATCCTGCTTTCCCTGTTTGTGTTACACTTCTTTTCCTGTGCTTGCTTCTATTGGCCTTTCTCTCTGACAGGCCCAGTGACTCATTCCTCTGGTGTGTCAGTATGCCTGACAGACTTTCATCCTTTAAGCCTCTATGTAACTTGCCTCTTAATGGGAAAAAGAAGTATTGGGGCTCAAGAAGCAGGCATCCATTTGACTTTGCATTTTTTTTCAGTGTACAAAAGACAGGGCTGTAATACCAGCATCAGATGTTCTAAGTTTGTGCATATGAAAATGTTGCAGGGAAGATTTTGGTCTCCTGTTGCTGTGATTTATTTTGCCAGGTGTGCAACAACTCAGCTAAGGAAACCATATGTTTCTCTGGCTTTTTATCAAGAAATAAAACCTTTTCATTTCTTAGGAGAACCCAAAACAGCTAAAAATGAAAACTCTAAAACTAGAATCAAAATAATTATTCAACAAGCTGTATAAGGTTGGCTTGGTATTTATTTTCTCTATACTATATTGCTTTGATGTAAATTAAAAAGTACATGCTAAGGTTACACAGATTAATTTGCTTGGCATGGCAACTTGCACTACAAAGGCCAGGGTCCAGCTCAGCTGTATTAAATAGGTAATATATTTTGTTTAAAGTTTCAATTAAAGCCTGAGGTCAAAAGATAAAATGGTCCCTGTGGGATCTTGAACACTTTAATGCCAATATTAGGATTGCTTAAGGATCAGCCTCTGCTCTAGATGTCTTTTGCATTCTTGAAATCTGATATTGTACAGTTGATTGTATTACATTGCTTTTAAAACCACACTAGCCCACCTGCTACAGTAATTCATACTCCTGACAGTTAAGTGGTGTGAGGTGGACCATGGAGGCTTTATTTTAATACCAAACAGTAACAAGAAAGATGTTGGGGTGGCATTGTTCAGGTTTAGATTGGTAAGATACTGTCATAAAGACAAACGTCTAGATTGCACTTCATCTGCCCTTGCTAACTAACATCTGAATGTTTATTTTCAAATGCACTTCAGGCAAAGTCTTACAAACGTTTTTTATGAGAAATGCAAGTCACAAAAAAGCTAACATTGCAGGAGTGAATGCAGTTCATGATGCACAAGTTAAAGTTTAAACTTTCCTTGTGAATCTGCTGGATTGCACAAGGACAGAAAACAAATCATATGCAAGTGTACAAACCAGAAAAGGGGAGCCAGATTTTACATCTGTTGCAGAGGTTTGTTTCATAAGTACAAAGGCTTAGCATGCAGAGAGACTTTCTCTGTTGATGATTATAACATAACTATCACTTTACTTGATTATGCTTTTGGGTCAATATGGCTGTTTCTACAAACCTGTTAATATTGTTAGGGCTCCTATCCTATTTACCCCTTGCTCCCATTAAATGCTTTCTTATTGAATTAATTTGAAATATTGTTTAGAGCTCCAGGAAACCCTTTGGTATAGTTTTACTGTGCATGCCGAACAACACTTAATTTTTAAGATTCAAAGATGATTAAGCTGTGAAATACATATCCCACATCATAACTTATGCAGAGTGTGGTACTTGCACCTATCTAAGCTTTAGTCATCAGTATGCTTCCTATTCATCTCATGAAGTTTGACTGGTAATTTCTTACTGGGTGTATATAACAAGTCTTTTCATTTTTCTTTTAAAAGTAGCTTGGATGGAAAAAAGAGAAATTTTTTTCTTTCATATGTACATTTTATTACATGTTCCATGGAAATAGGAGTGGAGTCCTCTCCAGTGCTGATGGGAATAAAATTCTGGGTTTCCTACTGTTCCCCCTTCCCGCCCTCATTTGGATACTTTAACCCTTCCCCCTCTGAGACTTTGCAGACTGTGGTAGTTTATATCTGATGTCCAAAGCTAAGTAGCTAAGTGCTGCATCCAGCTGGCAGCCACTCCCTGGTGGTGTTCCAGTGGCTCAGTATTAGGGCCAGTCCTGTTTAATATCTTTACTGGTGATCTGGATGAGGGGATTCAGTGCACCCTCAGTAAGTTCACAGATGATGCCAAGTTGGGCAGGAGTGTTGATCTGCTGGAGGGCAGGAAGGCTCTGCAGAGGGGTCTGGGCAGGCTGGATCAGGGGGCCAAGGCCAGTTTTATGAGGTTCAATAAGGCAAATTGCTGGGTCCTGCACTTTGGTCCCAACAGCTACAGGCAGGGGCTAGAGTGGCTGGAAAGCAATCCAGAGAAAAAGGACCTGGGGGTGCTGGTCAAAAACAGCTGAACACGAGCCAGCTGTGCTCAGGCATCCTGGCTTGTATCAGAAATAGTGTGGCCAGCAGGACCAGGGCAGTTACTGACTCTCTGTTCTCTGCACTGGTGAGGCCACACCTCGAGTGCTGTGTCCAGTTCTGGGCCTCTCACTACAGGGAAGACACTGAGGTGCTGGAGTGAGTCCAGAGAAGGGCAATGGAGCTGGTGAAGGGTCTGGAGCACAAATCCTATGAGGAGTGGCTGAGAGAGCTGGGGGTGTTTAGTCTGGAGAAAAGGAAGCTCAGGAGAAAGCTCTCTCCAACTCCCTGAAAGGAGGTCGTAGCCAGATGGCAGTTCTCTTCTGCCAGGCAACGAGCAACACAACAAGAAGAAAAGACCTCAAGCCGTGCCAGCGGAGGTTGGACATCAGGAAGAATTTATTTACCAAAAGGGTTGTCAAGAGTTGAAACGGGCTACCCAGGGAAGTGGTGGAGTCACCATCATTGGAAGTGTTCAGGAAATGATTGGATATGGCACTTGGCGCTGTGATCTAGTTGACGTGGTGTTCGGTCAAAGGTTGGACTTTGATCTTTGATGTCTCTTTCAGCATAAATGAATCTGTGATTCTATGATTCTAAGAATGAATCTTCAATCTGATTGCAGTGTCTCCTGTTTTTTCACTTTGCTTTGAGGGATTCAAGTTGGGTATGAAGGCTACAGCAGTGGGTTACTGGAGATGGTAATTGGTTCAATGTTTGAGACTAGGTTTGGTTTTTTTTTTCCCCCCCCAGCTTCACAGTTTTTCTTATTTTTTTCTCTTTGGACTATTGATCTATATTTTAAAGTGAAATGCTTGAGTTTTCTTAGGTAATAGTCTGAAAAAGCTGATTCTAAGGATGAAACACTTTTTTTTTAATAAACATACAGGGTTTTATATGAAAATAGTATAGTCATAACATTTGCAGACCAAAAATATGGTCCAATATTGAAACTGGGCTACAGGGATCCCAGTTAGGCATGATTCTAATGGAAAGTGCTTCTATTAATAGTGCTTTACGGAAACCTATACTGGCATGAAAATGAAATTACCTATCTTGTGTGAGCTCAATGCCTCTATTTTTGTTAGTATACTTCTTTCATTGAAAGCCTTTGTACAGCAGGAAACAGCTGCAATGTCCATGCTGTTCCATGCTGCAACTGATGTTATTTTGCTCTTCATTTATATGTTTTACTCTTTAGGTATTTTTCTTCAAAAGTAGCTTAGTGGTCTAATTAAATCAGAATAGGCTTTGCTTTGGCTAATTGAGGCCTATAAGAATTTGCTCAGGCAAAGTAAATGTGGATTGACTCCCATCCATCAAAAACCCTGATGAAGTACAATACATTCCTTGAAATCTTCAAGGCGATTATTCCGTAAAAGGAAAAAAAATCCACACAGGATGTGCTTAGTCTGTGCAGAACTTGATGCTCATTATGTTCACATGCTTCAGCTGTTTCGGGGAAGATGTGCATGCACTGCATATTTATAACCAAAACTGTTAATCTTTTGCAGTATATCTTAGCTATAGTATAGTATAACATCAAACTGTGCTTCCAGATTTATTATGTTATTTTATGCGCTGTTACTGAAGGGAAAAAAGAGAGAAGTCAAATGTCTGTGGAGGTGCATTTATGGGAAGCACATCTGCAGTATTGATTTGCACAGTTACAATATCAAAGACACAAACTCCTTGTGGTATTGTGACACACAGGGATGCAGACCTCTCCATCATTTTCTAAGGCAACTTGTTTGTAATTCAGATTCAAAGAAATTATGAAAAATTAAATTTAAATCCTGATGGAATGTATATATTAGAGATTTTTCTTTTCAAAGGGCATCTCCATCTTCCTTTGTGTTTTGACATCTGGTGTCTTGTCCATGTCAAATTTTATATTTTCTATATTACAATTTTATCACCCAGAAATATGAGGGACAGATAATTAGCATATATAAGGATGATGCAAGGCAGATTTATCCTACGTTGCCTCCTTTATGAAGACAATTTTTCAGCTGTCTTTTCAGCAATGTCTTTTGGGGGTCCTAAAAGAAGGACCCTTAATCTGAAAATATGAGTACATTACACCTGTGGAGGTACTGTGCTTTTACTTCCATAGTTCTATTGTACTTTCTCATGGGAAAGTCTGGCATGCACTCTACCAGAATATGACCCTTGCTTGGTATGACTACAAGCATGTGAAACAGAACAAATACAAAATCAGCAGGTGAGAGGTTAATCTAGAACTTTGTAACATACATTCATGTAAATGGTACCTGATATTGCTTTTTAACCATATATGGTATATATTGGAAAATCTTGTATCCATTTTTAAAATTTATTTTCTTACAAACACATTCAATTTAATTATCAAGTATTAGCCTTTAGGGGAAATAGCTGCTAGCAAGCTAATCTTTTATTAGCATCATTTTGTAATAGAACTATTTAATGTTTATTATTATTCTCATTGGTTTTAATTATTGTTAATGCTATATTAATTAAATATATTTAATAATAATCAATATCCTGGCATGATTTTAGTGGGGATGTTTCGGCTGGTTTATTATTTTTGTGGGGTTTTGTTCCATTTAGTTTATTTTGAAGGATTATTTTTAAATTCCAAGGATTCTGAGGAAGTATGGGAAAACACTGTTGGTGAACAGTAGTTTGGCAAGTAGTCTATCTCTGTGGCAAATAAAATCCACTTGAGTATAGGGATTTTAATTATAGTGGTGTAAATCTAGCTAAAAGGTATCCTGTTTCTAATTTCTTTGAAAGTATTAATAGGGGTAATAATGAACTTTCTATGGACTTCTTCAATGGTGTTTCAGTTGCATATTAATGTTTTTCTTGTACTACATTAGTAAATGAGAACTACAGTTTAATAATATGTGCTCTTTCTTGTAGAATAAGCCAAGAAATGGGTTCATAAAACTCAAAAAATATTAACTGAACTAACCCCTGTAAAAATGGAAACAGTTTTGAATTACTGATTTATCCCATTTTACTCCTGTCATCTATTGAATTTATTACCACCACTCATTGTGCAGGCAGTGCTGCACAGGTCTGTGTGTTGATACAGATTAGGGACTGGAAATAACTGTGCTTTTGTGTCTTAAGGTTTTCATTGCCATGGATTTCTTTCTGATTGTTAGCTCTTTATTGAACTTTACAGATCTGACAAGTTTTATTAATAAAGTGTCCGTGTGTGATCTTTCAGATTTTTAGTAGAGGATTTGAAAGATTTCACAAAAAAAGTAATTGTTAAAGTAAATATCTGTTTATGTGTTGGTTTGCATATTTTCTGCCAATTGACACTCTTGTTACCTTTCAAATGACTAAATCATTTGTGCTGCAAGTTTATGAGAATGCATGATTGTAAGTGACAAATATTATTTTTCTTATTTTAATCTCAGACACACAAATGCATCCTGAATTACAGAAATCAATCCATACATGTTTTCTCTGACATTTTGCTGGAAAATTATCTCAAGCGGTTTACATTACATCAATCTAATGCGTAAAATAACTTGATTGAATTCAGTTACCCATTGTTTGATTTTATTCTGTTTTTTGAGTATGGCAGTGGTAGGAGCTGTCAGTTTTCAACTTAATTTGTTTTAGTTTTTTTTTTCGAAAAATTAATAGAATTAATAGAATTAATAGTTATTAATAGAATTAATAAAAGGACCCCCTGACAGGGCTCCCTTTTGTAGTAATCATATGTTCTAATTACTTATAATATAGGAATTGATACAGGCTCCTCAGAAAAAAATATTCAGTTATAGAGGATTCCCTGCAAAGAGTTACAGAATCACAGAATAGGCTGAGTGGCAAGGTACCCGCGAGAATCATCGAGTCTAACTCCTGGCCCTGCACAGGACATCCCCAAGAGTCACATCGTGTGCCTCAGAGCATTTGTCCACACGCTTCTTGAGCTCTGTCAGGCTTGGTGCTGTGACCACTTCCGTGCAGAGCCTGTGCCGGGGAAGTGGTGACAGCACTGATTCATCATAGCTGATGAATCTTTTCCTGATATCCAACCTAAACCCTCCTGACACAACTTCAGGCCCTGATACAACTTCAGGCCATTCCCTCAGGTCCTGTCACTGGGCACCGTAGAGCAGAGATCAGTGTCTGCCCCTCTGCTTCCCCTCACAAGGAAGTTGCAGACTGCAATGAGGTCTCCCCTTAGTCTTCTTCAGGCGGAACAGACCAAGTGATCTCAGCTGCTCCTCATACGGCTTTCCCCTCAGAGCCCTTCACCATCTTCACAGCCCACCTTTGGACACTCTCTGAGAGCTTAATGTCTTTTTTATATTGTGGCACCCCAGACTGCCCCCAGCACTCGAGGTGAGGTCACCCCAGTGTAGAGCAGAGCAGGACAATCCCCTCCCTTGCCCAGCTGGTGATGCTGTGCCTGATGCACCCCAGGACAGAGTTGGCCCTCCTGGCTGCCAGGGCACTGCTGACTCATGTGCAACTTGCCATCGACCAGGACCATTTACACAACATTGTTTTCCAGCATCTCATTCCCCACTCTGTCCATACATCCAGGGTTTCCCATCCCAGGTGCAGAATGTGGCACTTCCCCTTGTTCATTTTCAAATGGTTAGTGATTGCCCATCTCTAATTTACTGAGGTCTCTCTACAGAGCCTCCCTGCTTTCAAGAAAGCCAAGAGCTCCTCCCAGTTTTCAACTGTGAACTTCAGGGGAATACAGTTTGATATTTAGATTGACATATTGTAGCTTCGTATCTAGGAGCCCTGCTCAGAAATATACTCAGAATTTCAGGAGCTTAGTTTGTGAAGTAGTTGAGCTCTTAAAACCTATTAAAAATTGAATTTCCAAGTACTCCAAAGTTTTTAATCTCTTCTTATATCAGAATCCATCATGAAAAATAGATGAGAACCTTGGATCTATTTGAAATTTGGCAGTGCATTCAGCCTTTACTACCAGCAGATAATAGCTCCATCTCTTATGACTGCTTACATTACTTCTTAAAGCATCTTGTTGTTAATTGCTTGAAGCTCTGCCAAGCTGTATCAAGTTTGGGTGGAATTTTCCACTTAAAGAACAGGAAAGGACAATATGGATTCCTCATTTCCTGTATGCTAATGAATCAGGGGTCTGTGGGAAAAATAGTATGCAATCAAATAATTAATCATTTTGCCATAAAGCATGTAGCTAGGGAGAGGAGTTGAAGGGCACAAATAGCTTGACTTCTGGCTTCATCCATCCTCTTAACACTTCATGACTTTGTTTTGTGCAGATCAGGTATAATGTTCAGTCACTTATTTTTGAGTGCTGACATAATGAAAAAATCACATGATGTTAATATTACTGAATTAGATGTTTATGTTCTTTTGGGCTTTCTTACCTATTTGGATTTTCTTTAAAAAATATTTTAGCCTGGTCTTTTTTGGAGGGAATTGTTCTTTTAGTTTGGCCCTAAACAGCAGCAGAATTACTTAATTAAGCATTTCTGTGTATGTAATCAGATATCCAAGATCAGTGCATGAGTGCAGAATGCTATATAAATCTTGGATTTAAAAAGATATGTGGATCTTTGATTTAGAACAAATAGAATTTTTTCCAAACAGGGGTGCAAGCCTCAAACTAGAGCAGACCTGTTTGGAAAATGTCTATTTGTTCATAAAAATCATGTCGGTTTCCCTTAGCCCTGGCTCAGCATGACTTCTGATTCTACATCATGCTCATTTTGTCTGTATGCTGTGGTTTGGTCATTTTGCATGCACCACACCCTAACTCCTGAAACTCAAAACTTATGTGCCATGTTTTGCCTGGGATCCTTCTCCTCTGGTGACAAAGACAGAAAAAAAAATCTGTCTCGGCATTGTCCAATTTTCTTTCATCAAGAAAATCTTCCAGAGCCTCTGTAAATATTCAAGATAAAGAGATAAAGTAGCTCCCATGGTATGAATTCCTTAGTTTGTCTCTTTGAGACTTTTTTCCTCCACGTTTTGGGGGTGTGGTAGTTGGCTTTGAGCTTGAATAAAGAACTTTGGTCTCTCTGTCTCCCTGACTGCTTCACAATTACTAATTTCCATGTAATGCAGAACTGAAGGCTGTGACTCACCTGGATACAGCCTTAGCTGATCTTTACTTGGGTCATCTTGGTCCTCTGATAATAGCATCCGGTAAAGCGTGAGTTCATAATTTTTGGAAGATACTTAGTCCCTTATTAGAAATGGATCAGCTGTTGGGGTGATGAAATCCTGAATGTCCAATAGGCATTTTCAGACTGTCATTGACTTAGGCAAGGGCATGTTTATACCCAGGGCCCCTGTGAAAGAGCTGTGTAAATGCAGAATATTAATCTGAAAGCTGTTATGCCTCACCACTATATACTGGTTTCGTATTGTTTCCAACCTTTGAGTAATTTAATTGTTTGCTTCTTGAAGAAAGAGACTGTCTTGCTGTGTATGCTGAACTCTTTCCCAGAAACTTCATTATTAAATTATCTGTATGACACTAATATATAATATATATAAAAACATATAATATAGCAGACTTTCTGACATGCCATTCATCTATTCTTCAACATTGCCTTCCTCAGCCTGTCATAGTAAAGGATTTCACTATGAAAAATGTCCAGTTTCAGTCCTTTTGTACATGATTTCTTAAGATTAGCAATTTTAAAATAATGGATGCTAGGTTTAAACAAATTGTTGCAGATGACCTAATATAACTACATTCAGACATTAGCTTTTTAACATCTTGCCCCTCCCTCCAATATACTTTCAGGGCTGTTTTCTTCCCAACTTTTTAAAACAAAATTTTGGTTCTTGAGTTATTATTATTAACTGCAAACAGTCCCCGTATTCTCCCTGCTATTCCACGCTTTGCAATGTAGAGTGATGGAAAAGAAGTACCTTGTTGACATTAGATGAGATAAACTTCTGTTACTTTGTGACTTTTGACTCAAAACTAGCAGTTGGAGCTTTATTTGGCAATTCTCTGCAAATAATAGTTTTCATCTCTGTGCTGCTTCAGCCCTAATAAGGCCTTAACTTAATCTCCTCACTCAAGTGTCTCCAAGGTTTTTTTTTTGTGTGTGTGTGTGTGATTGAAGTGTTCAAATCACTTCACCTTTTTCAAGATCTCTGCACAATTAAAACAGAAAATTATGAGATAAACAAATTACGGAAGCCTTTAGAAATCTTAGGCATTCTCACTGGCGTTTGTTTCATCCTGCAGGAGAAGCGTATATGAGAATGAGCCGGCTGCCAGAAGCAGAGCATTGGTATGTGGAGTCACTGCGATCCAAGAGCGACCACATCCCAGCCCACCTCACCTATGGGAAGCTGCTGGCTCTGACGGTGAGTTTATCATCATCTCCTGGGAACTGGTCTCAGGCCATTTGAGTAGTAGGTAAAGGGATGGGAAGGCTTTGGCCTGAAAATTGCTTATTGCCTTATTTGTCAGACTATTTCAGTCATTCCTCTTAATTAAGGACTTTGACAGCATTGGGGTTTTTTTGTGAGACATAGCATCTATTCTTGAAGAATTGCCAACTCTTTGTTGGAAGAAAATAGTTGTAATAGCACAGGAACTTTGTAATGCACAATGAGGAGTTCTCTGGTTGATAAAGTCTTTATTATAAGTACTTTGGACGACAAGTAATGGTTTTATTTCAATTGACTTGAGGTAGTTGGAGCAGCCTATGGCTGGGTGTCATCTATACTTGGTGAATAACATCTCTTGCTTTGAATTTATACTTCTTTTTTCACATCTCTTTGAGCATGTGAAAGGAACTACTTACCTACTAAGACCTAGTTTTAAAAAATCAGAAGAGTTGAACTTTTTTATTTCTGTAAAATTTACTTAGCTTTTGATTATAGATGTGTTGGTAGCTCCAGCTAAACTAGCCCCATGTGATAGTTACAGAAGAGTGCCAGTCCCTCCTTGATTTTCACACATTTTGAAAATGAAAATGGATTTCTATTTTATCAATTTAAATAATTCTGTTTTAAAACTGCCTTTCATTTGTTTTCCATTTCTCATTCCCATTTTTCTGACCAATATTCTCTTTTATTTTTATCTATTCTACATTTCTTTTCACTGTTCACCTTAGTAGGTTCATTTTTGCTTTCTGTGCTCTGCTGATACACCTGTGTATGGCTCTTCAATCCTTTTGCCTCAGTCTGAATATTCCTCATCTGAAAGTTCCTCAACTTTTCACCTAGTGATAAGCTTTTTCTATGGCCTTGATTGTGCTGTCCAGTCTTGAAGCAAAAAATGTCTTCTATCCAATGGAAAACGAGCTCATGATTCAGGAGATCCATTGCTGCTAAAAGTATCTGAATTTGGAAAAGGGGAAAGAATTACTACAGAAGTCTTCTGTATGAGTAACAGGTGACGATATAGTTTGAAAGACTTAAAAATTGGTCAGTGTTACCGTGTAATGTTAAACGCAGAGTGTGTTTAAAAGCTACCTGGATGGGAAGGTTTTAGCTTGTAATGGAAGGTAAGATGATAGTGTTATATCCCTACTGCCCATCAGTTCCATGTCCTGGAAAGGCTTTTTTTGCATACAATTTCCAGTTAGTGTTAAAATTGCTAGGATATTGACAAATATATGCAACCACTGGTTACCTTCTTCTGGAATAGAACTGCAAGGAGGTTGTACAGGAAAATTTCCTTATTTGCCTTCCTTTTCTAGGAGGTATCTTTATATCTTGCACCTCAGAATAATAGGAGACAGTCAGTGTTACTGTTTTCTTCTTAGCAGATCTTTGACACAAAAGTGCTAATTTATTGGGATTGCTGTGGGGAAGTGTTGTGGTTTAGGAATGGTATTTCCCAATTTAGTGTTCCCACTGTAACATTCCAAACCACACGCTGCTCTCTCACTACTCCCTCTCCCTCACGCTGCAGGCTGGAAAGGAGAATTGGAGGCACAAAAGGTAAAAATCATGGGCTGAAATAAGGACAATTTACTACAAACAGTAATAAAATAAGAAAACAATCAGTAAGAGCAACGCTATTAGTAACAATGTGTACAAGAGAGGCGAATGATTCACATGGGAATGCTCACAACTCAGAAACCCCCGGCAATACCCGACCATGCTGCCACACTCCGTGATCCAGAAGTAACTTCTTTCCCCCTTTCCTGGACGGGGAGGTGGTATAGAATAACCTCTGGGTGCTGGCCATGCTCCCTCCCAGCTACTGCAAAAATTAACTCTGTTCTGGCCAGACCCAGGACGGGAAGTAAAGAGTTTTCTTAATAAAACACAAATACCCTTTTTTTTCTTCTTTTATCTTTTTTATAATTCCACACACACACCCCTACCCGAGTACTCCTCTGGTTAATTTTTTGAACTGCTGAGTGTGTGAAATATGAAGTCTGCTAGGGAAAGTCTTGCAGTGGTTCTGGGAAATGAGGACTCACAGTTTTCTTCAAAATAACAAAATCTCTAAATCCCAGAAGTGTACAGACATTGTGAGCCACTAATTTATTTTTTTAAATTTGTCCCCTCATTAGAAATGTGCAGGTATAGGATTAAACTATAGTGTTATTTTCCCAGCTTCTGGAAGGAAGCAATGAAAAATGTGTATGAGTCCTTATTGCAGAACTGAGCTGTTTACTTTTCTCTGGGGATATAAATGGAAGATATGTGTGGGGTGGATTGTGCCGTGAGCATCTGAGCTCTGTTTGTGGAAGAGTGTGTCTCAGCAAGGAGAAGAGCTGTATACAGCTTTAAACACTGAATATTTGCACTGTGATGTGCAATAAAATACTCTGCCTTTCCTTCCCCAGCACAACTTGCTTTCCTATACTTGCTCTGTACCATAACTGTAGTCTATTCTCATCACATTTGTTTGTTATCGTCTCTTGACACTTTTTTCCTTATTGCTGTTGCTTCTCATATTCATGGCAATATATACAGATAGGGTTGGTGTCCATTCTATTGACAACAGTATAAACTGAAAAGATGGTGCTGATGTCCTGTTGAATTGTAGGATTTCATAAATATATAGCAAGGAACATTATGATGACAAAGTATTTAGAGATGGCACAACATTTTTCAGGTGGTTACTTCATTAATGAAAAATAATGTTCCTTTGTCTTTCATTGATTGAAAATTGGCATTTATTCCAATTAGTTCTTTCAGCTACAAGTCTGAAAAAATATTCAACAGGGAAATGGATGATGAAGAGATTTGGAAGTAGAATATGGATTTTTGTCTTCATGTTGGTCACTTATTCTTAATCAGTTTTGCAGTCTACTGTCTGGTCAGTGATTCACAACATGAATTTTGTCTAGTTTCTGGTATACTGAAGTGTCCTGGTAATAATTCCCATTGCAAATATATGACTGCTGTAACTGACATGCTTCCTGGAAGTCTTCATACAATTCCTTGGGTTCAAATTAGAACTGCTCCCTTTGGCATAGTTATTTCAGCCCAATCCCAACTTGAGTTTCCACTGTGATTTATTCTTCTCTTACACTTTGCTGCCTGGGCTAATGATCATTTTCTCATAGCCTGTAAATTTAGGAGAGAGAAAAAGTCTACTTCAGTTAATTTTTGGATGTCAGAGAAGAGATGTGTTAGAGGCTTCTTTACCTTTTTCTGTTGGAACCAAACCTTTGAATTTTTTACAAACCTGTTTCTGAATATAGGTACTGAGACAAAACTGTTGAAAACACTTCTCTGGGTCTCTTTTCGAGGAGAGAAATGTGAGATAGCTGATGAAGTGAAGGGTGGATATAGGTGCTAATATAGATAGAAAATTTTTCTGTCAGTGAAACTGAGGGGGTAAGAGAGGAGAGGAGGTAATTTCCAGACAAGTTCCTAAGTTACAACCAAAAGCAATTCAAATATAAAA
The DNA here is from genome assembly GCA_013397955.1 of Grantiella picta. Taxonomy (NCBI): domain Eukaryota; kingdom Metazoa; phylum Chordata; class Aves; order Passeriformes; family Meliphagidae; genus Grantiella; species Grantiella picta. Next base: position 203,318 of record VZRM01008906.1, on the reverse strand, counting down.
CCCCCTAGCAGTAAAGTCGGACCTGTAAAGTTCACAAATTCAGCTATGTTTTACTTCCTTACTTTAATTCCAATGAAGTGGCTTAATTTTAGCCCCAGCTTTTCTGCCTTCTGTCTGTTGCCAGAATTAATGCTTACTAAAAGCAGAATCACAGAGAATCAGAGAATCATTTAGGCTGGAAAAGATACAAGTAATGCCAGATGGACTTGGGCATGCTGCTGTATATGCAGGAAAAACCAGATCAGCTTAAGAGCTCCAGAGGAATAGCTAATGAATTTACAGTCTTGTTACCTAATATCATAAGTCACAAGAATTTCCTAACTCCTATATTAGTTCATATTATATGTTTATGTCGAAGAATTACAGCTCACTAAGCTACAATTTTCTTGAAAATACGTTAGGACAGCATAATTTAGTGGTTGAAAATCATGAGTATTAGCTCAGTTAGTGGAATAATAGGAAAATAGCCAGTTGTCGGGGGCTTAAGTTTGTGCTTATTTTATTTTTATGAAAAGACATGTAGATGTTTAGAACTGTAGTGCTTTAGCCTTATGTGCTTTCCATACCTTTAACTTGTTAAGCTGCTTAAATTACTTGGGGAATTTATTTGTCAATGTGACATGTTAGTTGACATAGCCAATCTTCTGGTAGCTTTGTACCACAGCATCTGAGCCTCATCCCTTGCTTAGGTAATTTATTTCTGTATTACAAAGAAAAGCATAATTTTTTAAAAGGCTTTAAAATTGCAAGGCTCCCAGCTTTAGGATAAAAATGAGTCTGTCAAAAGTAACAGTGCCAGGTGATGCCTTGAGCATGTATTGTAATTCGTTTTCCATTATATGAGCAGACCTTCTAGAGAAGAGAAGGCATTGGCTGTCATGCTAAAAAAATAATTTACAAGTAAGGCTTTTAATTTTTTTTCTTCTCTCACTTAAGCAGTCTTAAAGAGAAGACTAAGAAGCCCTCCCTCCTAATGTCTGGCCTCTGCCAGTGGTTGGTTGTTATAGCAGCATGCTAGTCTGAGAAGCTTTATTTCAATTATAAATAAATGTTTTGAAGTTTTGTTTTATCTGTTTTGAGTGAACTTGAGCCCACAAACCACCCTGAATAGCTTGCAGTAGTGGCTGTAATTGCTAAAGTACTTAGGACAGCATCATATTGTAGCATTTAGTGTGTTGCATCCAGGAATTACAGGCTTGGCTGTATTTCTCTGGAAAAAATTGCAGTGTTTTCTTGCATTTTACATGGCACCACACAGTGCTGTTAATCTCCTATTTTTACTGGCTTGGAAAATCACCCAAAGTGCTGTAAGAAAAATTTACTTTGCCTTGTAAAATTTCTGTGCTAGAGCTCCGAACTATTAAATTCAGTAATAATCATCCTAGAAGACTCCCTGTAATATAAAAAGTTTTATTTTAAAGTGTTTTCTTCAAAAGGGATTGGGGAAAAGCAGTCATAGACATGATAGAGACAGGCAGTGTTTTGGATTAATATAAAAGTAACAGGATTGTGACATTCAAGTATCAACACTGAAGTTTAATACTTTTCTTAGGTTTTGAAATAATTCCTCCTCAGTGAGTGACCATATTTTTGCCTGCAGTTGTTTGTTGCTTGTGTTTCTAACAAACAGAAGGCCAGAGAGGTATCCTGCCATATTTGGTTAGTTCTGAAATTACTCAGAGTGCTGCTACCTAATACCCTACTGTATTCAGTAATTGGTGTAGTCCTTGACTGTCATCTCAAAACAAATATAAATAAATTACAATGTAGAAATAAAGGAAGATAGGAAGAACAGGAAAGAATGGGACAGCAGGGGAAAAGAACAGTGTACAGTGAATAGACTAATTCAACATTTACTATTTCTGTAATTACTTGCTGCTGGTGTTTCAGCACAGAAAGGAAATTTGCATTTCTGTTGGAAAAATCTGTCATATTGTCATCTTTAATGTCACTGGTTGATTGCTACTTTTTTTTCTGTCTCTCTAGATTTACACAGATTAGAGGAAAGCAGGAACGAGGGAGAACAGTCATGATGTCAAAAGAATCGTGACTGTTTTTAAGACATAGCAATTGAAATGCTCTATGTTAAATCTAGGCATGATTTTCTGGAACAGTTTCTTCTTTTAGTAATCAACTCCTTTAAAAAAAACAAAAATATTTTTAGTAATACTTAAGGGAATGTTATATGTCTACACATAGAGAAATCTTTAATTAGTGAAAAGGTGTTTTCTGAACAGGTCAATTTAATTAGATCAGCGAGGCTGTTAGGCACTTTGTTTTTGGAAACTATATCCCTTGGCTGTTGGTACTACTTCTAGGAAGAATATTTTTTTAATATGAAAATTGAATATTTCAGTTAAACTCACATCATGACAATATAAAAATGACATTGAATCCATGGAAATGCTGTCCCTAAAAAATCGAGTTAAGCTAAGCAATAGCCATTAGTGTATTTCTGTCTTGCGTTCAAAAACTCTTTGGAGCCTGGTGCAGACACTGAGCTTTCTTGACACTTGAAATCTCTTGAGGGTTAAAACTGATCCAAGCACAAAGTTTGTGTTCAGTTCTGAGTTTGCAAATATGAGTTGTTTTCATTTTTGTTTCCAGCTTACAAACAATTCACTTGTAGGGGGTAGAAGGAAGAGGTTTCCCTCTTCAATGTAGAAAATCAGGTTTATTGGCTTCAGAACTGTGAGCCCTATTTTTTAATGGCTTGGTTATCTGGTGTATCTGCAGCTTTAACACCTCCAGTCTGAATGACAGGATTTCCGAACTACAAAAATTTCAATAGCTGACATCCATTGAGCTTGTATTTCTTCAGAGGCTGGCTGTGTGCCAGAAGTATTGCATCCATAGATACACTTTTCAGTCCCCTTAGGACATGTATTTGGCTGCATGCCAGCTGTAATAGAATTAATTGTAAAGCAGAGTATTTTCATTTAAATATAACTTATCTGTCTAGTTCATAAATTACTCTGGAACAGGTATTTAGGCACATAACCCCTCACTAACCTCCTTAAGGGATCTCATCTTTGGTATCATGTTTCTAACTTCCTGTAGACAGGAAAGGGGGAGCCCTAAACTTCTCACTTTACTCAACATAAATTTAAAGCTTGTTTTAGAGAACATCACTGACACAGGATGAACTGCTTTTGTGAAAGAATCACAGCCTGCTTTGGGTTTGGAAGTGACCTTAAAGGTCATCTAGTTCTAACCCACCAAAGAGAGATCTTTTTTGTTTTATTACATGGTTGAGTATAGCTGCCATAATTACTCTGTGTGTAGTAATTTTGTCAGTGATTGTGGAAGAATAGGCCAAATTTAGCTTAGAAAAAATTCATATGACTCAGTGAAAACAGCATGTGAAGATACTGAATTTATATTCTACTGACTGGCCAGTGAAGTATGAGTAGATATTGAGACACATCTTTCTCAAAAAGTATAAAATGTGGTTTAAGACTGAACAGAAAAGAAAGGGACTAACCTGGAAATTTACTTCCCATTTCATTGCATATTTTTCATACAAAGTGGCCAAAGCTTAATGACCAAAGTGAACATTTCAATATGGATCTAGACAGTAAATAAATCACAAGGTATAAAATTAAATCTGTTCTTTAAAAGTTTACTTAAGACTTAATACAATATTTCTTAGTTCCAACAGCAATGTAATGAGGTAAATTCCTTCTAGACTTCAATTTACCTCAAAAGAAAGACTAAAAATAGATACATCATAAAAAACCCCCATCAAACAAAAAAACCCACCATAACAGAACAACCAAAAAAAAAAACCTCCAAGGGGAAAAAAAATCCTAAGCCTAAATTTCTTTTCTATATTGATTTGAATGCTTTAACNCCTCCAAGGGGAAAAAAAATCCTATATTGATTTGAATGCTTTAATAGAACAAGAATGGTTTTGGTGATAGGAGACACATAAACCAAGAAAATGCATGTCAAATAGCTCTAGTATATTATTGATTAATTTGATACATAATATTTGAAGAAAATATTGCCTTAATAGTCTGTCATTCATGTCCCAAGCCAGTAAAGTTGTGAGCTGTGCTTTAAATTTCTAAATCTATGTGTCAGTTTGTATGCAGTGGTGTCACATTCAAAAATTGGAGTTTAAGCTCGGACAGTTTCCCACGAAAGCCAATGGGCACTGCTTCAGTCTCAACTCTGGTTATAATGCCTTTAATTATCACTGTAGATGTAGACTTAAGAACACAGTTTATGTTACTACTCTCTCAATTAACCTTGGCTCATAGAAAAATCACACTGACTTCAGCAGAATCTCAGTGAAGCTAGTAGATGGATTTTTACTCAACAAAAATCCACATGTGGTTGAAAGAGGACTAATGTGATATATCAAGATGGAAGTGAACCACTTAAGGTGCAAATAGAGGATTAAACTAAAACAAGAGGTTGCATTTTATTGATTCTACCAAGGCTTATTTCCAAAGGCAGTGTACTGGGTTATGCAAACAGTATGCAAGGTACTCGATTGGGCATGTGAGGATCTTGGACCAGTGGAATGACTGGGAAGGGAAATGTCAGTCATGACCTCAGTGACAAGGTTACATGGATGTGTCACACTGGACAATAATGAGAAAGTTGCCACGCATTTCTTACAGAGTTTAGTATATGGTGAATTATTGTGAATTGGTATATAAAGATTTATAGTGTAATTTCCTCCAGAGTAATCCAATTCATGCTCTCATACACTGAAATGGCTTCTCTGTCATGTTTGGTTGTTTTTATTTTATTTTAATAAAGATGAGATGAAAAGGCGGGATTTATCTCCTTAATGCGCTGGAAGTATAGAAACTGAGACAAGTTTTAGACCCTTTATGTTAATAATCCTAGTCCTGCATATTTCAGTTGGGCTAGCATTTCACATACGAATTATGGTACATGATATTTATAATATAATTCAGAGGGAAGAGTGGTAGAAACAACAGCAAAATGAAGGAAAAAGAAGAATCCCTTTAGCTACTAAATGCTAGATAATACAGTTGGTTTTGAACTACTAATATTTAGATGAGGGGTGGGAAGCTTGCCTGTGTCAATGACATAATTGTAAAATGGGACTCTATAGTTCCTGTTTCCTTAGTCCAGCTAAGTAAAAGCTTTTGAAGAATTTATTACTCATTTACTCAGTATCACACCATTTAATTTGTGTTTTGCCTCACAACTTTTTCAAACTTTTTTATTATCATTGAATACTCCGTGACTTTAAAATGTTCTAGAGAGGAAGAAGGAAGCATGTAACATAATACTTGTTTTTCTGTATTCAGTGTGCACATTTTAATCAAACTTCCATTAAGAAATCTTTTCATAATTCAATTTGTTTTATTAAAAATATGAATGCTTGCCAAAAAAAAAAAGAAAAAGAACAGATGTGGAGAGTGACAGTCAACTGCACTTGTGGCATAAATTAAGTTCTTTATGCAATCACATTATTACCAGTTAAAGTTGGTAAAACTATATTGAAGAATGAAGTCTGTGTCCTACTGGTGAAACCGTCATAACTTTTGAAGAATGATGAATGTTTATGTCATGTAAAGTTGGTTCATATTGCAGAGACCACCTAATTTGTTGAACCACCTTACTGGTTGCCACTGTGTCATCATAGTTTCCACAGGAGGGTTATTCAGAGCTGCTCAGCTGTATTAGTCTTTTCCAGTTTTACTACCATTGCAGGGTCCCTGGGCCTCCAGCAGCCTGAAGTACAACAGCTGCCTCAACATGAATTTGGCACAGTTTACCAGAAAATTGAGGAGAAAAAATTGGGGTGGATATCGAAAGGCTAGTTTTGTCCTCAGCTTTTTAATATTTTATAGGTAAATACAGTCTTCTACTAGTTGAAGAATCTATTAGTTGATACTATTAGTTGATCTAATCTATTAGTTGATACTAATGTATCAACTGCCTTTAGCTAGATCTCTTTCATTTGTTCTGGTGATCTTACCAGTCATTTCTGTGAAAGCCCAGTTAAGCAGTGTGTCTGACCATATTAGTGAGCACAGATACATTGTTCTGGTCTCTAGGGAAGGAGCAACCAACAAAACAAAAAACCCCTTGCAGTCAACTGCAAAGAGCTGGTCTTAAAAATCAAGGTCCTGAAATAATATTGAAACAATTAACTGTTTGTCTTCCAAAACTGCAAGCATCCAGCCATTCTGATTTGAAGTCTGCATCATTTGTGGAGAATGAGGTATTTCTGAAAGCCAGGACAACTTAGGTATTCAGTTATAAGAGCCCTGTGGTACTTAACTGCACTTTTAAAACTTTTTTTTTCCTTTTAAATTTGCTGGTGTTGCTGGAAGATGGTAATCAGGGTCAATTCATCTTCATTTGGGCATGAGACAGGGTAGAGGGGGATTGATGTTGTCTTCATTAATGGAAAATTCCAGAAAGTTTGTCTTCATTATATGCTTTAGGTCCCAATCCAGTAAGGCAAATATCAGTGCAGTCTTCCAAATCAATTATTAAAGTGTCTTCATCATGTTCATGCTCTTTTCTTCAGCAAAAAGATTGACACTGATTGTTTTATGATTCTGTCTTGTTAGTCTCTGCACTGAAAAGCCATAAATATGCCAATGCATCTGTGCAGAGGATCTCCATTAGGCTTGGGCTGGGACCACCCACTTGTGTCTCCTGAAAAGACCAGTAGCTGTCATATAGCACCTTTTCATTAGCTACTGACCTGGGCTGAATGTAAACTGGTGACTATCAGGTGAAAGGTATTTTGTGTCCCATTATTAATCCTCAAAACTCTTTTCATTAAAATTTATGAATAACTGCTTTATCCTTCAAATAAATCTGCTATTGTGTGGTTGTAAACTTGCAGTTTTTTGCCTGGGCATGTTGTTGTGCATATATGACTGCAAACCCTGCTGCTAGAAACTGGGAGGTTTCCAGTGGCTCTCAATGCCTGCATTTGTATATATGTTATATCACATAACAGTGAGCATGCGCACCAAATGCCTTCCTGCCCCAAATCAGTGTTTTTCAGCTGTTTAAACAATTATGCCATTTTTCTTTAAAAGTTTTAATTTTATTTCCTTACGCCATCTGTTTTATATAACTCTGAGAACATAAGGTGCGAAAGGGACAATGACAGGATTACTGTCAAGTTAACTACACTGTGTGTGCCTTCTGTTGGGTAGTTAATGTATATGTTGGACAGTTGAAAAAAGTTGATAAATACTAATTTTAATTGTGAAATAGCCTGATTCTGCCAAGTGCTTGGATTTTACATAAATAGACACAAAAAATAACATGTATTAAATCTGTGCTGAGGTGTGGACATTTTAGCAGCAGGCTGCATTTAAGAGGACATTTTAGCTGTTGTGGTGCAAGGTTCCTCACAATGCCAGTCTGCAAGAAAACACTTTTATTGTTCTTTTAAATAATTTTTGACAAATGTGGATAAATTAAAATGATGGCCAACATGAGCAAATAGAGCTTTGCTGATAATTTTTAATTAGATAATTTTATGTCTTGGTTGATATAATTAAAGATATTTCTGCACTTTATCTGTGAAATGACCATTTGAGCCTGTAAATAGCACAGTTCCTTTGATGTTATGTATGCTGGCACATGTCATCATCGTGTATTGTAGGTCTCCTGACTAGACTGAACTTGAGTGCAGTATGCCATTTGGAAAGTGCCAAAAAGAGTAGAGCAGTCATGTATTTTTGGTGATTCCAGTAAATAAAAATTAATCATGTTTGACAAACGTTTGTGGCCTTATAGTTCTGTAGGCAGAAGCTACAATTTTGTGACTGTATTCAATGAACTGTCTTTTTATGTTCTAGAAATAGACACAGAGTGCAATCAGCTAAAGCCAATTATGTTAGTCTGTTAAAAATGGCAATTATGCAAAATCTGTAGATGTTCATTCTGTCAGTATTAATGATACATATGCTTACTGCCTCTCATTTTGAAGCCTCAATGCTACTTATCTTAGTCATTGTAACTTTTGCCAGACCAAAATTACCAACTTTGGACTTAAATGTGCAAAATTGAGTGTTTGATTATCACCTCCCCCTGCCAATTGTTTTAATTGATGATTATTTTCTTCTTCACTTTTTGTGCTTAACTCTAGTTGTATGCTATTAAAAAAAATTGTGTTTAATATATATATATGTGTCTTTACTGCACTAGTAGCAGAGGAAAAATCAGTCTGGGCTATGTGTCATACAGTTTTTTGTTTGGGGCTTTTTGTTTGTGGGTTTGTTGTTTTGGTGTTTGGGTTTTTTAATGAAGCAGGGATGAGGCACTGCAGTATAAGGTAATGTACTCCATCGCATAGTCACACCATTGGTTTGATAGGAACCTTGTGCCATGTGGGTTAGGCTTTAAGGAATGTAAGTTTGCCAAAGAAATTTTATTAAATAATAAGGCTAAATTCTTACCTCCGATGAACAATCATTTTGTGAAACTGGAATATTATAAGTGTCAAGCCTGCTTGCATCTCTGCCAGGATGATCTCTTGAAATATAGTCTCTATGTTGGTTTTGGTGGAACCTGGTCTTCATATAGTTCTTGGTGTGCTGCACAGCTTCCTTCACTCTGTTTTATTGTCTCTAAGACCCCTGAGGGAAATACTGAGAATCTAAAGCAGCTGTAGTCATGAACAGACCTCATTATTATTCCTATGTTAACTTGTGGGATAGCACAGGATGTGTGCCATGTCTGTTTCCAGACCACAAAATTTGAGTAAGCCTATATGGCTGTATCTGTGAAATAACACTCAAGGCAACTCGAGAGGAGCAGACCACAATGCCTTTCTTCCACAGGGGTTAAGCTTAACTGTTCTTTATTCTGGAGGCTGCCTATTTTATAGCCCAAACCACAGCAGCTAATTTTGTGGGAATAGGGATAAACAGGACACAGGTGTCTTACTTAATACGTGATGGTGATTTGTGTTTGAGTATCAGATGAGACTAATCCAATATCACTGTTTTTTCAATAATAATGACCACTAGTGGATCTGCTCTGGGACTTTTATAGCATAATGCATCTGTACTGGTTTGGTGATTCCAGTGATAAGGAAATTTCTTCTCTTACAAAATGTCTATTCTTTTTAACATAATTTTTCTTGGGATTTTGTTTTGCTGGGTTTGGGTTTTTTTGTTTTCCCCTGACCATTTTGTTGTACCCTTGACCATTGTCTTTAAAAATTACAATTTCTATTACAATTGTTTTATGGTTGTCAGAACGTATTTCTGATAAAATCTTACTTCTCATATTAAAATGAGAAAAACGTATTTTTTTAATTTCCACATTAAACCCTAAATAATTTTCTATTTATGTACTTTCATTTATGGTGACTTTACCTTTGGCTGTATCTGTAGAGTTATTTAAGATACAAGGAATAGAAATGGAGCTGCATCGGGGAAGTTCAGAGTGGACCTTGGGAAAGGGATCTTCACTGAGAAGGGATCTGCCAGCCTGTCAGAGCTCAAGCAGTATCTGGAAAACACTTAATCACATGGTTTTAGGTAGTCCTGAGGAGCAGGGAGTGGGAATGAATGATCTTTATGGGTCCCTTCCAACATGAGAACTTCCAGGATTCTATGATTTCACAGAACCACACCATGCTTTACCTCCCCCATCCCCCCACCCACTTTTTTTTTTAAGAGCATGACTAAAGCTCTGTCCTAGTTTCCCTTCTGATTTTAGCTTGGGTAAGTGTAATGCTTGTCAGGAAAAGTAGCATGGAGCTGATGTTCACCCAAAAGCCCTTTAAAATACTTTTTGCAATACATTTCCACCACTTCCTTGCTTCTTGGACATTGACACATTTCTTCCTCATTCTGGAGATCTGCACAATAAAGTAGCTGACTGCAAAACTTGCTGTAACACTTAAACATTCGTATTTATTTAGGTTAAAGTCTAGTGATAATGGTAGTTGTTTCTCTCCGGTGCCTGGAATCTGGAAATTTTAACTGTACATGATTGCTCCATGGTGACACTGTTAAAGTAATCTCCCCCCTTTTTTTTGTAGGGACGCAAGAGTGAGGCAGAGAAGTACTTCATGAAGGCGATTCAGCTGGATCCTACCAAAGGAAACTGCTACATGCATTATGGTACGTTTCAGATAGATAGGGTTTCTACGCATATTCCAGGCTTGCTGTTAATCTCTCCAAGTGATTAAAGATTTGAAAACTTCTACTGGCAAAATACCTTCTGTAAAAGGAGAGAAACTAATCTACCATATAATACTTCATTTCAATTTTTCAATCACTGTAGAGGGAGAAGTGAAGAATTTCATATTTTGCATAGCTTTCCTCCTATGAGAGGAATTTCAATATTGCTGCCTTTCTGGGAAAGAACAAAGGTGACTATTGCCATATGTCAAAGTTTCATGGCCTGGAATATTATTGTTAACACTTTTGGCCTGACTTCACTGATTGCTGGTGGGTGGGCAACCAAAAGTTGTACTTCAGTGTGCGTGAGTTCTATATATTGAAGTGTCTTACAGGTCTTACATCTACCTCCTTCCCAGCACCTTCTTGGCTTGAAATGCCTAAGTATTACAAGAGGTTTTGACAAGTTGGCTGTGTCTTTCCTACTAAGTCATGCATGTGCATAAAGCACAAAGTTAATTTGAAAGTGTCTTTGTGACTTTAAATTGTTTTTGCTAGATGTGCAAAAATATTTCCATATGTGTTTAGTCTTGGGGAACCGAAATTATTTATCTTTATGGACAAATGCTGACTGTATTTTAAAGCTGATAATGGATAAATCTTAAAAAGCAAGCTACGTTGTGCCAGTTGGACCATGCAGAAAGTAGAGTTTCATCTTATTTAGGAAGAAGGTGGGGAACCACAAGCACACTCTATATATCTTTGTATATTATTTTAATTTCTTGTTCTGATTCTAACTGGTAAAGTAAACAAAAATGAGTGGGCAAAAGGGAAAATTAATCTCACACAATAACCATGCTTTTACTCTGTGATATCTTTGTCTGAATTGCTCACATGTATTTCTGTTTGGTCCTATGTAGTATGAAATTCTGTATGTTACATTTCCAGAATCAAACTTTGGACTTAGAACATGTCGTTGTATTAAAATAATGTAGCCCAGTGTTGCATTATTTTGCATTATGAAACATTGTAGTTCATGATCTGGTCTTCTATTTATGCCTGTACAGGTAAAGGTGATAGGGATATTTATGCACATGAGCCCCATTATTTCAATTGCATGTAAATACAGTGTATATCTCAAGACTGTGACAACAACTGATTGTTTCTTGAAATTCTACTCAGGCCCCTTCCAGCCTTTGTTATTAAGAAATCTATCCTAAGTTATCAGGAAATCTTTGCATACAAATTCAGTGGTAGGTCTGAACAGTCCATCTCAGCAAATGATAATAGGATTTAGTGTATTTTATTACATGTCTAGAATTCTTTTCTATTTCTCTCATTACTTTATCAACTTGCTTGTCCTTTCCTGCAATATTCCCTCTGTCTCATTTTCAAGTACCCTATAAACTAAAAGCACAGTTATTCAAATCATCATTCATGTCTGATAGATTGGCTTCTTCATTACCAAATTACAATATCAACGTGGCGTGTCATTTCCTAATTAAGATTATTCCCTAAAAACATTGGCGTACTTTTCCTTTATTGTGTCATAGGTTCAAAAAGTGGGTTCTGTCATTGTGCAGAGGTCGTAATGGCAACAGAAGGGAGGTTCTACCCAGCAGGTCAGGAGTGAAGGGCAAAATTTAGTCAGTATTTGGACTAACAGCATAATTAAACGAGATGCTGAAGGGCAGTAGATAGAAGAAGGTTCTCTTTAACAGTCACTAGGTCTCTTTCATGGAGCAATATACCCAGAGAGCTCTTCTGAATGCATGTGAAACCTTTTATTTATATGACTTCTGATCGCCTTACCAATTCAGTGAAGTTATTTTATGTTTATATCAAAGTAGCTGTTGGAAATATATGGTCTACTTTATTTATATGACTGCATCTGTGTAGAACATCTGATCTCAAATCCTTGTGCACTTGGGCACAGGACTTTATAAAATTTGAAACAAATTATCCTTGCTTTTTCTATCTTTCCCTTTTTCCTTCCTTTTCTTCCTCTCTTTATTTCTCTTCTCCTTTCCGCCTATTTGTTGAATTAATGAAGGCTGTGAACTGTGTGTTACGTGGGGCATTCCAAATAACCCATTCGAATCTCCAGTGAACACTTTAAGCTTTACCTCTCCATCTCATTAATTTGTTCCAGCACCTTGTCACAGGTATATTCGACATCCTATATGCTAACAGTTTAATTATGGGGAAATACATCCGTATTTTGCATGTAAGTGTTAGAGATAAGGTTTTTTTTCTCAGCATGAAGATGTTGGAAGAGAGAATAAAGTAGTTGGCATCAGTCCTAAAAGAACACATACCTCACAAAACAGCCAAATGAAAAGAGTGGTCAGTTGGGATATGACAGGGTGTTGATGGAGTAGCAGGAATAAATGGACTGAAGATTTTCGTCCAAGTGCACATAGATTGCATACACATAAATTTGTGCTTCCAGCTTGTGCAGATGTTCTTTTTGACTTCTAACCTTTTGGACTTTTTTGGAGCTATGAGAAAAATTGTCAATATGCAGTATCTTTTAAGAGGCTTACCTTTATAATGTGCTTTAATTCAAGCCGTAAGTGAAAGCTATTTTTAGGTATGACTTGGTGCAGGAGGCAGCTTATTTAATCACATGAAAATTTGGAGGGAGTGGAACAGTTTCACAGTTGCTCCTTGAGTAATACCACCACAGTATGTTCCTCTGCTCAAGCTAGCATTATAATTAGTTTTCTATAGGTACTTGGCTGACTTTGGATTTAAGGGGATTTCAGTTTGAAGCAGTGTTTCCCGGACTCATTATGCTTGAAGATGTCTGAAGAGAGAAAGAGTGGAAAAGCTGAAGAGGTATAAATCGCTGTAGACTGCTGACATGATGCCACTTCATTGGACATAAGGGGAAGTGCCTTTTACTCTAGTGACCAGAGAGGATGGCAGTCCCCTCTCTGATGGAAATGCAGGCAGCTGCTCACTGACCACATTTCTTCTGCTCTTCTTTCTTTTGCCCTTCTTTCTGCCTCTCATATGCCAGTTATTTTAACATCTGAACTTGGTGCAAAACCACTGTCTTGTAAATATGTCAGTGTTCATGAGTGATCTGGCACAAGCTGCTTAGGTATGCAGTACACTACCAAAACCACCTGACAGATGAAAGAGAGAAAATTGTCATGAATCAGGAAGAAGAAAAACTGACAGAAAAGAGTGCAGAAGCACCAATACTGTCTTTTTTTGCGCAATATACATGTTTTTGAACTAAAACACCGGAGGAAGTTATTTTGGATACTGAATTTGAATGCTTCTGTAAGATATGAGGCTTTTAATTGGATATTTTTAATACACATTTTTTAAAGACTGCCTAAAATGAATAGTTTCTCTAAAAGAGGTCGAACTTAACATTTATTTATTTTTGAATTTCCATGTTTTTTTCCCTGGGAAAGTTTTCTTCAAACTATCCTACCCAGATCTACTCAAGATACTGGCAGTCATGCATCCCACTTTACTTTGAGCAAATAAGTAGGCCATTTTCAATCCTGCAAGGTCTTGGTAATGTCTGTCTTCAACAGATTGATGACATAATTGAAGTGGTCTCCATTGACCATTGATTCTTTCTGAGCTATTAGCCTCAATTAAATGAATGGGATGAATCTAAGTGTCAGTCTGAGAAACCACAAAGAGGTAACTATGAATTAAACAATTTAAAAGGAACTTTCTTCTAAATATTTAAAGAACACAGTAGCATCTAAAGAGTCAGTACATCAAATTTGTTAATAGATGTGCCCAGCATTGTCAGGTCAGACAAGTGCCCTTATGGCTCAGATACTATGTAGTTTTGGTTACAGTATTGACCATTCACAAAGGAAGTAAAGGTTTCTATTTCTGTCTGCACTGAGCCTGTCTCAGGAGAATTTGAAGAAAGATTATGTATAAAATTTGTCAGTACCCAGAGATGAGATGGATTTCAAACAGTGACATACTTAAGTGCTCATCTGTTTGAAAAAACAAAACAAAACAAATTCTTCAGTAATTCTTCTGCAGTGTAATTGAGGAGTTTGAAATTGTTGAAAGCTTTCTGTACTAGCCTTCTCTTTAATAAAAAAAACCCTTAAATCTACAGTGATATTCATTGTGTAAAGGTTTTACCTCCAGAACTGTCTTATTTCGTTTATAATTTGCTGTTTAAAAATAAAATAAAATAACTTAATAATAAAACCCAACCAAACAACAACAACAAAAAACCAAAAAAAGCCCAAAGAAACTGAAAAACACCAAAGCAAAAACAAACCCCCAAAAATCCCCAACCAACCCAAAATAATTCAAGCAGACTTCATTCTACTTGTTTGCCAAAAGTAGGTTTTGCAACTGTGCCTCCTAGAATGCACGTAGTGGCCTCTTTCCAGCATGATGTAAATGGAGTGGGTAATAAAAGGGCGAGATACAGGAGGACAGGTTTCAAGATAAATGTGTGTACAGGGGTCCCTTCTCCCTTATATTTGTAATGGCTTAATTGGAATAGAAAAGTCTAGAACCCAACGGGATGTTCAAATTAACTCTGTTTTATTAATAGCTGTTGAAACCTCCTTTTAAAATAGTTTCTTTTGAATAATACATTGTTTCTAATAACTCTAAATTGTTTAAAGATTCCTTTTTCATTATAAAAATGGATTATTCTCATTATATTAATTATGCATTCACTTAATTTGGCAGTTCACATTGATCATCTGCCTTTTTAAGTGCATTCACATTAGACATGTAAAATAAAAAGAGACTTTCAGATTACATAAAACTGAAGTGTATTAGCTATAGCCTCATTGAACAAATAACAGATTAACATGTTCCCAAATATACTTTTATTTTTTACATTGTCTTTCACTTTTGAATTTTTGATAATTTAGGAGGTATTTTTATAGATTTTCTTATATTATCTGTTTCTTTTAAAGCAAGTTTAAGTTGTTAACTGTTCTTTTTATTGCTTTTCAATTTCATCCTAATCTTTCTAATCACTGTGTCTGCAAAGGGCTCTTAGCCCTTTTTGATGTCTAAATTTTCATTTAAGTCTATGAGCACTTTGCATCTGTCTTGCTTCCAAAGATGGCTGCTTTATCACTACTGTGTCACAGCTTGAAAATGGGTAGCAATTGCTTTGGGTTAAGGATCAAAGTATATTTCATTGAAATATGATAGCAGTGAATTTTCAAGCACCTTTTTTTTTCAGTCTTTAAGTCTTAAGCTTACATGTGGTAGTGAGTGTGAGAATTTTTATATATTTACCGATGTGAATTTAGTTTTTTTCTTAGATGTTTCTGCTTAGACTAAGATTGAGTAAGGTGAAGTGCAGGTTCCTAGACTTCAGTCACAACAACCCCAGGCAGCACTACAGGTTGGGGGCAGACTAGCTGGAAAGCTGGCAAACAAGAAGGACCTGGAGGTGCTGGTTGACAGCAGCTGAACACGAGTCAGCTGTGCCCAGGTGGCCAAGAAGTCCAATGGCATCCTGGCCTGGATCAGCAATAGTGTGGCCAGCAGGGCCAGGGCAGGGATCATTGCCCTGTATTCAGCACTGGGGAGGCCACACCTCAAATCCTGTGTCCAGTTCTGGGCCTCTCACTACAAGAATGGCATTGAGGTGCTGAATATCGTCCAGAGAAAGGCAACAAACCTGGTGAAGAGTCTGGAGCACAAGTCCTGTGAGGAGTGGCTGAGGGAGCTGGGAGTGTTTAGCCTGGAGAAAAGGAGGGTCAGAGATGATGTTATCACTCTCTGCAGCTACCTGAATGGAGGCTGTAGCCAGGTGGGGATCAGCCTCTTCTCCCAGGCAACAAGAGACAGGATAAGAGGACATAGCCTCAAGCTGAGCAAGGGGAGGTTCAGGCTGGATATCAGGAAGAATTTCTTCACGGGAATGGTTGCTAAGCATAGGAATGGACTATCCAGGGAGGTGGTGGAGTCACTATCCCTGGGAATGTTCAAGAAATGGCTGGTCATGGCACTTAGTACTATGGTTTAATTGATATGGTGGTAGTCAGTCAAAGGTTGGACTTGATCATGAAGGTTTTTTCCAACCTTGGTTTTTTCCAACCAAGAATCATTTTTAAATGATTCTTCATGTTGTATTTATAATATTTCCATGTAGTCACATTGTTCTCAGTGCCAGAGCTTTGTGGTTTTTCTCTTCACTGACTGAAGAGCAGCCTAGGAAATATTTATATTTCTTCCACATATTTAAGGAAAAGCTCCTATAAAGAAAACAGCGTACTAATGAAAAATTGAGTATCAATGTTGTATTTATAAGAAAGAGAAACATTAACCGTGGCCTGCTAATGAAATCTTACTGATTTCTTTAGGAGAGTTTTATGTTGATAAAAGAAATATCACCCTAGTCCATAGGTGGGTCAGTGTTTACTTAGGTCAATGAAATGAATAAAACTTCACAAGCCATAATTCCAATGAATAAATAATCCCATTCCTGACTGACAGGTTAGCTAAATGCAATATATACCAAACGATAAATAAAACAGTGCATGGATCTGCTACATTGAGAATACCAGATGCTACATGGTGATTTTGTATTGAGAAATTAAATTTCTTGTTGAGATGGTGTCAAAGTGAACTAGATACAGTATTTCAAATCGCTAAGTCACTTTGCCAGCCTTCCCAATATGCACTCATGAACTTTTCTGCCAATGAAAGGGGTTTTGCCATTCTAAATCTTTTGGAAATTCTGACATGAATATATAATGATTTTGTAAGGAAACTATAAACAAGTTTATGATACTCAAATAATACATGTTCACAGAACATCTGTGCTCTTTGGAGAAGGGGTCTCTCTGTCTTGAACATACAGTGCCATCAAATCAGGGTCCTGACTTTGGTCTATGGCTTATACCTGCTCCTACAATATCAATGAACGTAATTCCAAGAAGACAGGATTCCTAGGCCTGAAACAGGAAGGAGATATAACTGTCTTGCAGAAAGACTTCACTAAGTTTCTGACCTTTCTGTTCCCAGAACTCTGTCTAATAACTTTAAGTAAGTCTTCAGCTACTCCTAACCAACAGTATTTATTATTTCCAAACTGAAATAATTGAAGATGAAAAATACACCAGATGCTCAGCTGCTCAGAACCATCTACCAATTTTAAGTCCTTTTGTCATTCTCTAGGCTACTGTTGTCACACAACATTAAAAGAAGATTGTTACAGACCACTATAACAACTATTTTTTCCAAACTCCCTTTAGAACCAATCACTCAAGTGGAATGCAGTGAAGTGTTTTCAGACAAGCTAGGTCACTGACCTGAAATGCTGTGGAATTTCCATGGTTTTGGCTCTTCCCTTGGGTTTAGCCTTAAATCTAATCATTCTGACATCTGAAATATGTGGTTGACTCTGCTTCCTCAGCACAATATACTAGGCTGCTCAGGAGATGTGATATAGATATTGCAGATCAGAGACAGGGTTAGAAATGTATCTTTATGCTTCTTCCATATTGCCAAGATGTAAGGTTTCTGCAGGGACTGAAAAAACCTGTGTCACGAAAAATGCTAGAGGCTTCTTTGCTAATAGTTGTGTGTTTTGACCTATGAGTACTATCTCGTGAGGATTTTTGAAGAGATAGCATGAAGCTGCTACAAAAGTGCAACTGGATAGTTCTTTTTCATCCAAATTTCACATTTCCAAACCTTATACCTAACCAGGTGTCTGGGAAATGATGCAGAGTTCAGGATCTTCCTCAGTATTTGTAAATTATGAAGTCCTCTGGAGTATATATTTTCACCATTAATCTTTTGGTTTGGTGAGAGCTTCCAGTGATCCAGATGTGGTCACAAGTTTAGTCATCAAGTCTCAAAGGTTTGCTAGTTAATTTTTTCTCTCTTATCTGTGATTGTGCTCTGGATGATATCCAGTGGTATATGCAGCAGATAAGTTTTTCAGACAAAGAAAAAAGGCTAATAAGAAAATGTCTTTTCCAAGCCAGGGCATATATTGACATTGAAGTACCCACTTGCTTGCTCAGTGTTTTTATGTATTTTATTTGCATAATTTTCTCTATGGGAACTAATTAAAGGGAGAAAGTCTCCAGAAGTCCTTCCAGCAAGAAACCAAGAGTACACCTTTAGATTAAGATGGAATGGAATATAAGCAGCAGCAAAAACTGAAATGCTGCTACCATTTAGGTGATTGTGATATACATT
Source organism: Grantiella picta (assembly GCA_013397955.1). Classification (NCBI taxonomy): domain Eukaryota; kingdom Metazoa; phylum Chordata; class Aves; order Passeriformes; family Meliphagidae; genus Grantiella; species Grantiella picta. The sequence continues at coordinate 185,037 of VZRM01008906.1, read as the reverse complement.
GCCCTTGTTTCTCCTATCACATTCTCCACATTCAGAAAGAAATTGTCTAAACAGGCCTGGAAAAGCAGGATATTAAAGCAAGCATTCCCTTGCTCTGGGAACTACCTCTTCACAGCCATTGAATCTGTTTTGAAAGTTCTGAAGGAAACAGTTACATTAGGTCATGTCTGTTGACTTTGCATCTTGCAACATTGATTCATCACCTGAAATACTTTGGAAGTCAACTTGCAGGCAAGATCTCTCTTCATTCCTTCCACCGCATGCAATTTAAATTTTCCGTTTAGAAATCTCTGGTTGCATCAGCTCTGTAGCTCTGCATTGCTGCAGCAGAGTTGAAGTTGATAGTAACTTCAGTGACGGTTCTGTTCACGCTACTGAGAATGTAATTCCACTCTCAAGACGTCATCTGCATCAAAGACAAGATACAATGCATTGAGTCAGCCAGAATTCTCTTCCTCTTCTGGTTTCAGTTGAAACTTGAAATGCCTTGAAAGCACCAGCATGTATTCAGCTTCAAATCCTCGATGCTGAATGTGCTGAAGGAACTTCTAGTGAAGTTTATGACAAACAGATTTTACAGTTGAGTCTTGATAGAGCCACTTTTCATGTTGTGGAAGTAAAAAACTCTTTTGAAGGGGATAAGAAGCAGAAGACTTGGTGAGAAAAGTATATTAAAAGAAGCAAATTCCTATTTGAAATGGAAGTTTCGTCAGAAGGTAGTTTACTCAGTTCTGCTTAGCTTACTAAAGATATCACTGCACATGTCTAATTCATTTCAACCTGAGGAAATGCAGAACCAGCAGCATTCTGAGGACATTTCAGATGGTTCTTTTCAAAAGCAACAGCAGCAAGATGAGCTATTTCAGAAATCTACTCTGTTCTGGGACAGAGTACCTTTTTATGTTTGCCAGTGAGTAAAAGAGGGAACATTTCAACTAAAGAAAGATTGGTGCAAATTGCACTTTTATCTAGTAAATTAGGCAAATTGCACTTTTATCTAGTAAAATAAAAGCTCACAGTGCCTGCAAGGAATGGTTAAGCCCATTCTAGAGGAACACACTAATGCCTTTGTGCTCTTAACATAAAAGATTTTTACACACAGACATATCCCAATCAATTAATACCTTTCTTGTTACAACAAAGCAGCAGAACTACCAGTTCAGATGTATGGCTTTTAAACTGTTGGTGGTGCATGTCTTAACAAATGCTTTACAAATGTTCGTGATCCTTTTAGAGAGACAATTAATTATACACAATAGAGAGCCGTATGCTTTCATTTCTGTGGATAAATATTTTTTTGGGTTGACAAAAGATGAAAATAAGCTGTTCTTTTCAATTGCTAGGAACTGGAAATTTTTTTTACATGTTTAAATTACATACATACTTATATCTTACTTTTCAGCAGGTTGCCTATATTGCCCTATAATGTTTTGGTCAAATATAGACTCAAAACCACTGTTCAAAAGCACTGATGATTTGCAGTGAAAAGTGAGTTTGAACAAGGCTGCAGGTACAGAATTCAGCAGGTTTAATTCTATTTCTGATTCTTAGATAATTTAGGGAAAAATTACTAAGAGGATTGTGAAGTATTGAATCAGTTCTCTGCTATCAAAGGTCTTTAAAAACTCCTGACTACACATTTATGCTCACCTCTGTGCTGTCTAGCAAGAAAAGTGGAAAATTCTATTAAAAAAAGTAACATTCCAGGCAAAGAACAGTGTTTCTGAAAGTCACATATGAACCTGGACTATGATTTCCCACTTTCAGTTTAGAAGAAGAGTAAAGAAAAATATGCTTTCCTTTGGGCAGGAAAATGTGATATTTGGAGCTTCAGGAAAGCTGTTTTCTCAAAAGCTGTTGTGATTCCAAAAAACAGTCATGCTACCATAATTTATATTATTGGCAAGAGTTGGAATCGTGACACCTGCAATAAGTAAGCTCTCTATGTGGTGGTGGACAGTATGTCATAAATCATGAGGTTTGCCAGCTGCTTGACGGAGAAGAAAATCCTACATATAAATTTAGACCCACACAAGTGGTTCCTGGATCCAGGGGCTTGTGGATCATACCTTCTGATCCACCTTTAACACCTTGCCAGTATTACACCCTGCTAGTGCTCTTCTCTTGGGAAAACCTCTTTATGGCTTTGACAGGAAAGCTTCAGAAGTCTGGTTTTTAATGAAGAAAGTGCAGCAGTAAGCTGCCAATCTAGGTCATTCTTGTCTGAATAAAGTATATCAGATTAAAAGGAATGGCAGCTAGTGTTTTCAAAATGGTGTTTCTCTACTTAGGTGCTTCAAAGTAAATTGAGATGTGTGAATAAAATTAGTCTGCCTTTCAGGAGAACTTGGCAAATCAATTTTCAGCTGAATTCAGCACTTGTACTGGGTCTGGCTGGGATAGTGTTAAATTTATAGCAGCCTGGATGATGCTTTGGATTTGTGACTAAACTAACCTTGACAGCACACCAGTGTTTTGGCTGTTGCCAAATAGTGCTTGAGCAGTGTCAAAGCTTTCTCTTTTTGGGAGGAGACACAGCTTGGACAGCTGACCTAAGCTGGCCAAAGTGATAGATATAACAGTCCAAACACCATCATGTGCAGCAATAAAAACTGGGGTACAGAAAGAGGAAGTGTTTTGGCTTCTGAGGTGGCTCTTTGTTTGGAGATGGCTGGACATCAGTCTACCTGTGAGAAGTGGTGAGAAATTTCCTTCTCTTTGCTTTTTGCTGTTTTAGTTTCTGGAATTTTTTCCTTCTCCATATTAAACTGTCTTTGTCTTGATGCAGAGATTTTCTTGCTTTTGTTCTTCTGGTTTCTCCCCTCACTCTGCTGGGGTGGGTGGGGATGAGCTGCTGGATACTGGCAGGGGACAAGCCACCACACACCTGTACACTCAGGTATTGACTTTTTCACTAGATTGAGAAGGTTGAAATTAATTTTATTTGTAGCCCACGCAGCTAAGGAGATGTTTTATCAGCAGCCCTCCTGCAGATGCTCTCTTAACAGGTTTATAACCTTCTTACATTGTGGTGCCCAAAGCTGTCCACAGTATTCAAGGTGAGACCAAACCACTGCAGCATAGAGTGGGAAAATCACTTCCCTCAGCTGGCTCACAGGCCAGGGCACTGCTGACTCATATGCAGCTTTCCATCCATCAGGACGCCCAGATCCAGCATCTCATTCCCCAGGCTGTTTGTACATCCAGGGTTGTTCCATCCCAGGTGCAGAATCCAGCACTTGCCGTCAAGTCAACATCTCCTCCCAGTTCAGTATCATTGGCAAACTTACTTAGTGTGTCTTTGAGTCCTGCATCCAAGTAATTTATGAAGGTGTTGAAGAGAACTGGTCCTAAAATGGCACTCTGTAAGGGCTTGTATATAGAGGACATATGATACAGTTGGTTTCATGTACGTATCATCTGCTACTTACCCACTCAGTATGAGTTATTGCCACTGTTAGTACCACCTCTAGTGCAGGGGAGAGACTTGTGTATGCAATTTTATTTTCTGAAGAACTGAAAGTTTTACTTGTACTTGGCTCATGTTATTCAGTACTTGCAATTGGTTTTAGTTAACTTCGGTAATCCTGTGATAAAGGTAATCCTTTAATATGGTATATAAAATAAGAATCCTATTATAGAGACAGCTTTTAGAGACATAGTAGTAAATTAAGAGCTAATTCTGCCTTTAACAATTTAAAACATTAGAGTTGTTGCTGACATTTTTGATGTATCCCTGTAGTGTAAAGGAGTAGCCAAAGTTCTAGAAAAAACAACTAATAAAATCAAAACTTTAATTAAAGTGTCTAGATGTACAGTTGCTTTTCAGTAAATATATATAATGTTGTGTTATAAGGCATAATCTTATTGACCACTTAAAGAGCTAAGAATTCAACCTGATATGTTGTTTAAGAGTACCAGTAAACAAGTATTGGTTTGAATAGTCTTCCAATGATGTGATATTTTTAGAAATTTACACGGATCAAGTACAAGCATTCTACTGTTTAATAAAATAAATCTAGAGTCAAGAAATGTGTTAATTATATTACATGAAGTAGAGTTTTTTATTTTATTACATAAGGGGTAGTTATAAATTTACATACAGTAACATCTCTGTTGAGTCTCAGTGTTAAAACTTTCATACAGAAAACTAGAAGCATGTTTCTAAAGATGTCTCTAAAACCCCTTGAATAATTTTGTAGTGGCAATAATGAGAGGCTTATTCTCCTTATGTAACCAATTTGCTTAATGAACAGTTGATATTATTTTTAAATTCTAAGATGCAAAATATTTTTTCCTAAATTAAGTAGATACTTTTTTGAGAATCATCTTGAATGTTCACTGTGCCTTGAAACCTAAAAGCTTGTATCTTCCTTCTTCCCCTTGGCTGAATGTATTAGTAGCACATCCACTTACCAGTGTTTCACTCTGCTAATCCAGGGCTTTCATTAGCAAAAGTACCTTGATGTTAACAATTCGTGGCTAGTTTGCTTTAACATGGACCTAGAGATTAGGGATACTGTTTTACTTCATTCATTGGAAGAGAACTGGCATACTAGTTGGTCAAGCTTATTTCAAAGATTTCTCTGTGAAGAAAATAGGAATTCAGCCCAAATCAAGAGATACGAACTATTTCCTTTGGTAGATTTACTTGGAGAATTTTCATATTGAAATCTGAGTTTGTCCTGCTGTATATAAGGCATACTCTGATGTGGTACCCAAAAGAAAAAAGTTTTAAAAAAAAAAGAAGAAACTTCCATTAAGAGACTTCCATTAACAGTTCAACTAATGATTCCTAATTCTGAAGACAAATTAATTTCTTGTGGTCCAAATTGTTCTCCAACTATGTTTTCTTTTTTATATTTTTTTTTCTTCCTCTTTTAATTTCTTTTTTTACTTATTTTCTGTGTGAGAAAGCTTTTTTTTTTGTAAATCATCTGTGTCTGGGCACAATAACACAAAGCATCGTACTGCATCAAAGTGCAGCATGTATTAGAGTGTGAATGTAACTAAAGCAAGCAAACCTTATGCTATGAATGCAGGAAGGCACCAGAGTGTTTTTACAAGTTTTACAGATCTGAATAGTTAAGATATAGGAGACTGAGTAAATAATCTGCCAACTCTCCTAAGCTGAAATGTATCCACAGAGAAAGCAAAAAGCTAAGAAAGCTGCCTTTCATCGCTTTTTGTATTGAAGTTATTCCTTCTGCAAATGTCTTTGTTGAACCAAAGCCTCACCAGGCTCATGATGCTTGTACAGACCTTGCTAGCGCTGCTTAAGGGTTTTTTTTGCATAAGCATCTAACAAGTATGTGAGCAACAGGGAGTGCATGAGGAAAGGAGGAAAGAAAATAGAGAAAATCCCTTACCATGAGAGGACATAATTTGCTCGTGGTGTATTGTTCCTGATGAGGCTTGTGGTTAGTGGTGGCATGGCAGAGTTTTAGTTGACAGATCTTACTTTACAAAGTGAGATAAAAAGGGGAGGATGTGATGCTGGAATGTATAATCATTGTGCTTTAGGATAGCTTTTCCAAAATGAAATTATGTAAGCACAGAGACTAGATGGTTGAATTCCTTTAAAAAGTTGTTGCAAAAAATGGCATATTTTACAAATTAGGTGTAAAAAAACATTAAAAGGAGCAAAAATAATGTTGTTTGAGTACCTTTCAAATTCTTTTTCTCACCTTCTTCAATGGAAAACTCAGAGTTTTATTGCATGATACATTTTGTTTTGAAACTACTGTATTTCAGTTAAAGCTTAGTTAATACTAATTATTAATTTTTTTCTGTTTATACTTGGTTTAATGATTGTGATAATTTCATTTCTAAAAATTCATTAGCCACCTTTTATTTTTGTTTAACATGAGAGCTAAGTATCATATAAGAAACTTGTGAAAACCTACCTGTTGTGGTTCTTTTAGTTTTATTGAAATACATAGTAATATACCAATCCATTAAGCTTTACATACATACATACATATAATAGTTCTAGAGCAAATAGAATTTAGAATTCTAAAGCTGAAAAAGTACATTCTCAGATATGTATAAAAAGATTTTTCTTTTTATGTGATTTTGAGATACGATTTTAAAATAGGAATGTATTTATTTGTAGATACTATTTTATTTCAAATTGTTTTGAGGAAGCAAATATTGTCATTGTATAGGCAGAAAGGTAAGTTCTCAAATGGCAGGTTTCTTGGGGGTTGGGAGTATTGTTTCTTGATGGCTGAGTTTTACTCTGTCATTCTCACTTTTCTCAAATATATTCCACAAATATTATTTCCTGTTTATTGCAGTTTTTCTACATTTACTGTATTTTAAAGATAATGAAATGCATAGCATATCAGTAAATAACTAAACGTTGACTCTGAGACCTCTGTTGGTTGGTTGGCTTGTTAGTTTAGGGGTTTTTTTGTACTTCCTTTTCCTGACTATACTGTCTGAAGTATATTACCTCAGTTGTCTTCTGTGGGCTCATGCTGATGCACTCCATTGCAGGTCAGTTCCTCCTAGAAGAATCCCGCCTGATAGAAGCAGCTGAAATGGCAAAAAAAGCAGCTGAACTTGATAATACAGAATTTGATGTTGTTTTCAATGCAGCCCATATGCTCAGGTTAGTGCTTTTACATCTGCTTCACTTGATTTTCCTTCCCTTTTGGAGGAAAAAAGTCTTTATAGCCTTTGCTTATGCAGGATTCTTTTTAAAGCCCATGAACTCTTTTGAATAGTTCAATATTATTGCTAATAAGATATAAAGAAGTGGAATGAAATTGTTGCAGCATTTATCACTTTCCATTTCTAAAATTATATATATTATCTCATAATTTCTTACCTTAAAAACTTCTATTGTTCACAAGCAATTAATCTGTTTTGCTTGCCTATGCGAACAAGTATTTGTTTTGTGAAGAGCCTTCTGCAGGATTTTCTTTCACCTGATTTTTCAAATTTTAGTGTGCGTAGCAACTCAAAAGAGGAGACCATTTTTCTCATCTGGATGTAAATAGAGAATATTGAAAATTTCTGTTAATATCAGTAGGGAACACTATGATAATTAGGAAACTAAATATTCCCAGACTGATAATGACTTTGAGATATTCCCTTGACTGATAATGACTCATAAAAGCACTTAATGGTATTCTCAGAATCTGTGATTTAAAATGTAGTCTTATATTTAATTCTGGTCTACCTGAATAGACTAAAACTTCAGACTTCTATTTTAGCTTTTAAAGCTGTTAGACCTGGTTATTCAGTAACATTAAGTTTCTGTCTGTGAGTTTAACATTATCATTAAACTCACATTACTGTAATAGGTATCCTCCATGCTCATTTCTAGGATAACTATCTAATCATTTTCTATTGTCTACTTAATAGTATAAGGATACTTGATTTCATTTAGATAGTGTTTAAGCATAGAAAATGCATGAAAAACAAAACAAAATAAATATACTTCATTGGCACTAAACAGTTCTTGAGACAATTTCTCTGATGAAGATATTTACTAGGCTTCTTTATACTTTAAGCATTTTAAATATGAAATGAAAGAAAAGGAAAATAAAATAAAAGAGAAGGTAGCAGCTTCAGGCAAGTGACCTCTGTTTCAGAATTATGGTTTCTATACCGTAATTTTGAAATAAGCCCCCAAATACCTTTTTAAAAGTAACTCTTACTGCTTGTAGATTAGAAAGGAAACCAAGACAAAGAGCTCATTGGTAAACAACAGTTTGACCTGACAGAGGTGTATGAGCTATTTTAAGAATCCTTCTCTTCCCCATGATTATTTTGTGAATGATATTTCTGAAAACAGAAGTCCATAATTTGAAACATTTAGATTAATATTACGAATTCACAGACAGAAGCATAGCAAGTTAGGCATGACAGCTGAATTTCGAAAGGTATAGAGGGGTCAGATTCCTGATTTTAGTGAGTGTGTCGTAGAAGATGGTTTAGTGGTGTGATTTTAAAATTATTTTAAAATGTGGTGGTGTAGATCAGTACTATTTTGGAAATAGTTTTAATCTACTTTCTCTGTGAGCACTAAGTGAAGTGTTCTAGGTCTTCGAGGCACGTGTATTTACATCTGGATATGAGTATTTTTTCATTTGTAAAGTAACAGCTATGCTGCTGTGCTGTCCATCAGCTGTGGTTACCCTACTTGATCTGGCTGGGAGTGGACTGTTTTTGGGAGGCCTTGACAAACAATGAGCTCAGTAATTCTAAGCTGCATTCTCGATTTTCACTGTAAGTGAAAAACCAAAACCTTTAAAAACAGAGAAAATGCACCAAACTGAAACCCTTTAAAAAAAAGAAAAAGACCTGCTTTAGTTTAGCTAGAATCCATTGCTCCTTTGGGATACCCAGCTGATCTAATTTTTCTCTTAAATACTCAGCTCTCTTTGTGGAAGATCGTAATGTCTTCCTAATATTCTCAGACAGTCTAAAGTGTCTAGAGGATTTAGCAAGAGTCTGGGTGGCAAGGTTGAATTCAGTGCTGACAAGTATTTGCTTAAAACCCCATGTGTTAGCATTTGACTGATTTTTGCTAAAAGGTTATGATTTTGTTTGTCCTTGTTTACTGCTTTACTTAGCAATTTATTCAAATATATTGCTTCCATAATACTTGCTGGACAAGGGCAATCTATAGTCATTCATTGTAACAGAGCAGCTACAAATCCACCATGAGTCTGGCTCTTCAGAAGCAGATGATTTTTAGGATCTTTAGAACAATTGAGAGCTGAGGTGATTCCAAGAGGAAAACAGATACCAAGACACAAAGGAGGACGGAAAGAAGGGAGAGTACTCCAACTGGCATGGAGTGACACAGCTAGAAACTGAATACTGAAGGCATTCATAAACGAAAGGCTGACATAGTTTCATGTAGGTGACCAACTGTTCTTTGGGTACCCTGGGGAGCTATACAAACTGACTGGTAAGTGAGTAAGAATTTTGAATGAACTGCACAGCTGTGAGATAGAAAATACATTAGAGAAGTTCACAGAGCATGAAAATGAAATGACTCTTGTGAGAGAGACGGGATAAATTTTAAAGATGTGTTGTAGAATAAGAGACAGAAATTGATATTAATGTGGATGATGCAAGGTTTCCAAAATGACTACAAGATAATAACAGCAGCTTAGATTTTTGTATAGATTCTAATATTTTCTTCTTCAGACCAAATATTTTACACAGAGATGTATTTTTGAATTAGGAAGGAATCGCCTTTCCCTCCTCTCTTGCTACTGTTTCTACCATTAGCCTCAGGAGTATCACAAGACTCATAAATATGAAGACTTTTTTTTCAGAATCACAGGCAACTTTCAAATTTGGTTTACAGCTGTTTTGGATGGAATATAAACACACCATCTCTCAAAATGCAATTTATATTTCTAGTCTAGTGCTAAAATATTTTCTGGTTCTTTTAATCCCCGTATTTGCTGAGAAAAAAATAAATTAAAATTCAACCCAAAAAAAAAATTAACAACTTCTGAAAATTTTGGAGTGCTGCAAGTTAATTTTTTCTTAAATTTGCAACAGAATTGTTAACTGAGTTCAAATGCAGTAGGTATATTTATAGATAGCCTGTTCTCAGTTTAGCAGTCACAAGAAGAACTTCTGCTTCTCCAATCAGATATTCCAACATAACTTATTTCCTCTCTTCGTGACTGAATCTGAAGTAAAAGAATTAATGACTTAGTTCGGTTTGCATTATTGAGAGACCTCCCCTTTCCTAATTACATTAGAATTATTAATTATTTTTCCTAGCTGACTTCTGTAGCATCCTGTTAATGCAATACAAGATGATTCAAGTCATCTGTAAGAGGAGTGAGATGTGGGATGAATGCAATTAATTTCTTTGCAACAGTCTGGTAACTTTAAACTTGCATAGTGCTTGCCTGTGAAATTCGTTTTCTCAACAAATTTGTTTTCCAGACAGCCTTCTTCAAGGGTCATGCAGCTGTTTGGGTGGCTCTTAAACCAGTATCTAGTCATGTGTTTTATGTTTGTAGTATTTGCAATGCTCTTGCTTGCAGGAGTTTGAAGTCTCTCAGGAAAGCAGTGAAGCGTTTGCGCTCTAGCTTCAGTCACTGAGCCGTGTGTTAACGAGGGCTCAGGTTCACTTTGCTCTTGCAGACTAGGTGAGCTGCCATCAGCAAGGCTTCCTGTGGGCTAGAGAATGATTACTTTGATTACTTTTAGAATGAGGGATGGCAATGTGGTGGCACCGCCATACTAATCAGAAATGGGAAAAGAGCTTCACCTTGTCTCCACATGAAACAAATTCAGGAAGAAGACCTATTTGCTTAAAAGCTCATTTTGTAGGAATAATTAATTTTTCCATGCTTTTGTAAGTGGTTGTTCTGGGAAAATCTCATATGACATGAAGTTACAACATGGTTTTTGGCTGTTTGAAAACAGAAGTCTAATTTAGAGCAATAATACATGTGGTCTTCATTTTTCAGTGAATTTCTGTAGCAGTATTTTGGCTCTCCAGAATACACTGACCAAACATGGAGTGTAATTGCTGATACAGTATCATAGACACAACTTAACCCTATGTTATTGTCTGAACAGATTATATTCATTCTTTCATTACTATGTATGTGCTTAAATATATATATGCATGTATGGCAAAGCATGTAGTATATATAGATTTTAAAAAAAAAAGTGGATGAAGGGTTACACGTATAAAACCTGATTATAGTTTTGTTGTTACACAAAAAGTTCCATTAAGAATGCCATGTATCAGCATTCAGTATTTTAAAATAGGAATTGCTGAAGAAAACTTCTCTATAGGTGGAATTGCTGAAGAAAACTTCTCTGAAGGTAGGCTGACATCCATGATTTCACAGTAAAAATCAACAGTCTGAAGCTTTGTACCAAGCAACAGGCAGTTTAAAAATAACCCTTTCCCACTCAGATGTATCTAAACCAGTCAGCATTGATGGTGTTTTTCTCTTACAACAGTATTTTTTTCCAGTGAACAATGTAAAAATTCAAAATAGATGTAAACTGATTATAGCTAGGTGTCAGGAGAATCTAAGAGTGATGTGTTGACAAGCACATTTATGAAGTGTCACTGTCAGTCAGCTGGAACTAAATATGGGGAAGTGGTTGGTCTGGAAGCTCAGGTTAAGAGATGAGAGAAAAAAAAAGTGGGAATGTTTTTTCCCTTAAAATGAGATTGAATTCTGGTTGTTGGTGGGGAAGATCAGATGTATTTTCAGGGTCAGTCCTCATGAAAAGATTTAGGATAGAGGTTATATTGTAGCTCATAACTATGAAAAGGACTGTCTTCTGAGCTGCTTCTCTTTTCTCTCTTGCATTCATCTCTGTTTTATTATCAACATTTTTTCTAATATTTTACTCTAATGTGAGTTATGTTACTTTTAATAGTGTCCTTCCATTATTTGACATTGATCCAGAGCTCTTTACTGCTCAGTGGCATAGGGTTACTGCAATTTCCTACCTCTGTGCCTTTAATTTTTCTCAAGGGAAAGCTGTTTCAGGGCTTACCATAATTAATTTCTAGCTTAGATTTGCAGTGAAAATGGGAACCAGAATTCTGCAGCACCTTAACTAAAGGAACTGTTGCTGAATGCCCCAAAACTGGAACTGGCATTTTCTTGACCAGGCTACTGTGTCGCGCATTCATTTCTATAAACTGTTTTTAATGGAGAACTATACATTCAAACTGATTTCAATTTAGCAAATAATGATCCATGTTTCAAGATGTACATGTGGCAGGAAAGTAAGCCATGTATTTCCACTGGGCTCAAAGGGGGACAGGATTTTAATGTGTTCTACACTCACATGCCAACAACTCTTTTTGGAGGTGAAGTGTACCGTTTGTATTTCCCTCCTGGGTAAGGCACCTTGTTCATTGTATGTTATTTCACCACTCTCAGAAGTGATTTGTGTCCTGACAATTTTGTGCAAACGGGGGAAAAAAAAAGCTCTGTAACATGTTTCATTATATAGTGCCTTGTTGTAAATCCTGAAATTTTTAAGTATGAGATTTTGTTTTTGCAGTCATTTCAAGTGCTACTGATGCCTAGCAGGAGTGATTCAGAAGCAGGTTGAATGAATATTTTTAGGCATCCAGTTTCTAACCACTGAGTCAATGATACATGTGCAAAGTAATTTAAAACAGTTAACAGGTGTAAACCAGGTTCTGCTTAGCAAATTGTTAGTCATGAAATGGTTTCAGCTTGCACAGGAATCATTTGAGAAATTTCAAAGGGATTATCCTTTCTCCCTTTCTCCTCCCAAGGCCAAAAGCTGTCAAACTGTGTCGATTTGGATTAATTACCTATCATGTATTATCTGGCTAATGTTTGAAATTTGGTTGGTTAAAAACAAAATTAGAGCCCAATTAGATAACAAAGCCTGTAAAGGCTCATGTGATGAACAAGGTAAAATCTCCAGATACAAGTGTTCAGTTGACTGACACTTTTTGAACAAAAGCAGAAATAAAAAGGAAAAAGAAATCAGAGAGCCAACCCTACACAGTCTTATCCTTGTTTTGTAATGTTTCCATTTTGTATCACAAAATACATCTGTAATCACATAACAAACACAAATATGCTGAAGATCTCCTCTCCGAACTCTCCTATGAAAAGACTTAACTCTTTGTAGGAAAATAGCAAATAATTTTACTAGAAGATATGTAGCCTGCCTGAGAGTCCCGCTTGTTGTTCTTACAGATGTACCATCTTTCTCTTGACATGTATGTGATCAACTGATATTCATTGGACCAGCAACCAGAATTAATAGTTGAGGGAAAATCAAGAAGTTGGAGACAAAAGGGGAAGAGAGGAATTTGAGACAGGAGATTAAAAGGGCCTGTTGGGAAAAAACATGTTTGGATTTCTTTGGCAACATACTGCATTGTTGTTTGAAGACATTGAACTAAAAACTCGGGAGAAAAAAAAAACTAAACTACTAGGAGCATGTATCATTTCAGAACTAAAAGGAAAATGAAGTAGGGAAAGAGGATTTTTGCTAATGGACATTCTGAATTATAAGAAAACTTTCAGATTTATATATTTTATGCATTTATTAGGGTAATATCCTTAAACAACAGGGAGTAGTTACAGCACTTGGTTTTTAGCTATGCTTCTTTAGGTACAGCTTCATTTTAACCCAAGGAAAATGAAGTGTAACTATGTTGTTCTTTTCTGTCCTGATAGACAAGCCAGTCTTAATGAAGAGGCTGAGAAGTATTATGAAATGGCAGCAGGATTAAGACCTAATGTAAGTACCTTCTTAATGATTTCCATTACTTAAGTTGATGAATGTGCAACAGTACTGAACCCTTTGTGTTGAGGAGAACTTCTTGCTGGAGGATTTGATCCCTCAGCCTGTGTTATATATATGTTCTTTTAATGGTTAATTAGTGGGTAGAAGCTGTTCATTTGTCGAAACAATCACTATACTTTCAAGTTGCTTCAGTGAAGTGGTGTAGCCATAAGTCTTACTTGGCTAACATACTTGGAAAAGATTTCTAGATTTAGATTTTTTTATATTCATTTAAATGCGTTAAGTTTGGAAAGCTTTTCCAATTCCATCTCTTTTCACTAGTCAAAGGGAATGAAAGGCTATTCTGTGATCCACTGTTTGAGGCATTTTAATAATACATTTATGCCATTTCATGTGTCATGAACTTCTGGAAAATGTTGTTCAACAAACCTAAATATATTTATCTCTGATGTAGCTGTATATTGGCAAAGAAATACTTATTCTTTGAAGCAGATATATGTAGGAGTAAGTGACTGATGCTTTTTAAAAAAGGAAAGGCCGTTTCCAATTTTCAAAGAGTCAGAAATTAAAGAAATATTTTTCACTTAGCATTTTTTACTTAATTTTATATTTCTTTTCAATTGCCATCATATTTTGGGGAAAAAATATGAATATAAATGGGGCAGAATTTATTTGAAACACATAGCACTTTGTCTATGCAATAAATCAAATCTAGGAAAATTTCTGCCGCAGAAGTCTGCAGTGCCAAATTTGAGGATACATGTCAGCAAATGCAGTAAAAAAAAGGAAAAATGCAAGTAAAAAAAAAAATTACAGACTTAGAAGAGTTTTCAGACCTAAGAAGCAAAAGCAACACCGGCTGAGAGTCAAAACAAGTTAACACAATACAATCAAAAAAACCCCAAAATAACTTACTCATATGAAATTACAGGCTTCCACACTGTCTCATAAAACTCTCAAAAAACTACTTATTTCATAGCTTCATACTTTGTGAAATAACAGTAAAGACTTTGTGATTCATATTGCTTTCAGATGCAAGAATTTTTGGTTTTGGTTTTTTTTTTTTTGAGAGGATACCTTAATGTTGAAAGGATTCCCTTAGTTGTCTGCAAATTGGTGCAATTCCTCTTCTCTTTTGTATGTTCAAAATGCTTCTCAGAAACTCAGAAATAAGTTCATTGTGAATATGGTTATATGTGTGAGGTTTCTCAGAGAGCTTTGGAAATGACTGACAGCAAGCTCATAGAATGGTACTCTAAAGTTTAGGTATTTCTGATTATTGATAACAGGCTTTACATGTTACGACCAAAGTATCCTTTTTGAGGGATAAGATTATCAAAACAATTTATTACAGAAACTTTATTCTAACTTTAATTAGTGTAAGTAAAAATCTAATAGGTACTGGTGTTCCGCTCTCTTCAAAAGATAATTTCACTTTTATGTTCAAGATGACAGTTTAATTTTGTAGCTAAGCATGGTATGCCTATGGCTTTTTAACAATATTTTATTGGTGCAATTGGGAGACTTGTATTCGTTTTCACAGCCATTATCAACTGTCTGATGACTTTACCAAGGGTATTTCTCAAAAATGTAAACAAAACCAGCAGTAGTCATACATACCTTTCTTATTAACTCTCAAATATACAATCATAGTTTCAGACTGGGAGGAAAAGAAGCCACTTGAGGAGGTTTATTTGTTAGTAAGCAGTTTAATTCATACATGGTAAGACAGAAGCCCCCAGTCTTTCCAATGGAACGTGGAATGCAAATTAGCAAAGAACTGTGTACTTCATGGCTCCATCTGTACTGATAAATTAAATGTGCCCAGAACTATTCTGTAGTGCTGGTTGAACTGGCTGCTTAGAATGTATCCATGTATTGTCCTAGACGCTGCAGTGGCCCAGTCCAGAGTAGGAACCATCCTCATAGCCTGAAAATGCCCACAGTTGATTTTGTTATCTTGTACGTGGTCTACGTATCTTCTCATGGTCTTATGAGTATGAAGGATCAGCAAAATTATGTGAGTCAGGATGAAAAAGAAATATCCTTAAGCAGAATAAGTGCTTGAAGGATTTTAGTTTCATTTTTTTTGTATCCATCACTAATGGTCTAGAAACATTTCTTGACAGAAAATTCAAAATACTAGATGTATTCATGTGATGTAATATATGGATGCCTGCCTACCATTCCATGTGTGTATGCACATACCTATATGTATATTTGTGTGCACCTGTTTAGCTGCTAAGAGATCTGTCCCCAAATTGCCTGTCAGTGAGAATACTGTGGCAGCACTGAAGTCTCATTCTGTGCAGTGGATCAGCCTTGTTACTGGTATGATTTAAGTGCTCAAAGTGTCTGTTTAACAAGAATCTTCCTTATTCTGGTGCTTGAGATGGTACCTTGCAGTATGAATTAATTACGGATCAGCATCCCAAGTAAACTGGCTCTCTGCTTTTTTCAGTATGACTTTTTTCTTTGGTTCCCCTGTCACTTAGTCAGATCCCAAGTTGAAGATCCATTTCTTTGTAATCAACGTCTTTCTTTCACTGCGCCAAGATAATTAAATTATCAGTTATTCTTTAGAATTAGACCAATGCCTGGCTCCTGAGAGATTTTCAGCTAGCATAGCTTGAAACAAAACTCAGATTTCAAATGTTACATATTGTATAAGGTCTCTAATATCACTGCTGTAAGACACAGTCCTTAACAGCAATAAAAGATTTCATTAATACTCTAAACTCAATCTTTTACTGATTTTTAGTGATCTTTTTATGCTCAATTAGCTATTGTGACAGTTTTGTTTTCAACATTCTCTCTTTGTTTTCCTTTTTCATCCCTTTCTTTGGTTTCTCAACCATTCCTGTTGCTTTTGGAATGAAGCAATACTTTATGCACAACAATTGCTCATCTACTCCCTTATGGATAAGCCCTTTGGATCCAGAATCTGCTCTGCTGAGTTTTTCTACACCCTGTCCAGTATAAATGGCCATCTGAGTTACTACTTTCAGAGATACTTAATTGGCTATTTTAGTTCTTTTTCCAGACAGCAGTCTCCACTCTTGGCATTTGTCTCCTGGACAAGCCCTTTTATTTCAGTGTCTCAGAATGGAATAACAACAGTGAGCAACCAATATTGCCTGTATGTCTGAGTCACATTCTCATTCAGCTGATCCATTTTTAGAAAAGTTGTGACTAAGGCAGCTAAAAACATTGCCAGAAACACAGTATTCAGTTACAGAAAATGTAACTTCTCTGAAACATGCAGGCTATTGTTTTTAAGAAAGCAAGCATAAAAAGATTTTATTTTTGCAGTATTGGGGGTGATTCATTCATCGCTGAACTAATTCTGAGAGGTCTGAGAACAAAATTTATTTTTTTCATGAGCAAGCCTTTTACAATGAATAAAGTACTTGCAAGAAAAGTATGCTCGGTAAAAGAATGACTGAATATAGCAAAGGTGAGTTAAAATGTATATCCACATCTTGAATGCTGTCTTTGCTTTTGGATGTACATTCTGTCTGCAGATGGCAAAAGAATTAAAACGCTTTGGTACAATAGCTGCACTAGCTGAAAAGGAGCTTGGGTGCAAATTAAAAGCAAGTCTGGCTGTAGTATTGTTGGAGATACAGACCTAGCTGTTCCCTTAATAATGTTCACAATTGGCGTTATTTGCAGTAGATGGGTATTTATCCTCTATGAAAATAATTTCCAGACAAATTTCAGAAGAGCAGTATTTTCTCTAGAACACACTGCCGCTTTGAAGATGAGAACAATTTAACTTTACTGAAGAAGCAAGCATTCACAAGGTTATGTGTATTTATTTCCAAATAAGTTTCAGAGAGTTGACTTCTCCTGGATAGCCAAGGGGGAGAGAAGAATCCAGGGAGCAGTTCAGAAAACAAATCTACTACTATTAGCAATCAAGTATTTCTTACAGGACTCTTTTCTTCCTTCAACTCTGTAGGTAACCTACAGAGATTAGCCTCCCTAGCCCCTTCATCTTTTTCCATGAATGTTTTCCACAAAAACACTTTACTACATTCTGTGTTGTACCATGACCAAAACAAAACCATTTTAGAGCCTTCTCAGTGAGAAATACATATGTGCGTGTTCTAGCAATGTGGGCTTGACTTTGCTTTAATCACATTAGTCTAATTTTAACAAATTTGGTTGCATGAAGAAATGAAACTGTAAGTTTCTTGAACATTTATACAATAATTGTTCTGAGTTTGAGTATTGCTGAAGAAAAGCTGTATTCAGAGATGATTTCTAGGTGCCTTACACATTGTAATCTTCACAAACATGGAAATTGTTTTAACAAGTTGTTAGGCACTCTAAAATATGAGCTTTAAGCTTGCTTTGTTGTGGAAAAATCAGTCATCCGGAAACTCTCTTTAAATTGGCATTCTTTACAAGAATGTGAGATGTTGACTTAAGCTTCACCTTTGTTCAACTTTTAAGATATCATTTGTGTAATAGAGCTGCATTTCTAATTTTTTAAGTCTGAGCCTGAAGCAGTCAGTCTTTTAAAAAGCTACTCTAGAACCACCACATATGGCCAATGGCTTTTGAGAAGAAAGGGCACTTTGAAGTGTGACCTCAAGAGTATTAAATGAAAGAGAGCTCACCAGAGCCTTAAGACTTTGAGCCACCTCCTTGAGCTGATTGGCTTAGAAGCATTCCTCAAGGAGGTGCCGTGACCTGCAAGTCACTGCCATCCCAACCACATATTGGAACTGCTTGCAATCTGGAGCTCATGACAGCTTTAAGCCCCATGTCATCAGCACATTGTCAGATACAGCTGTTTCCACTCTACCACTTCAAAAGGGCTTGATTAAATGTCTTACTGTAACAACATACATAAAGACACACACAGAGAATGAGGGGGAAAGGAGAAATGTACCTATAAGCAAAATAAATACAATTTCCACTAGATGGTTTAATCATGATGTGGGGGACTAAACAATTTCTTGACTTGAAGGGCTTATGTAATCAGTTAACACAATATCACATTAAAAAACAGTTTCTACAAGTGCTTTTTAATTTTTTTTTCCCAATGCTGAAGTACAGATTTCATGCCAAGGGCTCCGGGCTTGCAATAAGCTTTACCTCAAGCTGTCTAACTGGCGAAAGAAGAATGCTGGTGATTTCTACATAATTGACTGTAATTTCATAGCCACCTTAGAGATAACATGCTTTCACTGCCTTCTTAGGGAAATTGTTCATAATGCATGGGTTTTATTCATGGCAGGACTTCTAAAAAAATATACTTCCAATAGTACATACATCTTTAAAAGTAAAGTAAATGTTGCATTTTTGTCTTGAAACATCTGTAATTAAGATCTGCCTTATTATATGTTTTTTCCTTTGATGTTTCCATGCCAAATTTTCCTATTTGATTTTCTCATGAACATTCAGTAATCATCTCATGTAGCTTTACTGGGTTTGGAGTGAGGGAAAAAACTTTAATGCATTTTTCTGGCTTTGTTAAGGTCATGTCCTGTTTTTGCCAGGGAGAATTTCCATAATTTTTTTAAGGGCTTCTGTTTTGTTAATTCTGCTGCTTATGGGAGTATTGGATGGGTTAACAGCGATTCTTGCATTGTCTGCAGCTGATCCATAATTGACAAAAAAACTGGCTACACTGGATCCAATGTCATCCTGACACTTCTCCAGGGATACAGCAGATCCCTGACCAGTAATGTTTCTATTGCTCCTGCAGCTCTTTTAAGCAGGTTTACCTAGTCCCTATTACCCAAAAGCAACTGGAGTGTCTTGCCATCCATACTCCTGGTTTCTGGAGCATAGTATGGGTAAAGCTGACATAGTTCCCTGGAGAAACAGTGCATGTATGGTTTTAACACTATGTATTATTGCTACTAAAGCGTGAGAATTTCTAGCTGCAAATTTTGTTTTAAAATGTTATTCTGCCTCTTTACTTCTTTATTCAAAATAATGAACACATAGTAGTATTTTATATTAATCTTCTGATGCTGTGGCATGACCACAGAGCTGTATTTTTAAGTAGTTAACATCCAGCAGATTCACCTGTTCAGTTGTCTGCCTGTACTGAAAATTGAAAAGTGGGCCCTGTGGAGCTTCTGTTGACTGCCAATGTGCCCTCAGAGACACTCCCAGCCTCTCCTGCCTGTGTCAGGGCTGCATATCTTCCTCCTACCAGCACTAGCTGCTCGCATTGTTAAAGGCTTCCTCTCAAGTGTGCCAGACTTTCTGCCTCAATAATATGAATGGCTGTGGATTCCTTCCAGCCCAGCAGTGTCCTTGGCCACTTGAAAATGCTTGCTTTCTTTTCTTCTGTTGAAGGTGTGAGGAAAAAGAAAACTTCCCAGGATCCAGTTCTTCCTCTCTTCCTGCTAAAGACTGAACCATTTGTTACAGGGCATGCAGGACTTTCAGGGACTAAAAAGGGTAGTGTAGCTTCCTAATAAGATAGGCATGACTGATGTGAAATGTATTTCCAGATGGCCTGTTTTTAATAGTTTGACTTCAGACAAATACAGGGGTGGGAGGTTTAGGCATGGCTCCACTGGGAGAGGAGACAGTGGAACACCCTTATTGAAAAGAGGACATCACACTCTGATCTCAAAAGGATAAGAGAGCACTTTCTTGGTTATTGTAAATTGGTTAGACTGTCCCTGTTGACACACTATAAAAAAATTACTCTGAGATTTGATGTCAGAATAGCTGTGACAGTTTTCCGTCTGTGTAGCCTAAAGGCTGTGCAGAATGGAAAAATAAAAAAAAAATAATATTACCTGAACGCAAACTTCCCTTCACTTCAGGTAGAAAGAGTCTTTAGTGGGTGCATGGAAATAGCAATTCTTCCCCAAGTAAAGAGTTTATCCATGCACAGAGTCTCTCTGCTCCTCCTGAGCTTTTTAAAACCTAACTAGTCCCCAGCTCAATTTTCTTTTGTGGTTGCTCTGCTTCTCCCCTTTCAGGTCTTTCTGTCTGGGGCTAAGTCCAAGGCAGATACATTATTTATATCCAGCTATATGGGGAAAACAGTGTTTATTCTTTTGAACAAAACAATTTATTTCTATGTTTGCAATTATATTTGTTTATGACCCTCCGAAATATATTTAAGATACATTTGGGGGTTTTTTTGTGCACACTTGTCAGCTTCAAGAGAGGCTTCTGTACAGGCTGTTGCCCTGAATCTTAAAGTATTCCTGCTTCAGCAGAGATTAATGCCTCCCACCTTAAAAAAACCCACAACAGACAAAACAAAAAGCCCTG
Organism: Grantiella picta; assembly: GCA_013397955.1. Classification (NCBI taxonomy): domain Eukaryota; kingdom Metazoa; phylum Chordata; class Aves; order Passeriformes; family Meliphagidae; genus Grantiella; species Grantiella picta. The sequence continues at coordinate 164,517 of VZRM01008906.1, read as the reverse complement.
TATAATGTTTTCCATCCCTGTGGCTTCCATCAGGGGTCAAAGAAAGAATACAGGCTATTGGAATGGGGATATTTACCTGTAATATTGAAGCACAATATCAGGATGAGTTGTATAATTTGAAAACCGATTTACTCAGCTGTGGAAAACACTGTATTTCCTTTGGGAAACACATGAGAATATTTATTGCCTTACCCCAGAAAATTCTACATGTGTTTTCTCCTGTGTTGTAGCAGCTCTGTAAAAGCAAAGATTGAATGTTCTCAATGTTGTGATTCATCTTTGTGTAAGATACAGAGGAGAAAGCTGGAAATCATGTCATTGCAGTTCTCATCTTCAGTTTTGTGAGAGTTAGGTTATGGGGAGTTGATTTGTACTCTCCTGATTATACAAGCAGTTAAACACGGAAATGTCTGAGATCAATTGGCTGGCTCAGTGTAATTTGTGAGCTTTGAAATTGAATTTAAATGCCTTCAAGTTTCTGTTTATTTCCTATCTAGAATAATTTGTTGTACATTGATGTTTTAATCAATACAGAACTATTTTTGCTGTGCAACTTCTAAATGACTGAAATGAAAATACGTTTGAGTTTCTTCTGCTTATATAGATATTGCATTACAGTAGCACCATTGAGTTGTTTAGAGTTGCTTCTGTTTCTCCTGCATATGAGAGATAAATTGGACTCTGTAGGTTCTGATTTCAAGTGAAATTATTTAAGCAGCTGTGAGCTCTTTTTAGCTTAAAGTTTTCCAAGCAGTAAGCTGCATACCCAGAAACACTCAGCAAAGTAAGCCCGAAACTCATTGTCATCATAATTCAGAGTGCTTTTCATTTTGTTTTCAGCTATGAAAATGTTTACAAATTTCCCATAAATATTAGCCCTTTTACAGTTTAATTACTGACAATATATTTTCCAAGTCGTTCAACTTCATGAAGAGTGAAATGCATAGCCATGCTTTTACTTAATGGGGAAACAAATGCTGGAAATAGGCATCTATATACTATCTCCACTTTTCTAATTTAATTAACCTTTGGAATTTTATTAAATAATATATTAATCTTGTTGAAACAGTAATTTTGTTCTAAATGTGTAATTTTAGAGAAGAAAACTCTCCAATAGTTCATGTGCTATTCCCGTAGCACATAGGTCCTACCAGGTTTTTAGTATGTCTGATGGCAGTCCGTTGTGCTTCTTGGAGATGCCAATAAAGTATTTTTTCCACAAAAAAAAAAAGTACCCCAGGGTATTTTGGTTTATGCACCCATTTTCTGTTGCAGCCTTTGTTGCCCACAGGTTCACAATGTTATGTGACTAAATCTCTAAACAGAAAAAGAACATGTTTTCACAAAAGTCATGCATGTTTATTATTGGTTTAGTATGTTTCTTAAGAAGTTAATTAGGGAAGTATTAATGTATAGACTCTGTTTTCTCTCTGGGCACCTACCCATGTTCTTCCAATACCATAAGATGGTGTAATACTCCATTGATAGCTCATAAGTTCTACAAAGTGAAGGCATTCTCATACCAAATAATACTTGATCTGTTTCATTGTCAAGACCTTGATTCAGAAATTTTGTGGGACTGCAACTCAGTTGACTTGAATGGAAATCGCACTTTTTAAAAAATATGTATTTTCATTATGCAAGTCTGAAGTCTTTATCTTATATATAGGTATGTTCGGTCCACCGTCAAAATTGCTTGAAGAAAAAAAAAAGTGAAATCAGCTAGGCCTGTCTCTTGGAGTGCACGTTTGTTTCATCTAGCATTTTACTGTTTTTCATCCACATCTTAGTACACAATTTTTTTTTCCTGTGCTTACTCTTCAAGAATGAAAAAAGCTGCAAACTGGTTGTAATGGTACTCAACTGTGATGTTCATTTACTGAATAATTCAAAAACTAGGTTTTTGAAACTAATTAATAGGAAACTTATAGTCCAGATTTGTACTACTGAGTTTAATAACATGAATTATTACGCTTTGAGATGATGAAAGGTAGTTTGTACAGATGCAGTCTTTGCTGAAATTGTGGAATTGAAGATGGTGTATCATGGATACATTTGTGCACTTGATTGTGATTTACAGTCTGATAGTAATACGGCAGGGGATGCTGTGCTGCCTGCATCACTTCCTGGAGAGAGCAAGATTGCCTTTGCCTTGTAAATGTTGCCCTTGATGTCAATCAGAAATAAAGTGCCATGAAATAGTGAACTCACACCAGTAGATTAGCATTTCAGAAATTAAACCATCTGTTTGAACTCAATTAAAAGAAAATCCAGCAAGGTTTTTCCTAATAGAGTGTTCTGGTGCTGATTCCAGAAACAATGCAATGGATTTATTGTGCAATTAGAACTGATAAGAAAGTGGGTTTAATGCACATTAAATAAACTCAGCAACTGTACATTCTCATTAGGATGTTTTGCGATAAATAACTTCCCAATTTTATTCTTAGTCTATAGTTCTTATGTATTTCTCATTCTAGGAATCATTTTTAGTTGTGAGTTGCCGTATCCTATTAGATTTCTTTTGCCCCACAAGTTTTGGAGAAAGTTTCTTTCTCACAAGGTAGTTTTGATGCAACTGGTCTTCTTCCCCCACCTCCCACACCTTTGGGTTTAATGTAATTTTGTGTATAGAGAAATGAGGCTGATTTTGGTCTGAGATCTGCCTGAGAAGAACTGTATGTTTACAGACTGCCAAGAAAGGTATGGGTGGCAGGTATCTGTACAAAGTAATTTTCTTGGAATCTGTTTTTAAGGGTAACTAGAGTACCAGTTTGAGCGTATTTTTGCCTCAAAAAGTTAGTCTAGAGATTAGATGCCTGCAAATGAGAAGAAGCAGTGGGGAGGGGATGGATAGCTGCTTGTTTCCCCCAAAGAAGAGCCTTTTCTTAGACTGAACCACTGTATATTGGTTACCTCTTCATTTTGCATTCACAGGATTCTCTTTACCACAGTTAGTTTTACTGGAGATCAAATGTGTATTCCAGTGTACCTACTCTGTTGAAATGTCTTACATACAATGAACAGCTCTATTACTAAGCTGAGGAAATTTTACTAATTCTTCATGTGTTCCAGTAAGGATTGTCTTCCTTAACAATAAATAACTTTAATCTGACATTATGGTTTGTAACAGTGCCAATTGCCTCAACATCTGGCTGCCTCAAGCTCATTGCAAACAATTACAGCATGAAAGAAAATACAAACTTTTTCCAATAAAACAACAACAGTAAATAAAATCTGCAATAAAACCCCTAAATTAAATTCCATAGGAAGATTTGCTGTATATCTCTTAGATTCTAAGGAGATGAATGATTAATATGTTTATAGTGGAGTTATTTGATGGAGTTTTGTTGCAACCTAGCAGTTCTACTTCATTTTTTCACATTCCGACAGTATTTAAATACATTTCAATTTATCAGACTTATTTTCTATAATTTTTGAAAGATCTGTACATGATCCTTCATTAATTCTGTTTCAAAAATTCTATTCAGATAGCTTCATTCATAGAGGTTTTTTGCTGATTAGTTAAAAAATTGGATGCTTTACCCATAATACCGGAAGAAAATGCTATCTGAACAGAGATTTTGGAAATTTCACAGGAGACAGACTTCTTGGTTTGGGTGGAAAAATGAGCTTGAACAGAAAGATCACTGGTAGAACCCAAAGTTAATTTCTGTGGGATCCTGTGGTGCTCATATAGAATGAGTGATACATGTAGTGAAAATTAAGGCAAAATAACCTGAGCCATCAGCTACAAAATTACATAGCATTTCTACTGAGCCCTGGCTTATAGTTTGGTCCAGCCATAGAGGGCTTTTTCTAGGCCAGTTTGGAGCAAGCATCTGGTTTCACTGAATAATTTCTGACATTGAATTTCAGAGGCAGGAATTGACCTTTGATTTTTTGGTGCTAGTCCTGCAAATACTGATTGTCCTCTTGTGCCTTCAGAAATAATTAATTAAACCCTTCAGAAAGGGAAAGTATTATTCAAATCGTTGCTTCATGTGTCCATTTCTTAAAGCCTTAGTTTGACAAATACAGAAGGCTTCTGTTTGATAAACAGTGTTTGTCAGCACATGCTGCATCAAGTGCAGCCTTTAGAGTAGAGTGTGTAGCTCTACCACTGAACATGTCTTGCTATTATTGATATTAATTACTGTAAACACGTGTCACTATTCAGATGTGGTAAATAAGGCTGCTCTAGCCCGAGGTAATTCTATTTTTTTTTAGAAGTCACAACCTTGTAAAAGCCTTGTGAGCAATTAGTGCCCAATGGTCTTACTATTAGCGATCAAAAGACCAAATTTTAGAAACTGCAGCCCTGAAATCTTTAAGCTGTAAGAATAAATGTTAAATCCATGCACTTACTGTGGAAGTTAATAATTTTAATATGTACTGTGCATTTAATTGCTAAATACTGTATAGGGAACACCTGCAAATTACTGGCTGCCAAAAAGTAAGGCATGAATTTTTATGAATTACATAGAACACTGTAAATCAGCATTTTGCAAAGGACCTCTAGTATGTGCCTCCCTTCTCAGTTGCACTCATAATTCTGTGGGTAAAAATCAAACTCAAAACAAGTGTCAGCATAACCTTATTGCATTAGATAAGAAGCATGGAAGTGGTAGGAGCCAGATGAAAAAGGACAAAAAGGAAGAAAAAAGATTGACATGCAGATACTTTAAGGTTTTCCATGTTGAAATATGAGAAAAGAAAATATTTACAAGCAAGACTTTTTCACGTGTTTTCAGTTGTATCTACTCTGTAATGAGAATGTAATTCTTTAACTGATATGTCATCTCAAAATTTTTTAAACTTATTTACAAAATTATGTAGTTATTTTTTGTTTTCAAAATCATTTTCATAACATTTCCACATACTAAAGTTGTGGTTTTGACCAATTTGAAAATACCTTCTGATACTATTTGTAAACCATGTTAATATGAAGTTTTATCACTTCATGTGTTAGACATCCACTGTCCTTTCCTGCCAGGGAAATTTGTACCAATAGTGGAATAATGATTGGTTCTGTTGTAAAGAGAAAGCTAGCCCAGAGAAAGTGTTTCAATGGAGGGGTGGAATTTATCCCTGAAATTCATCCCAAAATAATATGCAATGCCTCAGAATATCCTAATGTTTTCTTTTCTGTGATGCTCTACCACCACACTTTGTCTGTGAGCTGTCTTAATAATGATTATGCATGATGGAAGCCTTAAAACAATTAATAAGATTATTGTTCTTTGTGCTCAGAGCAAGTATGTCAAGTTGCATAATGGTTTACCCAATGTGCCTGAAAGCAATGCCTTATAACTACAAATACCTAAATAGTTTGGGAAATCATACAGTCATACCAACATTATTGTAGCTCTTAAGCATTTAACTCAGCTGACTACAGTTGTCAGCCAAAGGTGCAAAGGCTTGTTGGAAATGTAATATTCAACTGAACATTTGGAAATACTGGAAATCTCGTGATATTGAGATTCCCCTAATTAGAAATTCATTAAATTTTGAAGGCTAGAAATCAACACTACTTCTTTCTGAAACTGCAGCTGTTGGCTGTTCCACTCAAAAATAGTAACTCTAATGCAATAAGCCTGTTACCAGCATCTTAGAAAAACTATACAACCTTCTCTGTGTGCTGATGTATTTGATGAGTGTCTGAGCAAAAATAAATGAATAATGCTTTTGCTCTCAGCAGACATTTTTATTTTCTAATGACATTTTATTTGATTGAAAGAAATGAACATTTTTTAATGCTAGTAGTGTGAGTAGAGTTGTGATTAAAAACTCCGATGACCTGTACAGTATAGTTTTCTCTGAGGATTGGCCAGTTTTAATTGTGTTAATATGGACTGCTATTCTAATCAGCCCTGCTGGGTGAAGTATATTATATTCTTTTTTTTTAACACTTTACATTTCTTTTAAATTAAAAGTGGGCTTTATCTTTAGGCAGCAGCACAAAGCCCTTTGCTTTTCTGGTTTCCAAGGATTAGGAAAAAAATGCATGCAAATGCATGCATTTACTCACAGATTGATTTTCATTTTAATGAACTTACTCTGTCTTAATAGGACAAAATTCTGTTACTGAAAGATTTTGAGCAATTTCTATTTGTAATTTTGGTAGTACAGATGACATTTTTGTTCACCAAGTTTCTCATTTGCTTGGAGTACAGACTTCCTAGTTAGAATGCAGCATATCTGTGTTGGATATGGTAAATAAGTTGGTAAATGTTTTATAACATAATCATAGCTATATATTAAAATCATCAAATTATAGACATCAGAGCACAGTTGAGTTTCTATAAACAAATATTAGGTAATTTTTTTTTTTTTTTAATGGAATCCTAAAGTGCAAGGAAAAGTGAATGAGATTATCTGATCCTATACAGATGACAGCATTTGAGCTGGAAAGCAAAGAAGTTTAATTAGAAACACTTTGGGGTCTGGAAAATGTTGTGCTTTTTTTCTTTTTCATACAACCTGATATGAAATGCATGTAATGTATGTCCCTCTTTAGCTTTTATTATGGTAATACAAGTATGTTATCTAAAAATGTCCATCACAGTTTCCATATAAACTGAGTGACTACTAGGAGACTTCTTAAGCATAAACCAAAGTGACTGGTGCATGACCATTGGGGAAAAATGTCTAGATACACAGAAATTACAAGTGTAAGTACATTTTTGTGGGATGTTTTCAGCTGTTGTTATGATCCACTGCCTTTAACAATTGTAACACATGCTTCTGTTAACTTGCTGGTATGTAAACTGGCATACCCTGAACTTACAGAAAGGCCAATGGTAGATAGATTTTCAGCATTAGGATGTAACATATATCCATATATGCATGTTTGTTTTAGGATAACTGTGTTTATGATATGCTGAGCAGTCTCTGAAGGTTGAGATGAACAAGATGTTGAGGAAATAAAATTTCCACTGGCTGGAGAACACTGATAGTAAAATGTCTCCTATTGATGTGATAATTTGAGAAACAAAGTAGACTGCTTGATGCTTCCTTCCTATGCCAAGTTTAGAACTCTTCCCTGACTCACAGCTGTGAGTTTCCTTAATGATGCTGATGTCTCAATTTACTAACAAACTAAATGGTATACTTGTGGGTAAAGACTTCCACATCTGTCACCCATAAATAGAAAAAAAAATGGTGAGAAACCCTTCCTTCACTTTTTAATTTCTGGCTTTAAATGTACATATCATTTAGTTTGCAGTTTGGGATAGGATAGTCTCCAGTGTTTCAAATACACAATGTTAGATGCATACATAAAATTTCCATGTATATCCTGCTTTCACCAGGCAGGTTAAAGTGTCATCTGCTCTAGGTGTCCAGATCAGAGTATTGAAATGTAAAAACATTTAATTTTTTAAAAAAAATATGCATGACCTAATGTTTTTGTAGTACCATCAGGTGTTAAGGTGACCAGGTATTAACTCATTGTATTCTTCTGCCTTATTATCTTGATATATTATTTGAACCTGACACTATATATAAATAAGTTTCAACAGAAACTATTTTATTCCTATATATTTTTTATTTATTTATTTCTTTATTATTTCTTTGGAGTATTTTTTTTTCTTCTTGGAAATCAATAATTTGTTAGTTTGGTAAACAATAAATGAGGTTTCTTTCTATTTTATAACAGATTAGTAAATAATAGGTAAGGTTATTCTCTATTTGGTGTTAACAACATACTACTCCTAAAGATGATGGCTGTATCCAAGGATCCGCTCCCCTCTAGAGCCTTGGCTTGTTTTTATTTAGATTTATATAGCTATTTATGTCACTCATTCTTAAGGTAATTAGATCGGGACACAGGTTCCCTTTGCAGCAGAGATGCTTAGGTCCATTTCTGACTCCTACAACAGTGGGAACTGTGCTCTGTGTTCAAATTAGTACTGGCAGGATAAATGTTTTCTTCTCCATTTCCTCTCTTAACTGTTTAAACTGAAAGCTGTTGTTGACACAAAAGCATACTTGGTAAAATTGTTCATAAGCAGATTTGCAATTTAAGTAATGTACTTACCTTTTGTAGAGGAAAAGTTGCAGAGCATTTTTCCATTTTAAGAGCTTGCAAAGATGCTTTTTGTTTATTTGTTTTCCAGTAGAAATGAATGTTTTGCTGTCTGGTGTGATGACACAGGAAATGCCTTTCAACTTTGAATTTTAGCTTTTTTATTCTGTCTGATCTACTTTGCCATACATCCTGTCATCTTGATCCAGAATGTTTTTTGCGCCAAATTATCAGTACCTAGACAAGTGACTCTTGTTGTCTTAGCCAGCTTACTGGAGATCAGTGTCTTAAGTTGTGGTTCATGTGCTGTTTGGAACAAAATACCAGACACATCATATGCACACTGCAGTTCTTTAAAAGCCTTCTAATGTAGAAAACCACGCAGAAGCATGAGTCTCTTCCCCTCAGTGCCACTTGGTTATCTGGGAACACCAGATCATTCCTATAAAAAGGTCTGCTTCCAAATGCCACTGATGAATTTGGTGTTGTCAATATATTACGCTGGAGAATAAGATCCAGTTGGCAGCAATCATCTTGCTGCATGTCCCTGCGTTGCTTCTCCTTCTACCTTCTCTGCTCACACAATGCTTTAAAGAGGCACGTTTCCACCTTGAGCAACTCCAAGGTCATGGTTTTTCTCAAAAGCTGTGACATCCGTCAAAACCAAGTGCCACCCCTGAAATTATTCTCTTGTCCACACTTATCTTTAGTGATAAAAAAAGATCTGTAGACACCTTGATTGTTTCAGAAAATACTGTTCTGTGCTACAGCAATAATACCAGTAATAAACAGTCGAGAGAAAATTCTTGCCATCACTGTAGGAGGATAAAAAAGGACATGACGGCATATTTATTATCCAGTGGTCACTGGTCAGATGCAGCAGTCCACCATGCTTTTCTCTCATGCCTAGTGAGCCATTCTACAACTACAACTAATACTCTGCTGTTTGACTACTCAGTCATTGTAGCATCTATGTGTCTTCTGTTATCAAAGAGAAATATCTGAATTCTTCACCCCTTTTGAACTAGAAGTGCTGGCATGACATATTCATTTGTGATTGATGTTTTGTGTCTTTCTTTAAGTATGGACTCAACTCAAAAGGAACCCTTACAACAATAAGTGTCCTTAATTGTCCTTTTTAAAAACAATACACAGCCTCTGTATTTCTGGTGGGTTGGCCATGCTTACTGCAGTGTTCATTGAACAGTCCTGGGGTTGTTTTGAAACATCTACAATATCACACACAACAAGTTGGACTTTGGCAACATCTTTTCAGTGACTTTTTAAAATGGTTAAGTGAAAAGTATCTTTCATTTGGGATTCTACAGGAGTAAAAATTGCCATGATTTCCTTTTAAGTACCACAGCATCAACAAAATGCACTTTCATCTCAGAATCTACTGTGCTGACCTCTGTGGTGTTGAGCAGAGAGGGTCATCTGTAAGTAGAGCTTTGAGGAAAACAATTTCAGATTTCCTTGCTTGTGTTTGGACTGTTGTTTGTTCATACTTGTCTGCTATGCAAAAGGTATATTTGTTCTAAGTTAAGTGTTTGTGTATTTGGTTTTCTCTCCATAACTTCTTATGCCATGTAAGAGTAAAATTGACTTCTTGTGTTTGGGACTGTATTTCTGCTATGGCATTTGCTGTGTGTGGAGCCAGAGATGACAAACAAGGAGGCATTTCAACTTCTGTGTCATTGATTCTGTTTGTGAGTCCAATACTGTATGTAGTTACATTGGTGTAATCCTGAAATACTAATCAGAATGATTTTGAATTATTTGGAGATTCTATAGTTCTCTAATTTTAGAGAGGACTTTATGATAAGATTTTTACATGGCCCAGTGCTCTCCTTTCATTTTGGTACTCTAGGGAAAATTTGAAAAAATTGTCATCAATGTAAACCAAAAACACCTCAGGCAACTAAATGCTTGCCTACTGTTATTTCATTATTCATTAACTACTCTATTATTTCTCTCCCCTCCTCCCCAGGAGCACCTTCCCCCACCACCCCCAAAAAACCACTAAGGAAACAAGCACACCATGATAAAATGCTAATAAAGGGAATAATTCCAAATAGACCATAAAAGACAGCATTTATAACCTCAATAGAAATGCCGGTCAGCTATTTTTGATGTAAAGCATCTGTCTTCAGAAGGAAATGAAGGCAGGCCTGTTTCTCCTTTCAAGTCTCTGAAGTAGTAGGTGGTGTCATTTGTTATACAGTGCTACAAGTCCCATGTTATTGCAGTGGTAGCTGCTGACTGCTTTTGTTAACGTACTGAAAAGTTTTATCAGCTGTCTTTAATAAAAGACAATCTGTGTGAAGAAAAACTATAGCAAATGTCTCTTGCTCTCTTATCCTCTGACTGTCCTTTATAGCTGTCAGAGAGCAATGGCACTGTTGTAGAATCTTGCAGACATGCAAAATTCTTTTGACTGTTACAATAAAACATAGATAATGGGGTGAGTGATGTCCCAGAAAGTTAGGGAGCAGTCTTTCCAAAATCCTGTGCACTTCCTTATTTGAAATCTAAAGGAGTTGGAATGAACTTTCAGTACTACCTGAAATGATTTATCAGTTTACATTTTCTATGGATACATTTGTGTAGAACATTAATGGCCTAGAATTTTTTAGGCCTCCAGGAAATCAGGAATGATGTATCAAAGTTGGAAAATTTCAGTTAAAAGGCATGCAGTTTGTTTCTTTTATTTGTTTTTGTTGCTTGCTCTTGTGAAATGATATATCAAATTAAAGACATAAGAGTTTCTTAGCTAGGAATGTAGTCTTACATATATGATGTTCTTTAGAGTACTTGATTAGTCCCATGCACACACCATATTTTCAGGAGGGTATGGAGGAAATGGAGAGGAATTCTGGAAGCCATATGAGACCAACTGAGTTATTTCCTGAACAGTAAGTTTTGTGAATGCTGTAGAATTAGCCCTGAGCACATTTAAACATGTGTCTCATTTATACGAGCTTTTCTAGCTTTAAGATTTTTTAGTCCTTGTCCATTGTAAGCTTTGTCTCAGTGCAAACATGCACACATATCATAATTCAAGTGAGAAGACAGCTCTGTGTCAATAGCTGTGCTTTTGAAGAAAATTCTTTCATTTGTGAACTCTCATTAGACAAAGAAATAGCATGACTAGAGGGAACAGACATTCCTACTCATGATTTGAGAAAATTCTCTAAACAATCTGAAGTCTAAAAATAAATTAAATACGGAGATATTTAGACTGTCATCCGTACACATGGGAGCTTATTTCCAAGCATTCTTCACTTTAGTAACATCAATTAGCACCCAGAACATCTGTAATTAAGGAGTATATTATCTCATTATAAAATAGTACGCAAGACTGGCACTTCAAAGGTGGAGCTATGAAAATATGGCTGCCCAAATGAGTTACCCATAGCATAGACTACATTTCAGGGGCCTACTTTCCCTTCTTTTGGAGAGTATTTAGCTGACAAAACTATATAAAACCCAGCTGGGGTTTTTAGTTTGTTTGATTCTCAGTTGAACGAAGTAACTGACTTAGGGAAGGTGGAAAAAATCTGTCAGGGTAAAGCAAGAAAAATTAAATCTAAAAATAACGTCTTCAGATTCCACTGCATTAGCATTGTGATGTTTACAATAAGAAGAGCTGAACTAACTTCGTTTTACTTAATTTTGAAACTCTGGAAGGAATTTGTTCTGAAAATTTGATGTGTCTCAGTTCTTCGTGAGATTTTGTGATGTATATATTAATAGGTTAAAAGAAGCAAGAAGAAAGCTGAAAAAGTAAGAAATATTTATAGGATATAAAACATTAGAATTATCTGAACAACATTTCCACCACAACATTTAGGTTTTGGACATTAGAATTATAGGGATTTTTTTGAAGCTTGATTAAAAAGGATAAGAGTAATGATTTTAACTTTGTAGTGGGGAGGTTTGGAACAAAGGTAAGTCTTCCTCATCATAATGATTTCCTGTTACCACATCAGTCTGGGAGACCAACTGTAGTGCATATTTTATTGGCCTTCTATCTAATATATTTTCATAGAATCATCAAATGGTTTGGGTTGCAAGGGACCTTGAAGATCATCAAATTCCAACCTTCCTGTCATGAGCAGGGACACCTAGATGAGGTTGCTCAGAACCCCCTTCAGCCTGACCTTCAACACTGGCAAGGATGGGACATCCACAGCTTCTCTGGGCAACCAGTTCCAGCGTCTAATCATTTTCCTGAAGTTGTTGTCACTGAAGGGCTTCTAAGGCATATCAACACCCCTCACAGTAGTCTGAAGCTGGTACGCCATGTGGCTTCACATTTTTAGTATTGTGTTTTGAGCAGAACACTGAGGAGTGGTGGCTTGAAACACTTAACCTCTGAGGCAAAACAGTGTCACTTCGAAAGTGAGTTTTCATGAAGCTCATTGATACTTAGACTGACCTGAGGGGAAGAAACATAGTGAAATTTGTGTGGTATTCTTCTCCCTTTCTCTTTAAAATGTAAGGTACTGGTTTGACAAATGCCTTTAATGTGTTCTCACTAGGGTGTGAATTCCTTTGGTACTTGCCAAAAGATAGATTAGACTGTTCTCTTCACCTTCATACATATGCTTTTCTGTCCTTGTAATATTTGTTAACTCCAGTGACCAGGCATGTTATTATCATGAAGAACCTATTATTTCATAATGGAATAACCTAGAAATGCAAAAACAAAAACAAGCTAAGCACTTTGTTTTAGCTAAACGTGGAAAAATTGTTGGTAACATAAGAAGCTTTTAAATTGATTTGTTACAAAATTTTAACATCTTTGTTATTAAAATCGCATGTGTTTCCACCATTGTTAGTTTTATTCAATCATTCATTAAGAAATTGCCACATCCTGAATGTAAATGGATATCCTAGAACCCCTGAACATCCTTAGAATCTGAGAACAGATTGTATTTTCTACCAGTTACAATTAAGACAAAGAGAAGAAAGGGCTAAGTTCCAATATGTTAACTATTCCCAATGATTATGAACTCTTTATTTGCAGTGAGTTTGATTAAAATTAAATTCCTTTTGCTAATTCACTCTTGGATTACTTTAATTTTCTCTTGGAACCTATGTTATGCCAACATTACCACATTTAAAGCTTATTGAGTTCTGTGTTTTCTCATTAAAGAGAGAAGTCTGTGTCTGTAGACACCAGGGCTTGACCTGTTTAAAGCACAAAGTACACAGCAGCTGTTCAGAAACTTCTTCTTGTTATCTGTATTTGCTTAAATTATTGAATTGCTTCCATGAGAAGTCGGCAAACATAAGGGAATAATTTGTTTAAGTGGAAGAAGATTGTCTAAAAAGAAAAATTGAAAATATTCCTAATATTCCTCCTTCCTTTTATTTTTTTTTATTTGTACTAGTATCCAGCTGCCCTAATGAATCTTGGAGCCATTCTCCATCTAAATGGTAAACTGAAAGAGGCTGAAGAAAACTACCTCCTTGCTCTTCAACTTAAACCTGACGATGTCATCACCCAGTCCAATCTTCGCAAATTGTGGAATATCATGGAGAAACAAGGTTTGAAAACATCCAAAACATGATGACAAAAACTCTGAACTTCTTTTCTTTACATTGATTAAACCCACAAACTAGAAACTTCCACGCAGTTGTCAGGTCAGAGAACTTGTTAGACATGACTACAAGGCTCAGAGGTCCTAATTGCTGCTAGGAGAAGCTATTCTGCTAGATAAATAGAAAAAGGGAGACTTTGAGGTATTCATGAAGGACTTGTTAAGCAACAAGAATATTGTTGAGCAATGGCACGTGAGAGAAGTTGTTTCGGCATATTTGATAAATATTTGCAAATCCCGTATTGCTTACTTCTGGGTGGGTACTTGAAATGTATACTGTCACAGACATAGAAAGGGAAAACTGCACAGTATACACTAAGCCATATGGGAGTTAAAATGGTAATAGTAGGTTAAAGTACTTTGCTGATACTGTAACTCATTAAAATGTATACTAAATCCAATGTGTTTGCAGTTTGTCTTAATGCTGCTGTATCTCACTTTTGAACCACTTGCTTACCAATTTCACAGCTGATACGGCCAATTTTTTTCCAAATTTGTCACATGATTAGATGACAGCATTCGAAGTTGTTTACTGAGAATATGCCTGTTACTTCAGCTTGTTAACTTATGGTGCAGTTTTCTTGAGATATACAGTCAAATTTCTGTGAGGTAGACAGAATGACCAAGGAACTGTCTGTATTTTATATCAGATGTAGTATGTAGGCTAGTGAAAAAAAGTCCAGAGGTGTGATTTAGCAATACAAGCAAGAATGGTGTTTGCTCTGATACCAAATCGATGTGGTCAGACTGTAATCTTAGAAAAATATAATTGGCATTATAGAATAATGCATTTAACTCTCTTTACTTTGCTGTCAGACAGATCCAACTTTAAATTGGACTCTGCATATGATATTTTTGCAATAACTAATTAAAATGAGATTTGAAAATGTTAGTGCTTGGATATGCTAAAATGAGACTTCATGAGCAACTCAGAGAAAAGGGAATGTTATACATTGATGAGGCTAGCAAATAACTGAAGGGACTTGATTTGATAATTCTTGAAACCGTGTAGATTAAGAGGAATCAGGAATGGTGGTTGCCAGTTACTTTTTATATTGTTGGTGTTTTAAACAAACCCATTCAGATTCTAACCAAATATTAGCATTCTGTTTGCATTCTGACACATGCTAGCAGCAGAGCTGTCAAATATCTAAATACGCTTTTGGTGAGGTTCAATTTATTTCTGTTTCAGAATGATTTAGCCTCGTTACTGTTTTAGTCTTCAGATTTTAAATGTAAAAATTATTTATTTTAAATTGAAGTGTATGAAGCTTTAGTAATTTTTTTTCCAGACCATTTGTTAACTGCTTTCTTTCCTTGGAATAAGTATTATTGCTTGTAAGAAAATTTACTATTTCATTTAATGGTCCTTTGGTATCTGCGTCAGTATTCCTTACATAATGATAGATAAAATGTTAAAGTGGTAGAGCACCTTGAACTGAAGCTTCTTCAGGAT
Source organism: Grantiella picta (assembly GCA_013397955.1). NCBI lineage: Eukaryota > Metazoa > Chordata > Aves > Passeriformes > Meliphagidae > Grantiella > Grantiella picta. The sequence goes on along the minus strand of VZRM01008906.1, from coordinate 149,426 downwards.
CTTCTGTTAAAAACTCTTCATTACTGAGAAGGGGGTTGGGATTTTTAGTTTATATATATTCCTTTTTAACTGTTGAGCACCATTCCAACAAAATTGTAGAGAAGAACACTTTGCTGTATTTATTTATTTATTGCTTGATTGCAGCAATGTTACCTGCCATTAACACAACAGTCTAAGTGTTGCTATTTCTTTTATTTGGTTTTACTTGCATTTGTTTTGTGGTTAGTGTATGTACCTAATGAGAAAGGGAACACTTGAGTTATACTCTACCTTCTTGGTCATTCTCCCCTTACACTCGGCTTTTAAATCTGTATTGAAATAGATTGGGGAATAGCTGTTTCAAAGTCAGTATAGTAGAAAAACTGTAGTAATGTGTGTTTCCTTTTCTTTCCTCTTGCTCACTACAGTAACATAAGTTGCTACGTTTACAACTGGCCCACTAGAAGGACCAGAGGGGCAAGATTGTTTGGTTTTGTGGAGTGTGTCAAGTTTTTCTCAAATAATGTTATTGCTGGAAAAGCAAAATTGAAGGATCAAAAGTTGAATTTCTACTTTATCGTTGAAACCAGTGTTAGAATACAATGGTAGCTTGAACTTATTCTCCTGCTTTACTGACTTTCTGGGAAAAGGTATAGAAATAGATAGTAACTGTAACTGAGCTTGATCTAGAACTGTGGTATCCTGCAGCTTTATTTGCTCAACAGCCATGGAACTTCGATGGCTTCTCGGTCTTAACCATTCACCAGGTTATTTGTCTCATTCAACTTGTACTTATTCTTGTTTAGTAATTTTTATTCATTGCACAAAAGAGGGAAGAGGGGAGCACTCCTGTGATACGGTGTCATGCTTGCATTGATAACTGGTTTTGTTTGTTTCTTAAAAAAAAAAAAAAAAAACAAAAGAAAAGGAAAAGAGAAGAAAGAAAAAAGGACTACCGTAAATTTACCAAGAATGTCCCTGAATACATTTTTTTAATATAGGTCTGAGCTTGATAATTTTCTTCTTTTGGGATAAAATTAAAACATGTTTAAAATATGTCTCTCTGCTCAGGGATTTATGGTGGATTATTGCAGACAGTGCTAAAAACAAAAAAAAAAGAGCACAAGACAAGTTTACTAAATTAAAATTTTATTTTTTGAAAAACTGTTATTTGTATAAATTATCAGATTTGTAGGCTTTCCTTTTTGTAGAAATAATTGTTTATGTGCCAGATAAAAGAATTTCAATTTTGTTTTCAATAATAAAGCATTGATAACTAATACATTCTGTATTCCTTTGTTTTACTATAACAACACTTCGGGCTTTTTAATTGTTCTAATTTAATGAGTAGTCTTGATTATTTTATATACAGGAGAACTGCATAGCATAAGTAAAATCCAACCTGTCACATTTGGCTTTCTTCTATACTCTGGTGCAATTGGACTTCAGGGGATATTTTCAAAAAGGTTTCCTGAAAGCATTTTTTAATATTTTTACTCACTAAATCTGGCCAAAGGGATGTGATAACTATCATATTTGATTATTGTATCTAAAATTTACAGGAATAAAAGCTGATGAATATATTAATAAAATATTTTTGTACTGAAATACGATCATGATGTCAGTAAAAATGTTGCTAAAATGTAATTGGTTACAAAAGCTGGAGAAGTTTTGCTTATGTACAAGGTCTTTTTCATGTATGAGGACACCTTTTCCTCATGCTGCAATACCATATGATGAGTTTCAAATCTTCTGCCTTCCTGCACGGAGATAATATGAAACGACACAGTTCTTTTGCCTTTTGGGTTTCTCTTAATATTCTATGAACAGAGCCTTCCTATCTCAGTGCAGCACTAATATTCTTACACCTTTTTAGTGCTGTTGCATTCAGGTCCCATGCATTGATAGGTTTGTTCTACAGTTGAATAACGTGCGTGGGCATGAGCAGAACAGGAGAGAGGCTTTGGGTCACTGACTTGCAAATTTTCCTGTCGTGCCTTATTTTTTTGAAGGTCACACCTCACCTTCAGACAATCCTTGCCTGAGTAGGTTTTGATAAATGGCAGATGGTGAATACAGAATATGCAAAGAATCATCTGAACTGTGTCACTCATTTCTTGTGGAAATAGATTCTAAGCATTGATCTCCTGCTCTGGCACCTTAGCCCTGAACCCTCCTCTGTGAGATCCTGTTCTGTCAGCCTTGAGCTGTGCTTTCAATGTTTCTGTTCTTCCAAGAATCACACTTTCAGGCAACAGATGCTTGCTACATCTCTATTTCTGATGGAGGCACATGACAGCTCTCTGGTGATTTTTTTAGTCCTGCTTTCACAGAGCCATCTGAACTTGCTGGTAGCTGGTATGGATGGCTGTATCACTTCTGGGATTTCAACCAATATAAAGGTAAGGCACTAAATTATTCTATGTAAGTATACCAGCTCATTTGGATCTGTCTTGGGACTATGCTGTACATTCCCACAGCAGGTTTGTCTGACAGAGGTGAATGCAGGTAGCAGGAGAAGCACTGCTTCCAGTTCATGTCTGATAAGTCACTGGCAGCTGAATTATGATGAGATGTTATACAGGCTTCCTTAGTTAGACTGACTCTGCAATTTACAAAAAGTCCCTGCCTTTTTTCAGACAGATACTGAACATTTAGTCTCCCTGAGATTCAGTCGTGTGACACTGGAAGGATGTGGTTAGAGGAATGGAATACAGCTGATACTGTGAGGGGCTGTTATGAGGAAGGTTGGGGTTAGGGAGCACAGGCAGACATTTTGGGGGAAATTAGTAAATCTGTAGAGGGACAGACTTTATTCCAAGAACAAAAAAGGAACCCTGAGATCAAATTGTTCCAGGATAAATTATGGAAAAGCATATGCATCAGTAAATTAAAAAAAAAAAAAGACACAAAACAAACCCCCAAAGCTATACAGACTTGTAAAAACTTGTAAGTTCTTCTGTTATAATAATAAATCAAAACCAGATATTGCCAACAGGAAAAGCTGGCCTTGGAACATAGTATTATAAGGTTCGGGACATAATAATATATTCCCCATTGTGCTGGTTTTGGCTGGGATAGAGTTAATTTTCTTCACAGTAGCTAGAATGGTGCTGTGTTTCAGATTTATGCTGGAAAAACATTGTTGATATCACAGGGATGTTCTAGCTATTGCTGAGCAGCACTCACACAAGGTCAAGGCCTTTCTGCCCCTCACGCTGCCCCACCAGTTAGGAGGCTGGGGGTGCACAAGGAGCTGGGAAGGGACACAGCCAGGACAGCTGACCATAGGGATATTCCAGACCATATGGCTTCATGCTCAGCAATAAAACTGAGGTGGAGGTTGGTGAGGGGCAGCTGTTGCTTGGGAACCATCTGGGAATTGGTTGGGTGGTGGTGAGCAATTTTTTTTCACTTGTATCACTTGTTTTTCTTGGCTTTTTCTCATGTTTTTGTAATTTTCCTTTATATTAGTATTACTATTAAATTTATTTAAATTTCAATTATTAAGTTTTTCCTAAATCAGCATATGATTTTTCTAACTTCTGCCTTTCCAGTTGTCTCGTCCATCCCACCAGGAAAGAGTGAGTGAGCAGCTCTGAGGTGCTTAGTTGCCAGCAGGGGTTAAACCATGACACCCACAAAAGAATGAATGTGTGACTCAAATTATGCCACTTGATTATAAAAACTTTAAAGTTGCATTTTTATTCGCATTTCAAATCTATGTTTCTCCCTTCCCTTAAAGATAAATTCTTTATCTTATTTACCCTGTCGTTGTTCACTGTCTCTTTAGTGGTACCACAGTTCTAGAGCTGGACAGCTTTAAAGGTTGCATATGAGGAAGCATTTCAGAAGGGCAGAAACATCACAGTGCACCTTCTAGATTTAAGATTGAATAGATTAAATCATTCCCTCTTGCTGTATACTCAAATTATTTTGAATATTGTTTCAGTATCAAAGTGTAATTTTACTTACTAAAATTACTGCGTTTACAGATATATATGTGTAAGGCTGGAGATTGAACTGTTTTTTATACGTGCACATTTCCATCAGTTTGTGTGCATTTAAGCACAGATCTATGTCTTAAAAAAACTTGAGATTTGTTTTTGAAGAAACGGGTGTGGAAGCCATGTTGTGAGAACAGTTGTGGGTTTTTTTTTAATTTGATAGAACTGTACGTGAGCCTGCCTTTGCTTGCATCACTGGTCCTTTAGCTGGTGACATTCTATTTCTACATGGATATTTTTGATTTTTCTCCCTGGCAGAATTTCAATAGTTTAAGTTACAGACTCTGTTTTGAGCTAAGCAGAAATGGAGCTTGGTTCTGATGGCTAAACTTGAGCTCAGTTTTGATTTCAGGAATTATTTAACCCAGGTGAACAGATTTTTCAATCCAATAATACAATAGTTTGCTGCAACAAGTAATCCTGGAAAGCAGAGATTATTTGAGAGTCTTTGTTGGTTCTCCTCTAGGTTTTTTTTCCTGTCAGCAAAGCATTTTTTATCCTTTTCTGGAGAATTTTTTTTTCTCTTTAATTTTCTCGAAAACAGATGTTCCTGAATGCCCATTATTTTTCTTTATTACAATGAGAAATTCGTTTTTCATTCAATTGATTTATTATTTTGTCATATTTGTTGCAACCACATCCATAAGTTTCTTGACAGTACATGAGTATAAAATTCAGTGTATTGTTCCTTATATTGAGTCAATTCCCTCTTCTGGTTTATACCAAATATGCAAAGCAAATCATTGCCAAGTGACTCACTTCTGCACACCCACAGTTTCTGGAATACACCATTGCTTTTCTTATTGTGATAGAGAATGTTTTTATATGACAACATGAAGATGTAAGCTGGTAGAATAGGATCTTTTTTTTTCCTCAACCACCATAATTTCATAGCCTTTTTTGTCCTTTCCTTCTTGTTAATGAAAGACTTTAGCAATTGATATTTTTCAAATAAACATACTATTAACAACAACAGAGCTCTATAAATAGCACTTATGCCTTAAAATTCATGGATAAAGCATAGTGGCTCTGTCATTAAAATCTATTATTTTAATTGCTGTTTCTCCCTCCAAAATGCCCCTCCTTTTTGAAGTTTCAGAGGCAATTAATCTTTTAGCTATTTAATTGTAAATTTGTTTGTATTTCTTGATTGTCTTTTAATGGAATATGTCCCCTGAGTTTTTCATCAGTTGAAAGAGTCTTTAGATATTCTTGCACAGAATAATGGTTTCCCCCATCTCCTCTATCTAGAGACTAGAAAAGGAACTACTTTCTCTGCAGCTAAAGGCAGAGAAGACTTTTGGGTGAGCTTCTACATCAGTTTTGTGCCTTTCAGCCAAAGCCATAAAGAAAGAAAATTTGTTTCAGTTTGGTTTGCTTTGATTACTTACAATTGCCTGCAGCATTCTAAGAATAACTTGATTTCCAGTTGATGGTTTTGCACTTCGTTGTGCTAAAGACACGCTTCGCACACATGGGAACATGTATGTCCCACTGGCACCATCACAGCCTGATAATCTTCCTTTCAGTTCTGCAGATATTTCCCGATATATTCTGAATTAATTATTTACTGTAACATTTATTCTGGTGGACATGAAAACTTCCCCTCTGACACAGGAAGCAGAAAAAAAGCCCTGTGAAATGAGATGTGTACTGTTTAGGGTTTTTGTGGACTCTCAGTAATGTTATATAAATGTCCGTTAGAGGTGACCATGCAGAAGTAGAATTTTGTTTAACTCAATGATCATGATTTTGAAAAGATAAGGAATCCTATCTCTGAAAATAGGATTGTTAATACTTAGATTTATTAACAGATTAATTACTCAAATACTTTTTATATTGATCAATGTAATAATGTTTACTAGAGTTCTATTGTGTTATGCTGTTTGCTTACCTTGGTTTTTTCATCAGCATTTTAGTTATGGTGCACTTTTTCCTCTCTAATTTATAAATCAAGGTATATGATTTTCAGATTTAGATTCAGAGAAATTACTAATAAAAGATATCATCAAAAAGATAATGTTTTTAATATTTCTTCTGAGGGAAGTCTAGGAATAAGGAGAAATCCTGTGGTTGCATTTAGTTATTTTTTTAGCTTTGTTCCCATATAAATAAATAATTAGCTATACAAAACCTTCAGGGTTCCACAGAAAACTGACGCATGCACCTGGACCCAGGTAACTCCAAGTGAAGATATGGAAACATATCTCACCTCTCCCTGGAAGAGGCACAAAATTACGAAGCAGGATCTTCATGCTACGATTATGCCAGCTACAGCTTGTAAGGACACCTACCATAATTCTGCTAATCTTGAAACCAGGTGAGCCCACCTGACTCTCAAGATCAAGTCTGTTTCTGAAAAGAATGTGTAAACTAAATGATGGTCATCCCTGGAACACCTAGAATATAATACAGTAAGTCTAAAAGTGGATACTGGCAGGAATTAAATCAGAAAACTTTCTTTTTACTGCATCTTTTGAACTCTTACAGCCTTCTGGCATACAAAGCAGGAAGATAACCCTCTGATGGTGGGTGTGTTTGGGGCTCTGATTGCCTTGGCTGATAGATTTTCCATGTTTGTGAAGAGTGTATCTTTCATAGGCAGGATGTATGCTTGGAAAAATTACACAGGGACTGCAAAATCATCATTTCTACTGTAAATACCTTTAGGAGTTTGACAAGTGTTCATTGACCATAGGAAGAAGCTGAGCTTGGAGAAGCAGGCTGGACCTTGATAGTTCCCCAGTGAATGGCCAGTGAGACAGAAGAGAGAAGCTGGCGATCATGCGTGAATTTCATTCACCTTATTAAAAAGTATAATATGAAAAAGTCCACCTATACTGATTATGTGACTTTTTTTTCCTTGTAGAGATGGAATCCCTGTGACCTCATTGGACCCGAGGGACATGAAATGGAAAACTATAGCAAAACTGGACCAAGGCATCCTAAAAGCATTTATAATCAAATTTAAAAGGATTCTCATTTTTTAAAATCCAGTATTATTATTGTGCAAATCTATGCAATGGATCAGACACCTCACTGTTCTCATTTGCTAGACAGTTCACCAACATGTTTTCTGTTAGTTTGTTTTGTTGGGCTTTTTTAACTTCACAGTTAGAAAGTGGCCATAACAACTCATTAACAGCTTAAGAAAAAGCATAGAGGAAATCTGTGTTTTAGTCCAAGCCTTAAGGGCAAAACTAAAAAAGTCTTTCTAAAAGCAATTCTATGAAGATTGGTGTGAGAGCAGAAGCCATTTTAATTGATGATCTCATGAGAAAATTCTATAACAAACAAAACTGTCATGATGGAGACATGTAATATCAAAACTGAATTAAAAAGAAACTTCAGAAAAGAAGAAATTCAGTGGTAAAACAAGGGGAAAAGCAGCCTTTTAATAAAGTATACAGGGTTTTTTCTTTTCTTTCTTTTTTTAAAGTGTGATACCTGGGACAACTCTTACTACTTCAGAGAAAAAAACAGGCAGACAAGCAATGTGGGAAAATGCACTAATGGCTTTGACCATTTTTGTTTCTTATTGTAAAAGCATCAACTGATATTTGGGCTCCTAGAAATTTCGGTTGAATGGGACTGCATGACCACATTATTTGGCAAATCCCAAATTGTCATACTCATCCTGACTGTTCCCTGCTTAGAATCTCAGGAAGTGACAAGATGGAAAGATCATCTCTCAAACTTCCTTAACCCTAGTCTTCCCATAAGCCCACTCCTACCGTTGTCTCTTGTCCCTACTTGCTCTGCTATATTCATTGCAGATGGTACTGTCTTGAGAGCAGTGATTTGTTCCTTCCAGTTGGCGGTAAAGTGCTCTAATGGGACTGTATAAATAAAAGTAATTAGTTTTTCTGCTTCTTTCAAGGGACTATAAGTAAGAATAACAGGGTCCACAAATCTAACTTTTATATAAATTACTTCGTTGCACTGTTAATAGTTTTTTAATATTCACCTCTGGTTTTGCCTCTTAAATGACAAGAAAAGACAGTAATACTTAAAACATAAAATTGCTCTAAACATTTCAGATCAGAGAGACTCAGAAAGCTGTAGAAATGATAGATTAACTTATTCTGAATAAACAGCATCACTTGGTGTTGGATTTCTACTTTTAATTCAACATTGGAAATGATATAACCATACTCTGTACCTTGTAAGAGGAATTATACAGGATCCAACCATCTGTTAAATTCAACATTGATGATTACTATGAACATGTGGAGCAGACCTGGTTCAAGGGGGATAATAACTGTGCACACACCTAAGCCCTGGGAGCCTACTTGATTCACAGGGTTGGATATGCAATTAGAAGAACTGAAGGGTGGTTTTTTTAGTGGAGTGTCACTCACTTCAAAGTTCAATGGCAATGATTTGCTCCAATCCTGCTATATTAGATGCATTATATCCTGTGTCTGAAGTACTGAAATGCTGGAAAAGGTCCAGGTAGTTATGTCTTTTAAATAAATGCTTTAATATGTTGGCACTTTTCTGGCAGTAATTTCCCCTGCCAGACATTTCTGTCTTGGTGGTACCTTGAAAAATTGAGAGGGCAATAAATCTCTTGAAGAGAGAAGTTTTGATTACTGACAAAATCCTAAGAGAACAAGACATAGCAGTATATGTCACAAACCTGGAAAAAATAAATAAACATACTATTTCAAACAGGAAACTTCTCAAGGGTCCTTCTGCATGAGAACCTTCTCCCAAATAACAAATTGTTGCTGTACAGTTTCTGCTGCTTTTCAGACAATGTGCTGCTGTTTTACACTTAACTTGGCTTGTACAGAAGAAATTCTGTCCTGGTTGAGGACGATAATGGTTTTGTTGTTGACTAGGTGGCTAAAATTTCACTGTCGAAAACTGTTCGCCATAAGAACTTATTAACATTTATATTCTGGTTCTGCTGATTATTTTTCTGATCTCCTAGCACAGTAGAAATTATACTTACACTTCAGGAACAGAGACTTGAAGGGGTCTTCAAGTCTCAAGAAACCACTCAGGTACACTATGTTTTTCTGCTAGAGCTTACTGCCTCACTCAGGCCATGCGAAGTTGTGTTATTTAAGAGAATCAAGTCAGAAGCTGCTTTAAGACACCAGTGCTGGAGCAGAGAAAGGCTGGACACAATCAGTAAGTTGTTGTTTTACTGTGCAAGGTCACATTATCAAATTGTAACAAGGATGCTTTGCAAAAGTAATTTTTTTCTTCTATGTTTGGGAAAATAGAGTTTATTGGAAGATATATTCCCTCCAAATGCTGGGAGAGCTTGTGTTGTTAAGGCAACTGGAGTAACCAACTAAGAACTAATTTATATTTCAGTTTGTCAAGTGCACAGCTGTAATTATTTCAGTGCTGCACTGAATAAATGGTAAAGCCTGATAAGAGGATGATCTGTCATTCCTATGTATAACCCCTTCTCCCCCCATTCTGCAAAACCCATTATTTTTAGTTGCTTTCAGTATGACTTCTCTTATGATGGACTTCAAATGCACTTCACAGTCCACTGAGCAATGTTGTTTGAAAATTGATTAAAAACTGTAATTATTGTAGCAGGAACATAATCATGATTGATAGGATGAAGCCAAGTAATCAAGGGGAAGGGGAGGATTCTCAGCCTAAAACTCACTTCTGCTCTAGCAAAATGTAATTGAAACAAAAAGCTGTTTTTTCTGAAAATTACATGAGTTGTTTTACTCGTGTTTTTAACACACAAAAGGAGAGAAATCACAAATTCAACCAGCACCACTAGTTAATCTGAAGCCTCCTGAAATTATGTTGGTTTCTGTACCTCAAGTTAATATAAAAAAAGAGCAGGTTCTAGTTGGTATGAACCAAAGAATCTAGTTCCAAATATGCTATCTCATGAGGATGAGGGTAAAATGTTTATTTAATCCCTGTTACACTTTCTTTTGTAAAGTCCAGTTATAATAACTCTTGTATGTTAGTAATTATTTTTCTCTTATCACAGACCAGATAAACAACCTTTTCCTCTGAAATGTTAATGTTTTTATGGCTTTCATGTTGTTAACTTTAAAGAAAAAATGTGAACCTCACTTTATTTACCAGAGAATATCCAAAAATAACTTCAGTAACGGATGTCTTTTTCTGTCCTAATTTCATTTTTTCCCTGTGATTGGGTTCCATGTATAGTTCAGCTCTACCTTCAGTGTCACAGCTATGATCTATTGCATGTCTCGATTTTTCTAAAAGCATCATCTCCCTCCCTGAATTTTCTAATTGCCTCACCTCCAGCCTCTTGAATAGGTTCAGGTTTGTTTGCTTTCTGCCACAGTGCTGGTCGTTCAGCTGGCAGATTCCAGTTTTTCAGGGTAAGGCAAAACAAATAATTTGTCAGCTCAGTTGAAAGATTCAGCTGAAGAATGACTGAAGCAGTAAACTTGCTTTTTTAAAATCCATGAATCATGCAGCTTATTAGGCAGGGTTTCTCTTTTGAACATAAAATGCAATATTTAAATCTTACCTAATCTTCAGTTTTACTATTGATTATGCATTGATGAACTCTGCCTTTTCAAAGAACTGTAGGAAGGATTAATTGTTGTGCATCAAGATTACCTCTCTGCTGCTCAGAAGCTTGCTCAACTTGAAAGCACTGTGCTGTTGCTTTTCCTCCCTTCAGTGCAGGTCCGTGCAATGACAGGAGTGGACTTTTGTGGAGCTTAAAGCATCAGGGCTTAACGTTCTTGTGGAAGTATAGATTAAACCTATATACCTGAAATGTGAAGTCTTCCCACTCCAAATCTCAAACCTGTTAGTGATGACAGCACTTTTGATTACAAACTTGCTTGCTAGATTAAGAAAGGATGTTTTTGTGCTTGAAGCTCATAGAAGGTCTTATCATTTTTTATTTTTTGCTTTTCCTTTAAAAAAAAAAAACCGAACAAACTCAAGTCCAGCAAACCTGGACAAAATTTGCAGTTAACTGCAGGGTCCAAATTTGCCTTTAAACTGTCATGGCTATTAAATTACAGGATATTTTCCAGCTGAGGTTCAGTCACTGTCAGCAGTCACTGCAAGCATGAACTTATTTAATTTAATTAAGCAACAATGCAAGAAGCTTAATTTAAGGCTAGTCACCTCACATTTGATGTGTTTAAACTTTTTTTTCCATGGATGTTTACTGTATATCAGCTGACCTACAGCAACTTGTGTAATATTATCCATGCAAAACACAAAAATCTATTTTTTGGTGAAGTAGAAGTTAGCATGAGTAGAAGTGATACAGCTGAATCCTAGGCTAGAATTATATTGGAGAGTGTTAGCAAAGCAAATTGACAAGTTCATTTTGTTGAAGCTGCTTCTATAATTGTGCCAGTTGATGTCTTTCATGCTTGCAGCACAATGAACGAGGACAATTATTCCATCTGAGAAGTCAGGATGATTGGATCTATTGATAGGCCCTTCCTTAATGTAATCAATCACAGCACTCACTCCAGAATGGGTAATCTCCAATTTTTTAAAAAACACAATGCTTAGGAGCAAAACAATAAAAGTATTTTCTGCATAAACAATAGGACTAGGAAAACCAAACTGTAATGTGATCTCCCCCATTTTAGCTGAACTCAAAGAGGACATGTGGTATTCTGGTTGGGAAAGCCACGAGCACAGCAGAACACTGATGGAAATACACAGACCATTTGAAACTGCTCAGAGAAAAGCTAGTGGGTCCTTATGCAACCCATTATTAGTAGGAGGAGTAGGACACATCAAGGACAGAGAATGTCACATGAGAATGTATTACAAAAATGACCTTTATATCATACCTGTTTTTCAGTCCAGTGCTGTAATAAGGATTAGATGTGTAACCTTTTTGAAAACTACCTGTCTATCACAGGATAAATTAACCCCACACTCATTGCATCCTGTAACAATGCCCACACATTACACTTTCATATCTAGAAAAATTATAAGGCTCAGGCACAGAATTGAACCCAAAGACCCCAGGTTTTTCTTGTTATTTGTCATGTCAATTATTCCTTATAACAGTAGTTATGAGAAGTGATAATTAATTTTTTGCTGCTGCAAGCTTAAGAAGGAAAGCATTCTAAGGAATAAGTATTATTAAATAGGACATGGATTTATTTTCAAGTAAGCCCTTAAAAAAAAACCATACGAAATTAACAGCATCTTTTATTCACTACAGATGAATCAGTGATGACAAACACATGCCAAACTATTTGAAGAGCTACCAGATCTGTGTTTGATTCTGTACTTGCTAGTCCTTGTTTCATAATGCCTGCAGAAAGATGAAAAAGGAAATTAGTAGTTTTAATTACCTTTATAGAGTGGGTTAGAGACAGTACTATTATTAGTCACTGCATCTTGCAGCACTCTTTGGTTGCAAAAGATAGGTTCTTCCTTAATGTTTTTCTTACATTTGGACTCAGGATAGTTTTGACTGAAGCTGGCCATTCAAAGAACTGAGTGTTCACTAATTATCTTTGGTACTAGCTAAATGCAATCTGGAGCTGGAGCTTTACAACAAAGGCAAGTCTGACAAAATTACCTTAAGGGAAAGTGCTTGTTTTGTGGTGAGAGGAAGTCTGACTTCACCCACAGGTCTACTCTTGTGTGGTTTAAACGTACCTGATTTCACACAACTACACATAGTTCAGAAGAGCAACATTGGATTTAATTACATTTTAAACTTCTTTTACTGAGGACTTTCCAAATAATCATTTCAGTTTAAGAGTAATTTATGAATGTTAATTTTGAACAGAGAATGGATTTTTTTCATACTTACAGGGCTGTATCTCACTGGTAACTCTAGCACTTCTGCTTTGCAGCCTCACTTCTGTCTCCAACTTGGAGGACACCAAGCACTTAATTTTCAATATCAAGAGAGCTGAGATGGAGCACTCCTGTCCCTATAACAAAGTGTGCAACATCTCAGTGTTTTCAAACATGGATAGGACTTGTTTTCAAAAGAGGTAAATATTCTATATTTTTCTTTATCCCATTTGTCTGTTATTCTTTAGTTGGGTTTTAGCACATATGAGATACTGATACTTCATTTTTTAATGTTTAACTTAGCCTTTAACATTAGTGAGAAATTTTATCATGATTTCTGTTTAGTGTATTTTTAGACTCTTCTTGCTCACTTGATAGATTTTTTCCTGAGTGCTCTTGACTTTGACAGAATTATTCAGTTGGTTGAGATGCAATTAATTTCTAAGATGTTATGTTTTGAAAATATTCTTAACTTAAAATTGCTCAATAAATGTTTCTTTAAGAAGTTTATGTTCTATTGCTTTAAAATACCAAGATTACTAATCATTATGCTGTTCCATTTCATTATAATTAATTGATTTCAAACATTTAAGAAAACTATTTACTTGTACTTCTACTTCAGAAGACGCTATCAGAGGAATCTAAATCATTATTTTGACAGAATAGATTTTATTCTTTCTTTGTGATTAACTTGTCTTTGAGCTTCCGCATTTAAAACTTTGATTAGATCTTTCATTGTTGCTGCCTTGTTTTTAAAGTGATGAAGGAATTGCATTTCCTCAGAAAAGGTGAACTTAGCTAAAGGAAAGACCATGAAATGCTGACAGGAGTATAAAGTAAGGGAAAGAGAGAGGAGGCAAAAATACCTGATATACAAGCATTTAAAAGAAATCAGAAAAATGTTCCACAAGTTAAAGGAAACAAAATGTTTTACCCAAAGTCAGGTAGAAAAACACCTTTATCAACTGCTTTAGCTTTCTTGTCTTAGTAGTCTTATATAAGCAAACCTGTTTGCCTGTTCAAGTGATGTTTCATTGCATGCTCTAGGATCACACACTACTGTGATCAGCATGATGAAGAATAGCTTTCTAAATAGAAGCAGTGGTTAAGGAAGACCAGCATCAAGTAGATGACTTTGGAAGGAATTGGCTGTCGATGAAGTTTGACTCCTCTTCTAGTTAGATGAGGCTTACATGATGTCTATCTATCCCTCTCTTACCAACTTGTGACCTTTCTTGGCCAAATTCTACCAAGAGTGGAAAACATGTAGTTGTACTGCTAGTAGCCAGAAAATAGGCAGCTGGATACAGGAAAAAATATTCTGTTTATTGTGCTTTCCTCCATCCTCCCCCTCTCTCAGTCCTTTTGTAAGAGAAATGTGGAAAGCAAATCCAGACTGGAGAGTGAGAACCTCAATGCTGGAAAACAAGAGCTTGCCCGTTTTTAGACATTAGGGGATCTGTCCATAAGGCAACCAAAGGAACAACCCAAAGGAAACCAGGCCTCATTAGTTCTGCACTCCACAGGCCTGTTTTTCTAATGTACAAAGATTAGGTTGTGCTAGGAGGTGGTTTTTTTCTGTGACTTGAAACCTGGATGCATAGTTTTGGAGTATATGCTGTAAGGTATTTTGGACCCAAATTCCAGCAGTGCAGGAAAGTTTCACTTGGTTAAATTGTTGTGCATTTGGTGTTTTTAAAACTTAGATTCTCTGTATGATAAGCTGTGAAATACTGGCAGTTGTCTGATGCACTGTGTTCCATAGATTTCATTGTCATATGAGGAATTTTGGTATAAAGAAAGATTTAAAACACCACTCAATATTTTATGAATTCTGATGTATTCCTTAATACCTTTTCCTGAGGCTATCAGAATATTTTAATGTCCCATCACTTCTGTAACATACAGAAGGGTCATAAAGTGATAGTTTTCCCATGGCAGAAATGCTTTGAAGCAAAACAAAGCAATATTTAACACTTCAGAGCCACTGAAGCTCAAAGGCGTTTGTAGTATCAATGAGAAACAGTGCTAAAACCAATTGCATCTGCCAGAGGAATGTAGGCCAGGAAGATGCAATTATGTGTCTAGAAATTTTGAAAGATAATGAGGTTAGCCCCCTATTCTTGTACCAAAGATCCACAACGTTTTTAGAAACCACAGCTGAGAAGACACTCTGTCTTAATTCTTCTTGGAAAGAGAGAATCCCTGTGAAGTTTACTGCTTTATAGTGTTATGTTCAAGGTTCTGTGTGGTAGTTGCTTGCGCAGTTACCCACTTCCTGCTGCAATGTGGGATTTCTGGAGATCAAGGGAGGTCATGAGATCAGTGTAAAATACTATAACAAAAATCTTCCAATAAACGAAACCATATTTTGAAACTGACATCAAGGAACAAACCATCAAAAGCAGTGAACTAGAAACTGGCCACCCAGAAATAGAGTATCTTGACATTGTATCTTTCATCTTACTGTATCCAAAATTATTTAGAATCATAACAAATGGGAATCTCCTTATTTTATGCAGCTGCTTGGGAGATGAAAAATTATAAACTCAATGGGAGCATGGACCATTGGAATTTAATATTATGTTTATTACATATAGCTTTAAGCATTGGCAATACTATATTGTGTTATCTGTGCTTTTTTTTTTTTACGACTTTGTTTACAATATTTTTTGAATATGTTCTGGAAGTTCATAAACTGACCTGAAAAATTGACCTGTAGCTCATTTTTATTTTCTTCCCATGGGAAAAGAGAGTATGAATGTATGTGAATGACTTAAATTTATAATTAAAATCTGCTTTGTAGGTATTGCTTTAATAGGTTTGTTTTTTTTTTTTTAGTATCATTAACGTAGCTGCCCTATTTTGTGCTTATGCTGGACATATTTGGCACAAAAAGACGTTAAAAGAGCATCTTATGCTCAGAGAAGAAGCCAGTGAGGGCTTTGGACCTTAGATCAAATGGAAATCTGTAAAAGAATTTCAGACCAGGCTGTATAAAAATGTTATCTATTGGCTGAGCAAGATTTAGCCTTACTTTGAATTGCTCTGTTGTGCCAGAAAAGCAAAATTGTATACCATGATTTTTGTCAAGGGGTTTATGCAAACATTTTACATGCTAGACATAGATATATGAAAACTTACAAATATTGGCTGGTCTGACCTGAAGCTTGACTCTTTCCAGTGAAGAAAGCCAAGGATAACTTTTAAGCTAGTCTATATGGTTCTTAGATGAAGAAGCATGTTTAGCATTGGTAACATTTCCCTAAAGGATTGTGATTCCACAACAGGGCAAAGGTACATTTTGTTGCTGTTCAGTTGTGGTGTGATAGCCGCATGTGGTGATGAACCTTCTTGATAAAATAAAGATCATTGACTTTTTCTGCAATTTGGGAACTGGAAGAAATGCACTGCTTCTATTAGGAAGCATGTCTCATCACTGGACTGGTCTATGATACACTCAGTTCTGACTACTGCTTCCAGATCAAACCTGAGCTGTGATGGTCTGTGCATACAGTGGGTTGAAAAGTGTAGTTAATTCCATTTGTACATGTAATTTGATGACACACATTCTTTAGCAAAGCTAATATTGAGCCTTTATCAGTCACTGATAATGTCTTGCTGGTGTGTGCTGTGTAATCGAACGATCATTCTGCTTATGGTCTGATTACTTAGCAGAGCCTTTTCCACAAGAAAAGAGATGGAAGCCCTGCTGACCACCAGCACTTAGCTTTTGGGGCTTTAGGAGAGCGTACATAAATACTTTTAATGGCTTTAGTGTGTTTTCTTTGGGGAGCATCAAAACCAGGCTAAGCAGGATGAGCCAGAGAAAGCAGCCGAGGCTTTGTCTGCACAGACGGGTGCAGACAGTCACGCGTTTGATCTGCTTGCACACTGAGCTGTCTGAATGGAAGCCAGCTCTGGCCTGGAAGCCATAAAGACATGTTAATGCATTGCCATGCTGGAGCTCATAAGCCTTACCAGTGCTAGGGCTACTTTTGTTTCAATAACCTCTCTATAACTGTTTTTTTAATGAAGTTGCTCCCATGGTTTGTTCCAACTTCTATATAAAATACTCTATTTTAACAGGACCGCAAATCACATTCTCCAAGAGAGAAAGCATGAAATGTTTTAAATGCTGCTGGACCTGCAAGCTGATCAGTAGTTGTTATTTG
Organism: Grantiella picta; assembly: GCA_013397955.1. Lineage (NCBI taxonomy): Eukaryota > Metazoa > Chordata > Aves > Passeriformes > Meliphagidae > Grantiella > Grantiella picta. The sequence goes on along the minus strand of VZRM01008906.1, from coordinate 132,505 downwards.
AAAATTTTTATTCCTTTCTGTCTCTACTTGTGAAAAAAGCCATAAAATTTAATATGGGACACAGGTCTGATAGGAGTGTACAAAAGTGAGATAAACCTAGCGACCACAAGAGTTGTTCTAGTAAACAGCTAGTGATCGTAGACAGTTTTCTGTTTGAAGTATCTGGGGGATTGTAGCATTGTATGACATAGCTTCAGGCTCTAATTTAGTCCTCTGGATTAATAGCAGGCATAACTTGGAGCAGCCACAATTTTTTTTGTCCAAAAATTCTGTACTCTGCCACAGCGATTCCTCAGTGTGCCCCTGTGTCAAAAGTAGGGATGGCAGAGAGGGAAGATATTGAGCACATACTCATGAGGTTTCTTTATAAGAAGGCAATGCTAAGTTTGGAAAAAAAAAATCAAATCACATAAAAAGCCAGAGAGGATGACAGAGTGAGTGTGATAAAAAAACAGTGAGGAAAAAAGATGTGAACTGAAAGAATAAAATTATATTGTCATAACACCCACAGGCCTCCCTTCTGGAAAGGACAGGGAGTAATTGTCAGTGTGCTGCAAATTCAGTCTCAAACTATCATTAATAATCTTGAGAAATGAGTCTGGAGGATAGAACTGAAACTGGCGGTGTTTCAGAGGCAGAGTCGGCGCTGGCTGTCATCCCATTGAGAGACATCCCCTGTTAGGGCCTGTTAATGTTGCACTCCTGTCAGAGTGACATATAGCATTACATGTTAAACAAGTGGCAGACAAGACATTGTGGAGGCAAATTGTTCAGCAGATGGCATAGACTACTTTACTTACCATCTGAAGTCAGAAAATAGAGCAAGTGCCATTTTTTGCATTCACTCATTCTTTTCAAATTCTTTTCAAATGGTAGTCTGGGTACTTCTCAGAAGCTTCCTTTGTTGTGGCTGTTGAGACAAGAGGAGCTTCACAGTATGATTATAATATGAAATATGTCAAGTATGATAGAAATTGTGCATATACACGTACATACACTTTGAGCTGAAATTGCAGCAGAGTTTCTGAGTGGGTGAGTGCTTTGAGAGTATTACATCTCCAGATAATACATCTATCTCCAGCTCTGCTTTGAGCTGTGGACCTCCTGTAGCTCATTGTGTCTCCTTTTTTTTCCAAAGCCTCACAATTTGTAGACACACTAGACTTACGCTATCCTCCCACATCCTTAATCCTTAAAGAAGAAACATTTTCTTTGGGAGCAGGAAAAACAACAGTTAAGCAGCATGATAACTCTTTTCTCCCTTTGAATTCAATTTCCATCCTTTTGGAGTAGATGGTGGTGATGGAGTGGATGATGATGGTGTTGGACTGTGCTCTTGAAAATCAATCAACTGGCCTCCTAGGGAAAGAGTCATCAGCCATCAGTTTGGGACAGTCTGAAGTGAGTAACAACTTCAGTCTAAACAGGTCTTCATCTTGACCACCTCCTAGATAGTCCTGGTTCAGTTTCCTGATTTGATTGGCTTTCTTCCTTTCTTCCAGGAAGGGGCAGTGAAAGAGATCTATAATAAGCCTCAGTTAAGTGTTTGCTTGAAGGACCATGTAATACTGACTTTTAAATTGAATATAGTTGACCACAAAATAAAATTACTTCTTTCCACACATGAAAATGTAACTGTCAAGAAATAAGCATAATGTCTTCTCTTCTTTTATGTCCAAGATGCAGGAGTTCCCTTTTCCTGTGATATAGGGAATAGCTTGTGATTTAGCTTGTATTTTTAGCTTATAACCAACAGTGTCTCTTGGAAGAAAAATGAGAAACCATTGAGAATTTTTCTTTGAAATAATGTAATTTTTTCAGCTTTGCCTACTGATTTGGCTGATGGATTCTGCTTGACAGTCTGATCTGCTGCACGTTTCAACTGGGAGGTTCAGGTTTGTGCATGTTTCCTAAATTATTTGCTAACTTTGTATAACAATCTGACACTATTTTCTTAGCATCAGCAGGCACTTTATGATGATAAAAAATTCCTATCCTTTTGTTATTTTACTGTGATTATACAGGAGTGTAATGTGTATGTGTGTGAGGGAGGATACAATTGTGCAAATCCTTTTATGGTAGAAATGGGCTTGGTTTTGGAAACACCTTTCAAAAAATTTTTGTTCAAACTTGGGAATCTTCTTCGGTATCATTCGTGGCTCGTAAAGTATAGATGTGAAAAAATGTTTTTAATACTTTCAGGAATGTGGTAAGTATAACATTAAAATCATGGATGGATTTTCAGTGGTGACATAACACTTTTAATGCACAAAAGTATACAACAACTGTGTTTCAGTTATTCTCAGCAGTCCACAAATTCTTCAGGTATTTCATGTGCAAAAATTCAGTGTGAAATATGATGATTTCTCCATTTTATACCCTGGTGATAATCATCAGAAATGTACCTACATTCAGATTTATTTAACAGATTTTTACTGGGCTACATATTGCTCTCATCTTAACAAATTATTTAATAAAGACATTTATGTTAAAGTTAAGGAACCCCTTAAAGATGGCAGCTTTCAAGGTGTAAGTATGATAAATTCTTTATCAATATAAACAAAATTTCCATTTCCTTTTACCACCGCAAAAATTCCTGCACCATTTTGACAAGTCTGTTTTAATGAAAAGTTGTAATACGAATACTTTCTACCTATGACTGCTGACAGAGCAGTAATTTCTATGTATCCTCTTTACTAGTCTTGACCTTGATTTGTTATAACTCAGTACATTCCAACTCATTATGAAACTTTATTTGTCCTTGCAACATATCTGTTAATAATCAACTGCTGTTTCAGTGTTAATATGTTTCTGGATAACATGAAATATATGAAAAGAAAGACAAATGGCAGTTGTAATTATTTTATAGTTTACAGGAAACAGCCTGAAATTGTTATAGCTATTTTTACATGGGAACATTTTGGAGAAGGATATTCACAAAGGGTGATATAAAACTCCCTACACTCTTGCTACAATTTAATTGGGAAAGATTGACCTGACGTAGCTCCTCTCAAGGGCCCTCCACCTTTTTGAATTGAATATACAGGGAGAGATTAGCCTTGTTAGGAGAATGTTGGCCCTTATGAACAACCCTCATATAGATTAATAGGGATGAAGGAGAAATAAAGCACTAATACATGCGTAAGCCTCTTCAAAAAAAGGTTTCAAATAAATCCTGTTTTCCAAACTATTAAAAAACCTTTACATCCAGTAAGGCCAATTCAATGGCAGACTTTGAGTTTCCCAAAATGAGGTAATACAGAATATAAAAGGGATGATATTGATCTCCAGGGGTTTTAAGTCATTCTGTGTGGTTTTCCATTAATTAAGTCGGTCAATTAAAATAATCATGTGAAGTAAAATTTCAATTCAGCTCCAATTTCCTTAACATGTTCTCTCCTTTCCAAAATCTACCACTATTTTTTGGCTGATTGGCAGTAGCTATTCAGATGTTATGACATTGAGTATAGAGACTAATGAGGGTAACAGACCTTTGAAACTGAGAGATCAAATATGACTGTTCTCAGGAACCGACCAAAGAGTTTAACTCAAGAAAAACCCCATGTGGTTAGTGTGGAGCTACTGCTTGTGTGAAAACCCTTGATGAATGACAGAAACAGCTTGAAAATGTGCCCAATCCATTGGAAATATGAGAGTACACCTGTAAATAAAACTAAATTCAAATGCTCAGACAGATGATGATGAAGACAAATAATGTTAATACCTGCTTTCAGAAAACAGATCAAGGAAAGCAATCAAAAGGAAAGATTAATTGTTTTATCCCTAGATTATCTGGAATCAGTTGTTGATATAATCACAAAGGGTGTTTCAAAGCTCTGCTTTAATTAGGAGATAATCCAGAATTATCACATTTAATTATTTTGTAAAGGTCATTACATCTTCTGTTTTTTCCAGAAATTTAAACACAGTGAAGTGGTCTGTTAGAATAGAAGAGAAAAAACATATTACTTCAGTAACAACATGGAGCAATCAATACTGATGTATGTGAGCAGCTGACATTCTTCATTAGAGTATTTACAAATGAAGTTGAAGAGACAGAAGTACAAGTAATTAAACTGAATGATTCTGGATTATTTTATGTAATCCAGTGTTTCAGAATGGTCATTATTGCAGAATCAGTCTGATCTTCAATAATCTCTAGAGTAGGTAATTAGTCGTCTTACTTCACATGTGTGATTGATTGCTACTTTTATTCAGGGCTTATTTTCAATACTACTTCCTTTTCTTCTCCCCTTTTTCCTTGGGAGTAAATTTAAAGATCTTGAAATAAAGTAGCCTGAATATGTTGTAAATCAGTTATGATGAGATTTCTACTTTTATTTTTCTACACAAGTGTTGGCTTTCAACATCTCTTGGAAAGTCCCAAAGCAGTTCTAATGTTTATTTGCCTGTTCTTTTCTTCATGTCTCTCAATATCGCAACATATTTTTCTACTGAATATTAAAAAGCAATATTAACTATCCAGCAGTAAGGAGAAGAGATTTAGCTGGTATAAACAGGCTCCATTGACTTCAATAGAGCTGGGATAATTTATAACATGAGAAGATCATGCAGTAAATAGCCTATTAAAACTAAATTAAATGTATCATTAATTGCCCATGCCATATAATTTATAGCACTGTTTGGTCTACGAATTTCTTTACATGATATCATTACTGTCTGGCAAAAGATCTGAAATCTGCTGTTGGAAATTTAGCTTCAAGTTAACTATAGCCAGTGGATGTCTAAATAGAGTAAGCGGTAATAGCAAATCTGTTACTTTTGTTACTTAATCTGTGTTAAATATAAAAGACTTCTTGAGTTATTGTTATTTTAATGCCAGATAATAATGAAGTACAATTTATGAAAATTGCTTTTAAATTTCTCCTTGATTTAAATTTAGTTGAATGAACTTCACCTTGATGAACCCATTCAATACTGGAAGTCTGATTCTTCAGAAAGCCAAGGTCAGTAATAAGTAGAAACAGCAATTGTTTTCACTCTAATTTGCTGAAATAGTATTGTGACATATTCTGATTATTTGCATAGTTTCTTATTTTAACTGGATGACAATTTTAATTTTTCATCAGAATTGTAATCTTAAATAGACATACAAAATCAGGACAGAGACATTTAGCTGTCTAAAAGCAGGCATCTGGTACTAGCATCTAAAATACAGTCATGGGAAGAGAATTGTTATTTGCAAAGCAAGAAACAACAGCCAGATTGTTTCTTGTTCACTTACTGTGCACAGTATGTGTTGGCACCATAACGCAGTAGCTCAGAAATCTCAAACTGTCAGGAAAAACAAACCATGCCCCACCGACAGAATAGAAGGTTGAAGAAAAGGCACAAAAAGGAAATCAGGAATTTATCTCCATGTATCAACAGAATGCTGTATTTGAAAACAGTGTGGTGGAATCTACTTCTCATTCATGAGTCATGCATTCCCAGTTACTCCTTTTTATGCTGCTCTTCTCTCTTTTATCAGCTTACAGTACTGAGCTTGATTTAATGGGCAGTGAAACAAAACAGGAGGCGCATCATTCACAGTGATGCTCCTTAATTGCATTCTAGTCTGTTTTAAAGATTCTCTTTCATATTAGGAACTGAGAGGGTATTCTCATTATTGAAAAAAACAGAATTGTTTCTTATTTGCATGTCTTTTCTGCATATTTTAGGACAGTTTGGTTCTATAAAATTTTGGTTTTGCACTAATGAGTTACCATTTTTTCATTAGACTACCTTTTTCTTTTTATTATATTTCCAGTAAAATTAATATTATCCTGAATATCACCAATTTGCAGTTCTGAATCATGTAATGCAGTAAGTGATGTGTTTGTGACTTGGCATTATTCCATCACATTATAAAGCCAGGACAATTTTTCACTGCTGTGGCTTTTTCCTTGTGAATTTTTCACTCCGGACAAACTTGCCTTTTTTTTCTTTTCCTCTGCTCTTTACGTCTCTGTATGATCTTGCATATTTGCAGCTATGCATAGTTCTAGCACAGGCAAAACTGTCTAGAAGAAAAAATGACTGATCAATGTCAGCATGTGATTCAAAGCACTCACCATGTCCTCTGGGAGGCTGCCAAATACCTGAAATGTGGTGCAAGGGAATGCATAGAAAAACCTGCACCAGGTGCTTTGTGAATAAATGTCCATTCCATGGTGCAAAGGGGAAATTTTTTTCTGTTCTTGTTGTTGAGCCACAGACTGAACTGCAGTCTCGGGCCCTTTCTCTCAAGGAACTGTGTAGTGCTCATGCTTTTCGGGTAAAGGAAGATGAGAACACAGTGCTGGTGCCAAGCCCTTAAACTGGATTCCTTTCTTGAGCAATACTGGACGTTGCTCAACTACAGGCTCTTAAACAAGATGGAACAAGGATCTGTAGGAGCAAGTCCAGAGGAAGGCTACGAAGATGATGAGAGGGCTGGAGCACCTCTTCTATGAAGACAGGCTGAGGACTGGGGTTGTTTAGTCTGGAGAAGAGAAGGCTCCGAGGACACTTAGAGCACCTTGCTGTATCTAAAGGTGGCCAGAAAGGGAGTAGGAGAGGGTATTTATTAGAGCATTTAGTGACTGGATAAGGGGGAATAGCTTCAAACTGAAAGAGAGTAGGTTTAGATTAGATATTCGGAAGAAATTAATTCCTGTGAAGGTGGTGAGGCACTGGAAAAGGCTGCCTACTGATGTTCTGGATGCCTCATCCCTGAAATGTGTTCAAGGCCAGGTTGGAGGGGCCTTTGAGCAATCTGGTCTAGTGGAAGGTGTCCCTGCCCATGACAAGGGAGTGGAACTAGATGATCTTAAAAGTCCCTTCAAATCCAAGAAATTATATGATTCTGTGATTCTATGAACACCAGATCCAAAATGAAGTTGCCAGAGAAGATTTGTTTTGGGTGATTTGTTTTTGGTTTGAGAGGCTGAGCTCTCACGTAAATTTAATCTGTAAATTGCATTTACGCATTTTCAATGCTCAGTTGCACATACAAATGCTGACATTTGCCCTAAGAATTAGATTGGAGAGATAAAACCGTAATCACAAAGTAGCACACTGGCTCATGCTCACTTACTGAGGTGAGGATTGTGCTCATAAAACTAGAGGTCTTCAAAAACACCTAGTTCAGCAAAAAATTTCTTACGTGAAATAAAATAAAAATCTCCTAGCACATCTCAGAGGTTATCATAGAAGACAACAATTCAGGGTTCCCAGGAGGTGGTTTAGTGGAATAATGCTAGACTGCCAATGTCAGGTCCTACACAGAATAGTGGAAAATGGGCTAAGTTTAAGGATATTTAAAAGCTACAACCTTGTCACATCTGAGATGTGTTTCTTTCAATAGGAAAAAGAATTAGACACATTTTCTTTCAAATAGCTGGACTCTCTTTATGTAATCAGCAGTCTTGAATAATACTTTTTGATAATAAAATCCAACAGCTATTGTAGTTACCCATATGCAGGTACTCTGCTAGATTTGTGACTGGCTAAGTGGATACTGGTCTAAGGAAAAAACCTTGATAATTTATTCTTAATCTGATGAACAATATTTGTGAAAAACAACGAAAAAACCTGGAAAAAGTCATAAAGAACAATGTTTCATTTTGTCAGTTTATAAATGAATTGTTTTGGTGTTTACTTCAGAATCAATTGCCGCTTCAAAATTGTATTTCAAGAGTTAATGCTCCTATATTTGTTTACAAACTAATAGCAAAAAAGGAAAAGAGATCAAACCTCCAGTCCCAAATGAGTTGCTTCTTGGGTAAAATAAGGACTCTTGCTAAATCCAAACCAATATGTTTCTTGTTTACATCCCTGAGGCTTCCCCACTGGGCAGATGCTCTCAGACTAGGGGTGTTGCCAGTGGAAGGTTCTGACCCCACAAGTGGCCACTGGTCCCACAGTACAGCTTGATTAGCACTTAGGACTGAGAAACAGTTGGATGCTGAATGATGTTGCCTTTCTGAGAAAAACTGGGCAGGAATCTTTGAGTAACTGCTTTCTCTCAAAAAATTGATGAGTTGACAAGATTAATATTTTTATTGAATTTGTATGTTTGAAGGAAAAAAAAAAAAACAGCAAACCTGTCATTAGTTTCTTTTCAAGGAAAATTCCTGAAAAACCCAGTGGTTGGGCAGGATGTGGGAGACCTAGATTGAAAACCTCCTTTAGTCTTATTCTTTAGAGTCCAAAGAAGATTAAATTATTTATGGAAAGTGGGACAGTTCAAACAAATTAATTTGGATGACTGAATGAAGACCAATCACCACAGCCTGGATTTCATACAAGGCAGTCTACTATTTATAGGTGGGGGAAAAAAGGGATTTAGTGCAGATCAGGATTTTCTAAAATCTTTCCTTGCTCTTACAAGAAGCCAATCCCTTTCTGGTTTTTATCTGTCCAAAGTGCAAGTCTAAGTGGAACTATGCTGGACTAAACATCTAAATCAGAGCTTTCAGTGTATTACTAGAATGAAACATTTTTAAAGTGTCTAAAAAATAGGATATAGTAGGACAGAAAGGAGAACATTTTCAGGAAAGGGAGGATCATTAGTAATTTATTTCAAAATTGCTTTGCTTCAGAAGTCACAAAACATTGTGGATGACAAAGAGTTAAATATACTTTTATAAGCTTTCAACTGTGCAAAGAGTACATCTATTAGTGCAGCCAGATTGCACTTCTGGTTTTTTCCAACACTTCTGTAATTTATTTCAGTTTAAATCAATACTTCTCTGGAAAAATAAATTATCTATTTCTATGATGAAAAGTTTATTTGAGCAGTGTAGAAAACAATATTTGTTTGTTCTTTGAATGCCAATGTGGGGATTCTAAAGATAAAACTCATATATTGCATTTGTTATACTTTCTTCTACCTGAAAAAATACTAAGCAAGGTGGGGGGGGGGGGGGGAGAAAGATAGGNNNNGGGTGCGGGGGGGGGGGGGGTGGAGAAAGATAGGGAGATAGAAGGAGAGAAGAAAAATAAGAGCTTAATATATTGAAATATGGGGGAAAATACTGAAAACAGTATTAAAAATATCAACAATCACCACAATTTCAGGTTAGTCTCAGAAGACATAATGATAGCAGAAGGATGAGAAGCTAAATGACCCAGGAATATCACGGGAGAGAAAACTTTGGCTACAGCAGCTGCAGCTATATAAGTCCTGTAAGTAAAACCTTCTTTTATGGCCCTGAGGTTGTAGGGGTGAAGTTTACAATATTAATAGAAAAATAATTTTTGGTTTATTTTTGCAAGAAGTAACTTGCAAAACAAAAATTAAATATACATAGGCAAGGTGTCACTACAAACCCTGTTAGGCAGCCCTAAAGAGAGCAGGGGCAGCCAAAACAACCCATGTGTGTGTATTACAGTCCAGGAGAAGTGAAGGGAGTTCATTCTTCCATGCCACTAAGCTGACAGTGGACATGTTCAGCTGCACACTGATCATCTTTCCTGGCTGATCTTACAAGCTTGTCACAAAAATGCTGGGTAAATAGCTGCAACTTCAGATTTTCTCTCAGCATAGAGAGCAGGCAGGCGTTTGATTGGAATTCTTCAGTCAGTCTTCTCTGCTGTGATAAATGAGCTATAAGTAAAGGCAAAACACTGGCACACATCATTGTTTGTGAGAATTTACCAGTTAAGAAGAAAATTGTGATTCAATGGAAAGCAACCTAGCATGAAACAGCCTCTGTAGGCAACACAGCCATAAACCATACCGTTTTGACTTGGTAATCCTGGCCAAGGAGAAAATTTGAGACGCTTAAAGCAACATTTTGTCTTTACTTGTACAGGTTCTTTTTACACTGTGCCTACAAAGTACACTGTGTGTTGGTAATTTCTTGTTGCCTAGTTGTTTTATCACCTTGCATGGGCCTGATGAATTCTGTTCAGAACCCCAATTGCTTTAATTTGTTTAATGTGCCCTGCTGTATTTGTATTGCAAGAACTAGTGTTTACAAAACCAATATCATGACACCAGAAGTGAAATCAGTACTCTTCAGTTTCCTTTAATGTAAGGCTTCTAGGGTTATGTTCACCTGTACCAAATAAATGCTGCTTAATCACATCAGATCACATCTGATCTATATACTTATTGACCTTTATTGCTTCTATCATACAAACCAGAAATTATTATTCCATGCAAACTCTTGAAAAACACATGGAGACCAGTATACTCTGGTCACTCATACCTTGTCTTCCTCTGTTTTTATGTCAACATTTTTCTTGCTGCTTAACTGAATTGAACTAATAAACTCTAGATAATGATATATGGATTTTAGTTGCAGAGAGGAGAGGTTAATTCTATTGTTCACATTCAGAGCCCACATTACAGAAAGAATCTTAGTGACCAAAATTTGTTTGAGTGTTTGTGTGCCAATAAAAGTATTTGAAGCTTGATAATGACTGGGAATATTTCTAGAAGATCTCATGAGAAGTCAAATTCTGCTACATGTTCATCAGTTATTTCCTATGGTTTTGAAACCAAACCAGGAGTGTGCCCAGAGAAGAGCAATTGAGTTGTTGAAGGGTCTGGAGCAGAAGTCCTATGAGGGATGGCTGAGAGAGCTGGAGATGTTTAGCCTGGAGTAAAAGAGGCTCAGGAAAGATCTTGTTCCTTTCTCCAACTGCCTGAAAGGAGCTTGTAGCCAGATGAGGGTTGGTCTCTTCTCCCAGGCAACCAGTGACAAGTCAATAAGAAAAGGACTTAAGCTGAGCCAGGGGAGCTTCAAGTTGGACACCAGGAAGAATTTCTTTACTGAAAATGTTGTCAAGAATTGAAACGGGCTGCCCAGGGAAGTGGTGGACTCACCATCCTTGGAAATGTTCAAGAAATGACTGGATGTGGCACTTGGTGCTATGGACTAGTTAACATAGTGATGTTTGGCGAAATGTTGTACCCTATGATCTTGGAGAACTTTTCTAACCTTAATGATTCTGTGAGTCTATAATTCTATGCTATTTGCTTTGCCTGTTTTGGAAGGTGATTAATGAGTGTGACATTTACTCTGATTGTTATGCTCTTTAAAGCTCTTCTTAATAATGAACTTTATTTTGGAGACTCCAGCTGGAGCTAACATCATTAGGGAGCAAAATAAGCAGACTCCTGTTTCCCTGAGAGGTTTCTGAACCACAGAGTCTTACTGATACTACCAAGACCTCGAAGAAGCTACAAACATGCTTTTAAACATACTAGTTCCCTTAGTGATGAAAGCTATATGACTATTACTGACTCCATTGAAGATGGTAATGCTCTGCTTCAAATTAAAGTCAAATTATTTGAAACATTCTAGGAACATTTGAAATGTGGCTGAAGTTAGCCAAGATGTGAATTTCTGAAGGCAAGCCAACTCATCTACACCACAAAGAGGCCTATGTATCGCTTTTTAAAAGCAGCATGCCCTGCCTGGAAGGAGTTTTCACAAGACGAATTTGGCAGTAGGCACTGTGATGTTGCTTTTGAGTCATATTGCCATTTAACAAAACTGGAAGCTAGTTTATAACAGAGTTACTGTTATTGATGCTGTTGGTTAATATTGCAATGTTTAAGGACAAGGTCTTTTTCAAAAAATGTAGTTTGAGGTGTCCAGGCTTGAAAAGTTTCCTTTCTGAAAAAAATTATGTTATCCTGTTTTCCATTTAGTATAAGCATTACAGAAGCTAAGAGGGAACTGTGTGCTCCTGCTGCACATCCTTCCTTGGTGGCTATCTCATAAGTTGAAGGAAAATGAAGTTTGATGCAACCTCAGAAGACCTGGTTCTTCAATATGGTTAAGTGAGCTTTGGGACAAATAACATGGGATCAAATAGGCATAACTCCAAATGTGAATGTAAAATAAAGTCCTTCTGCTGGACCTAAAATTTTTCAAATTTTTGTGAATCAGCTTTTTTATCAGAGTGGTGTTGTCTTTCTATTCCACTCTATTCTGGATGAGATCATGGCCAGAATATCCTGTAGACAGTTCTATGAAAATATGACCTGGTATCAAGGTTCAATTTTTACTTTTGTTTGCACAAATCTAGTATAAGTACTTTTGAAAACATAGGTTCAACCAGGACACAGTTAGGGTATAATGCTCCTCACACATTATGACAGTAATATTTCTTTATTTCTCTAAGCTTAAGTAAATCTTAAAATAAAATACCAGGAAAATTATACAATGCTAATAGTAATTATTAGCTATTAGGTCATTTCAAGTGTCCCGACAGTTGTCCATTGACAGTTAGCAACATCTTTTTCCTAATCCTTCAGTCTACAACAGGCTGATATTTTCAAAATGCCCTCACAATGTTTACACTAGGAGTTCACAATAGCGCTTTCAAGTTGCAACTTTTATAAAGAAAGCATGAGAGTCAAAAGAGTAGTTCCTTCCTTCTTAAAATTCATATCAGATCAGGAAAAACTCCAGTGAAATCAGTTCAGTCATCTGTTAGGTAAAAACAAGAAATGTCAGACTCTAACAGAATATGTGCTCATGTTACCGAGCCATGACTGGGTTACTGAGCCTTGGGGTGATTTATTTTGTATTGCTAAACATCGCAAAAGAGATTGGTGGGGGCATCTCTGAAATTCCTTAAATATTCCACTGGAAAATCCCCACAAATATCCATAAGGATTTTAAATCTCAATTTTTTTTTCAGTTGTTTCCATGTTTTGAGATTAATAAATGTGGGGTCACAAAAATGATAGATGCATGCAATATATTCAATTCCAAGCAATGCATTATGTAGTTCACATAAATAGCACCCATAGGAAAAATAAAAGCTGAATATTTGCCGTTTATTTAATTTACAATAATTTAAATTAGGCAGCTTTAAAACAGTGCTACTTTGTCCCAAAGAGATGGTAACTCTGTAGACCTATGTAGTTGGTGCAGAGCATAGAGCTGCAAGTGATTTGATATTGATGCTACTGTTTACTAAAAGGAGACTGCAGTTCCCTGAAATATATTAATTGTGACTAAAATATTTAAGAATTTTTATGCATTAAAAAATTTCCAAGTGGTTTCAGTGTTAAAAAAAAAGACTGTTCAATGTATATTTTATGGTCTACATTAGCTATGATGCTAGCAATTTTTTGTTCTTCTCTCTTTCTGAAATGCAACAAATGGAGACCATAGCAACTCAAGTTTGATGGCTACTCGTGCTGGTTTTGGTTGGGGTAGTTTTCTTCACAGCAGGTAGAATGGTTTGTGCTGGAAACAGTGTTGATGTCACAGGGATGTTCTAGCTATTGCTGAGCAGTGCTCAGACAGAGTCAAGGATTTTTCTGCCCCTCACACTGCCCCACCAGCAAGGAGGCTGTGGGTGCACAAGGAGCTGGGAGGGAGCACAGCCAGGACAGCTGCCCCAAACTGACCAAAGGGATATTTCAGACCATGTGGCTTCATGCTCAGTACACAAAGCTGGGGGAAGAAGGAGGGAGCAGAGGGAATTTTTGAAGGGATGGCATTTGTGTTCCCAAGTCACCATCACACAGGACAGAGTCCTCCTTTGCTGGAGAAGCTCAACAGTTGCCTGCCCATGGGAGGTAGTGAGTGAATTCTTTGCTTAACTTTTTTTGCATACATGGTTTTCACTTTATCTATTAGACTGTCTTTGCCTCAACCCATGAGTTTTCTCACTCTCGCCCTTCTGATTCTCTCCCCCCTCCCACCAGGGGGGAGTGTGAGGGAATGGCTGTGTGGGGCTCAGTTGCCACCTCTGGATAAACTGTGACATGTTCATTGTGACATCCTTATTTTGGATTTTCTTATTATGCATTTTTAACTTTGTCCATCATCTTTTCTTCCCTATCTCACTCATCTGCCCATGTAAATACCTTCTGGATGCAGCATCTACTGCAACAGTACCCCCTCTTATTTATATCTCCTCCAGTCTCCTGTATAGTTTGTAGAGTTTGTAGACTCCTTCACCTAAGAATATGGCTTTTTTTTTTCTTTTTGGAGGGGTTTGGAGACAGTGAAAAGCCTACTGTATAAGTTTTTTTAGTGTTCGTATTTCATCTGTTTTCATTACTTTCAGTAATCAAAAAAGAAGTATCAACTCATATTATTAAAATATGCTAAAACAACTGCCAAGAGCAAACGATTTTTTTTTGCATTTTCTTTTTATTATCTTTTCCTATTAACAGGCAGTAAAACTGACAGACTGAATTTTAGTTGCAAAGCAATAAATGTGTATGAATATAGATCTGATTTCCCAAGAATTTAGTACTCATGAATTACCATTTCCAGGTTTTTTTTAATATGACAGCACAGAAATCTTTATTCTGTTTACCCTACATATCTCATCACAGCAAGAAAGAGAAAATGAGACAAGGAAAAACGTAGAAATAAGTAGAATATAGCTTTGGAGTAACTATAGAATTCCCATAATTGGGGTAAATATCAGCTTTACTTGTTTTAACTTGAAAGAGTAATAGTTTTAAATGCAGTTAAAACCATGGATAAGTAATGAAGACAGTTAAAAAGACATGCAGTGTAGGCTCTAGACATGCATGAAGAAACAGCCAGTGCAAATGGATATAACAGAAGCTGTTTTTTAAAACAGTGGCGTTTTCTGTTTTGGTTTGGGACTTTTCTTAGCAGAGGATCTTTTTCATCATTCTATCTTCTCTTTAGCTGGTTTCGAGACAGGAGGATTTACAAGAGTATAAAAATATTGTACAGCTGTAAAGGGAACAAATACATTTGGGAGAGAGGGAAGCTGCACACATTATTAGCTTTCAGATGCAAGAGCTAATGTGGCCAAGGAATGTTTGTCATTCTGTAAAAGGTGATGACTTCCACCAGTGTAAACTGTCTGTACCCACTCTACCATTAAGAAGAGCTGCTGCTTGCAAGTTTTCTCTGGAATGTCATATAGATGTAAAAGGGACACTTCTATTTTTGATGGCTTAATTTGCCAGCTGGAAAATAATTTCAATAGTTTCTAGGGTCCAAAAAATATTTCCCTGATCGGGGACAGTGGAGTTTGTATAATAAGTAGCACAACAGAGACCCTATCCAAACTTGTGAAACTGCTCAAACTGGTAAAGGTTATGTCTTCCCATGTAATATGTTGTTTTGCTACAGCTGTTTGTATTTTCCACAGACCATTGAGGAGAAGCTGTTTCTTAATGGAGCTCTTTGTTGCTCTTAATGGAGCAGGTGTTCATGATTCCTCAAATCAGTGTCAATGGTGCCACCCATCTCACAGTGCCAAGTGTCCAGTGTAGAAAAAGATGCCAAATCAAAAATATCAGGTTCTTTAGGGAAAAACAAAGCAAACCAAAACAAAACCAAACCACAAACCCAAATAATTTTTTTGTGAATTTTAAGTGGCCAGAACTATTGTCTTTTTTCAAAAAAGAAAGCAATCGGGGCCATGATGTTTGTGAACATTCAGAACTTTAGGTCCTTGCTAAGTTTTCTTCAGAAGTCTCCAGGAGTAAGATTTTCAGGTGCTTCTTATTTACAAAGAGTTGTATGCACTTCTATGGAAGTTTTTTCAATGTAGAAGTCTCTTGTAAAAGTTGCTACAAAATGATAAGATTCAGAATGAAATCTGTGTCTACTGAGGATATAAAATATTTCTGCATGTCATTCTTGATGCTAAATGCAAGTGTATGAAGACACCTGGATTTCCTGTGAAAAATAGAATGAATTAGATCCAAGAAAAGTAGTTCTCAGCATTCTCATGTGTCCGAATGACAAAAACATTTCTTCCAGAGTCTTAAAAGGGAATAGTTTTTAAGTGGAAGTAATATTGCATAAAGCTGGATTTTTTCTTTATTTTTTGTTCCATACAGGTCATGTCCAGTATAGGGAGGACCAATAATCAGAGGAAAAATCTTTTCCAAAGAGAATCATCTGGTTATGTAAAGGGTTGACATTGGAAGGATGTCTTGGTGGGACATTATTAGTTTTACTAACTGACATTAAAAAAACCCCAAACAAACCACAATGAATGAGATGATGAGCAATTCAGCTAATCAAGCCTGTTCTGCTGAATTTGGCTGAAAATTACATGGCATTTTTCACCTGAGCATAAAAAGCTGAGTAGAGAGACACAGTTTGTTTTTAAAAGTCTTGCTTTGAAAGGAACTAATCTCAAAAACACCCCAAAAGCTATTTTGCATAACAAAAGAAAGAGGCTGGTACTTTCACTGGCATCTGTAATTTTCAGGCTTACTTAGCATTTTTCAAATGATGCACAACATTGGACTTTCAGATGTGTGTAGTTAATTTTCATTACATCTCTAGTATCCAGTGGTTTTGTTGTGGGGTTGTTTTTTTTCATGTCATGGCTTTCCTTACTTCATCAGATGCATGTGAGGGTGCACAATCTGCAGTGCCTGTGAGCAGCCAGGAGTGACCTCTCCAGGGGAGGCGAACTCTTGTAATTCACCATGATCTGTCTGCTCAAAGGAATGGATTTGGCAACATGCAGAGGGACATTTCGAAGCACGCATGCAAAATGGCTCAATTTAACTGTGCAGGCACTTCAAAAGTGCTCTTTTAAAAAGAGTGCTGTTTTATTTGTTTATGAGAAAAGTGACCATTTATAACTAAAGGTTTAAGGTGGGGTTGGTTTTCTACTTCTTGTAATTACCATTTGAATACAGAAGTGCTATTAGTTTCTCTGAGCTGTGCCATGTAAGCACAGGCTGTGGTCTGACAAATATAGCCTCTAAATGGTTTGATATTGAAATCAGGGGATTTAGTCTCTGAAATTAGCAATTTATATTCTGAGTGGTTGCTACAGTAGTTGCTGCATTTAAATTATTTATGCAAAGAAAGAGTTCTTGTCTTCATTACAAATCACACTGACCACATGCTCTGCAAGGGTGGAGTTTTTCCTCTGAAATTCTGCACTGTTTCAGGAGTATATCTGTATCTTGTCACTGGATGTGTACTGTGATGAAGACGAATTGAGATCGCACAGCACTGCACCTTTCACTGACTCTGGAAACTGAATCAGCTTCGTGCAGAGATAGGAGACTCTACCAGCAGCAGCGAATTCCCCTTCATTCAGTCAGCAGTACTTGTAGACCACAGAACCAAATCCTTCAGGGAATGGAACCAAGTTCAGAGCATGATGTGCTCCTGTCAATACAAATCTGCTTTTAAGAGGAAGAGAAGAGGAATCCTTGTAGTTTCCCATGAAGAAAAGAAGAAAACAACAACACTGACATTATTTAAGAACAAATTGAATAGGATTAGTGCTTGTGGAAGTAAGCAAATAACAGTCTCTCCATTTTTCAGGATGGTTACTTGGTTTGCTAAATGGTTGCTTGGAATGCTAAATTCTTAAAGAAGAGAAAATTCAATGCCATCTGTAGATCAGTCATTCCAGTAGTCTCTTACATATCTACTTACAATTCTATTTATTTCAAAAAGCCTTAAATGCAATTTTTCCTGGTTAAATTACACCAACCAATCAAATAAGAATTTCTCCCACAAAAGTACAGCTTCTTTATATATTTTTTCACAACCTGTGAGCTAGGCTTTTCAGTTAGTAAAGATTTACATTATTTTTAGCTCATATCTAAGCAAAATATTGACATACATGATTGGTCTGATTTTTCATGCATGATCTGGCACAAAACTAGCTTTTATACCTCACTAATTTGAAATTAGCCCTTAAATTTGCT
The DNA here is from genome assembly GCA_013397955.1 of Grantiella picta. NCBI lineage: Eukaryota > Metazoa > Chordata > Aves > Passeriformes > Meliphagidae > Grantiella > Grantiella picta. The sequence goes on along the minus strand of VZRM01008906.1, from coordinate 114,861 downwards.
TAGGTTGGTGGTTGGCTATCACCTCTTTTGTACAGTCTCTTTCAAAATGTTTTCTGCCTCTTTACTTAGAAAAATGTACCATCTTTAAAAAAAAAAAAAGCAGAAGTTCTTGCTTCCTTTCTGTGGGACCTATTCTAGGATATGAGCATCATAAGAATAAGGCTAAGAATAAGTGTTACTGGCCAAGCCTATGTTGTCAGATCTCTGCTCTGGTCTACTCTCCAGCTGTGTCCCACTCCAAAGAGCATGTAAGCCTTGGGAGAGCACGAGGGAATGTCTGCTCAGTTGTAACTGCTCCCTGCTTGTTACCTGATGCTCTGCTACTGTTCCTGAGAGTACGGATCTAGGTGCATTGCTAAATTTATCTGAGTCGTGGGATTCTCTTTCATTAATGATTTTTTCCCCCTCCATTTTATTTCCCTACTCTTATAAAAGTTTAATCTATGTGACTAGAATACCAAGATGTAATTATCTCTGTTGGTAAGGCATTACTTACTACCAGCCTCTGGACAAAATAATAGGGGTCTGGTGGAAGAATTTTGGTGCTCAGCAGTAAGTGTGATCAGAGAGGCTTCAAAAACCTAACAAGACTAATAACAGGGAACTTCTGCTACCCACTTGTAGCACCTACAAATGTATGGTGCTTATGAAAACTATTTCTTGACACTTTAAGTGGTTGCTTCTTAAAATGGATAATTGCAGAGAATGGCACCAGAGGCTATTCTTGCTTAGTCTGAAGTAATTCACCAGAAAGCTCATTCAAATCACAGCTGTAAGTAAACACCATAATAAAGTTCGACTCACCTAAAGGACAGCAAGTGACATAAGCAGAAAATATGCTATAAAAAGAGATTTCAGTTAAAAGAGGGGGTCTAATAAAAGACAACAAACCCCATGTGTATAAGTAAGTCCAGTAAAGTCTTCAGAACTTTGAGAAAATTTTGTAAAAGAAAATAACAACTGTTTATGGAAAAAACCCAATCGTATTACTGGATGTAAGCCACTTACTGCTGGCCCTTTCGTATAGAGGACTTGCCAGATCAGAAAGGAAAGCAGTCCAAAATTTTCTGGGCTCTTTAGTCAGGAGAATGTCCCAAAGGGACTGTTCTGGCTGGTGCAAGTAAGAATAGATCAAATCAGATGCAACTTAAAGAAAAAACAGAATCCTGAAATAGTCAAGAGGCAAGACAAAGTTTTGTTTTTTCCCTTGTTTTTTTTTTTGTCTTCTCTTTGCCAGAATTTTGGAAAGCTGGCCAAGAAAAATTGAAGTATTGCCAAGAAGTGAAGGAGCCAAAGAGGAAGCTAAAGTTTAGGCAGATCTCTTGTGACACTTTTATATTCTTGGCCTTAGGGGGAAGCATGGCTGGTGGAAGCCAAAAGGAGAGCTGTCATGGATTTCCTGAGAGCAAGGCTTGCATACCTTGTCCAGCTCTAAACAAGTTTTATAAATATGCATGCCAAACTGTGTCCTTGGGCACAGGGACAAAGCCTACTCTTAGCATGACTTGAATTCATGTCTTCAGAGTGGAAAGGTTAGAGCACCAATAGCTGGTGTCAAAGAGTACCTTCAACCCCTCAGCTGCCAAAGGAAACAAGATATAATTATATAATCAGTGACTCCATTCACATTTTAAGTAATATTTACTATTTGTGTGATAGTACAATTTCAAGAAAAAAATGAGCACCATTTCCATCTTATCTGCAAAATGAACTGCAAAGAATTCCTTCTCAAGTGTGTGCAAACATCTTGCAGTTTGTAGAGATAGGGAAGTTACTCCTTGTCAGTGTGTATGAGCTGCTGCTCCACAATTTACAGAGATAGTTCATTATACTTTCACATCCATTCTCTTTTCATAAAGGAGAAATAAGCCTTAATGAGGCTTCTTTTCTCACAGCCAGATTTTTGACTCCTTATTTACCCATCAAATGTTATGAGCAATCTCAGTGAACACAAAAGAATTAATAAGGCAAATTCAGTTTCTTAATCACTGCTTTAAAGAATTTAAAGAATTAGCAGCTGGAGTTCTGCATGGTGCCAGTCAAACTGCCAGAGTGTCCACTACAATGGAGCTGTTGATCTAGCTCAAGTACACTGAATAATTGTCATCTGAGGAAAGAGGACACACACGTCTACATTTCGTGGTACCTAAAAGCAGAACAGTTTTAATGCCAATGAGGTTTAAGAAACTTGTGGTAATTTTCTGACTTTTGGATTAAGGTTTTGTTCAGTAATGAGAAGAAAATGGACATTAAATTGTCAATCCTAGGGAGATTATTATGTAAAAATGTTTTATTCTAATAATATTGTTTGTTTAAATATTTTATTCAAACATTCATTGACCTAATTTAATCATTTAAGTGTGGTTTTATTTATTTAAATACTACTGCAACCTGCTGTGTGGAAAGTACTAGCAGAACAATTTCTAATAGTTTATGAATACTTTGTGTATGTTAATAAGGTTATCCAAAAGGAGAAATGAGCTATTGTTTCAAGGGAATGAGCACATGTGAGAAGTTATTCAAACCCTGCAACATGATTATGACATCATTACTTTTTAATGTAATGAGAATATGTAACTACATATGTTAGCAGCTGTTGGCTTGTTGTCTCAGAAATATATATGTCAGGGATTGCCTATCCAGATCAGAATCTTTATGCTTTGTCAAATTTTCTTCTTAAAAGCAACAATTATTTAAAACAGAAACCACTTTTTAGTTATGAAACACCAATAAATAAATTTTGTAGGATTTATTTTGATTTAGACATATGATAATTTTCTACAGATAGTAAATATTTTCATTTTAATCACACACTTTTTTACTTGTTTCAACACCTGTGAAAGGTTCTAAACCTATAAGAGAGAAGTGGGTTAGTTAATGGTAAGTGTGTGTATGCAAGAGTGTCTGGAGTTCTTAATTCAAGTCATGTCAGCAACTTTATTTTTCTCTAATATTTTGCTTTCAATTTGTTGTCTGTACAAAGGTGATACTACTTCATGCATATTACAGGAGATGTGAAACGTCATTAGAGCTTGATAAGTCAAGAAATTAGCTGTTCCTGAGTAATTCCGCATGAGAATCCATTTGCAACGTTAATTATGTTGAAAGGGAATTGCATTTCAAAGTGGAATAGCTACTGTATTTAGAAAACACTCTTCCTTAATACAAATAATTTTTTTAGCTGGGCTAACATAGTAATTCATTAAGGTTATACTAAGTATGGAAAATCAAATTCAGGAGATTACAGTGACGTGTCCTATTCTTGTGTGTTCAAAATACCACGTATGTACTAATTTATGAATACCCAAGTGATACCTGCAGGATCTTCTGAAAGTGTCTACATGCATATTGTCTTAAGTAGTGGTGTTCTGCTGAAGCAAGACATGTATTTGGCAGGTATTATTCAATTTATAAAAAGAGGTATATGACAACTTTAAATGAAATTTTGTCATATTAATGAATATTCCTGTGACATTATCTTAGCCATTTTAAAACTATTCTCTAGTAGCATTATGATGTAGGAAAACCACTTCTTGTCAATTCTGTTGACATAAACTTGAGAAAAATGCAAATGTTGCCAGCTGTTATACCACAATGAGGTCAATGACATTATAAGGGTTTATTTGCATCACAATTCTGATAAAACTTAAAAACCCAAAGCTCTTTCCAAAGAGGCTGTTCAAATCTCTATTAATTCAAGGTGTTACCACCTTGGCACATGGATTGACATGCATAGGCCTAACACGAAAAGTTTGCATAATCCTGGGCCAATAAGACGTTGCAGAAAACTATCAAATCAATGTGAGCTGAGTTTGTAGAAGAATAAAAATATTTTCAATAGCATCTACTTTCCATTTAAAAATAGGTATGACACAATGATATGGAGTAGAAAATCACCGCGTGTGCAAGATATATGGACCCTTCAGCAGACATTTATTTCCAGATTTTTATTGTTGCTGCAAGATAACATAGATTTAAAAGGTCCTCAGTGGAATGCAGGGGGCTTCTCTGTGTGAAAGTTACTGTGGAATTGTACTGGCGTGGATTGGCTGGCATGGATTTAAAGCACAGTGGCTATTCTGAAGAAGTTACTCATAAAGGCTTGAAATTAAAGTTTTTGTCCAGTTAATCTTACTGAGATATGTATAAAAATGGAGTTTTAATCCATAACAATTGTATGCAGGAATCTATTTAAATTGTACCTGAGGGAGAAGTGTTGTGTGACAGATCAGCAATCTCCCAATAGCGGTGGCTTTCCTGTGAGGCAATCACTCTCAGTCTGACTCCTGAATTCCCTGTTTCTCCTCACTGGCACAAAACTTTGTTCCACCCAGTTCCACAGTAAATACCTTCCCAATGCTACTTGGCAGACCGTGAGAAACTGAGCTAGAAGTGGTCCTGGTACCTCCTGGTATTGAGGCAATGCTGTGTGCCATGCACCTGGGACTGTGGTCCCTGGGCTGGTCTGCTGGGAAACATGGCTGGGGTGGGCTGTGTCAGACTTCCAGTCCCATAGTGGGGTGTTCTGCCATGGCAATTAGAGAACGTGAGGAAAAATGGTGGGTACTTATTTACCCTGAGGCAAGCAGCTGGAAAATATTCTTGGATCCTGTAAAAGTCCAGGGCTGTTGGAGAGTCGGTATTATTTTTGGTGTGAAATGTCTCAGGTTTTTGTGAGCACCTACCAGCTTCCCTCTGTTCCAGCACATGAGAGTTTGCCCTACATCAGACCTCTCCATACCTCTCACAGCTCACAGGTAGAAGGCTGCAGGTGTCTGGTTTGGATTGCATACTGAGTGTGCCTGGCGTATCCGGGAGCACAGCTTCTCATGGCGAACAGTGCCTTGGCCTCTCTCCCTGCTGGAGGCTGTGCACAAGTATTTGGCGAATACAAGAAAGAGCTGCCCAGTTGGTGAGCTGCAGGGAGTACAGCAGGCAGCCTGAGATGGAGACCAAATTAATAGGTGAGACACAAAGGGAACGACTTCTCACAGCTGCCATTGCTTGGAGCCTGTTTCTTATGTTACTGAAAGAGAAGGGAAACCTGGAAAAGAAGGAAAACCCTTACATTTTGAGCATACACCTTGCATCTTAGTATGCAATTTCTTCCTTAGAGACTAAGCAAACAAAATAGGACCCTGGTTTGGGCTTTTTTTCCCCAGGTGTGTTCTTTACAGTCCCTTTCCTTTCATAGGATCCTACCCCATCGGATTTTTATATCTGTATTTTTTAATTCCCTGGGAGAAATAAGATTGGCAAATTTAATTCTAGGTGAATGGCTGTATGAGAACAGATTTTAGTGAACAATTACTTCTCTAAGAATGGTTCAGGAGGCTTTTGGGGCTTTTGGACCAATTGGGAGATTCAGTGGGTGACAGATGAGTTTGACATTCACAGCAATTCTAAGTAGGGGATTCAGTGGTGTGACAGAAAATTTTGGAGGAAACAGATAAGAAATAACACCTGGTTGCTTGAGCATGTTTTTGAAACAGAAGGCTGAAGATGGCACTTAGTTTTGGTGACTTATGTAAGGCTAAGTCTGGAATAATACACTTCGAGAGGAAATGGGAAAGGAGACAAGGATTATTTAGTGGAGTTCTGATAGAGAAAATTGGGACGTTGTGATAAGGTGAGCCGTTTTCTGCTCTGCAGTTAGTGGTAGGATGGGTGTTTGGAGGGATGAGGCTATGAGGATCTTTGCTATGGCAGGAATCCAGTGTTGCAGTGCTTTGAAGACATGGTAATATCAGAGGAGGTTTTCCAAAGTCATTCCAAACGACTCAGGGGGTAAAGAGTCATCCAGAGGGGGAAAAGATGCAGGGTCTTGGATAATTTTATAAGAATTGGGAGGGGGCTCACAGGAAAAAAATTAGGGACTGAAGACAGAGGATAATCCCCATGTTTCTACAGTAGCTTGTCTCAAATACCATCAGGTACCCTCTCTCCTCCCCTTCTAGTCTTCTCTTTAGAGTACTGCTGGAAAGAATTAGCAAGAAGGTCAAAACCTGGAATGAAATTTTAAGTGTGGAGAGACAAAGAAAGTTCAGGGCTAAGAGCTCTTGCAGGAGGGTTATGGGATTTGAAGGTCTTCTGGTTTAACGTTCCCTGACCAGGAATCCAGAGAACATTTAGTTTGTGTGGACAGAGAAAGTGGCACTGTTTGCCCTTTCACATTCACTCTCTGCTTTCTGAAGCATAGCTTTCTCACACTGTTCTGCAGAAAACCTTTTCCCCTTGTAGGCTGTAATTTATAGCTTAAAAAGTAATCAGATGAAATAAAAATCAAATATCCTCCAACATCTATCTGTTTCTCTAGGTCAACATTTAAACTAGAAGCCTTGAAACTTCACAGTTCTGCTTTGACCTGTAGTTTCTATGCTGCAGAGTTCATGTCTCTTGGACTTTGAGAGCTCAGAATTTAGACTGGACACTGAATTTAGACTGGACACTGAATTTAGACTGGACTCTGCTGCGGAATCTGTGCACTGAAGTGCTGCCTCAGACTGCATCTTCTGGTGCTGGTTTAATATTGGGTATTCAGCAGTTCAGCACGTGAGCTGTGCTGTAAATGTCTTCAACGTTCTATTTTCTACACTTTGGAGAAATGAGATGAGCAAGAGGTAAGTGTGCAGCCCTTCCTCCTAATATTTTTATTGGACTCTGCCTTAACATTTTAAATATCAATACACAGACCACAGAAGTGGTTCTCCTTCCCCAGAACCTCCCACATACACATACTACCTTCCCTACTATAATATTAGAAGGGCAGAATCTCAGATGCCCTGACTGTGAAATCACTGAAGTTGGACAAATTGAGCAATTACTTTATGGCAGCAACAGAGTTGGTACTTGCAAAAACACGTCATGAAAGTTAACGTGCAAGCTTATCTTTTACCCCAGGCACTTTGATAGTCATTGGTTGTGCAGAAGGACTTCTAAAAAGGCAGTTAGTGTTTTAGTGAAATGTTTGGACAATAAGCTTCCAGAAACTGAAGCACAGAATGCCCTTTGTTTATACAGAAACCTGATCAGCATTCTTTACACACCATCTATCCACTGGATCTGGCTGCGGAGCTGTTGACAGCATGTGTTCCTGTGATTGGGCAGATCGAAAGCAACTTTTATTTTCTTTGAAAGGTATAAGTTGTTCTGGAAACTATTGTACTTTGCATGATGTGAATCAGCACTAGATGAAAAAGGCAATTTATTGCTTAAGGAAGTAACAAGGTAGTGTTCCTGTTGAGAATTGAGGGGTGTATATCAAATACTTTTCATTTTAGGCAGACTTGTGTAGTGCTTTTTTTCTCCTTTAAATATGAGTGTTAGGACATAAACCATAAATTATCCTTCAACAATGCTTCTTTTATCTGTAGGCATATAAAAAATGACATTTCAGAATCTACTCTTGGGTATCAGTTGTACAAAATAAACCTTGATAAAATAGAATATTTTCAGGTTCTAAAACAAGTGATGATGACATTTCAATAGGTTGTATTCTTCCCTGTTTATCCATATTAATTAAAATAATGTTCCTCCATATTGTTAATGATGTTGGAGTTGAACTTTTTCACAGAAGATTTTAATCAAGATATTAATTACTTTCCTTTAAAAATAGTCTCTTGATATTTTCAGGAGGAAGAGGGATTGCTCCATTGTTCTATCTAAATTACAGCTCTGCTAATTGCATTGCGCTTATCTAAATTACACCAGCTGTATATTCGCATGAATGTGTAGACTGGCTGTTAGTGACTGATATGTTCCATCTTCCATATTTTCAGGTCTTGCCAAGTTGATGTCTAAATGCTGAAGTATGTTTTTGGGCCCAGTCCACCTCGTTCTGTTATTCAGGAAATGGCACCCAGCTTCACCCCTGTGAGAGTATTTCTACAGTTAACAAGAGAGACAATAAGGTAAAAATTATTCCTGTTCTGCACAAATTAAATCCAAGCAGCCATGCAAGGTAAGGAAAAAAGTTGACAAACAGTTATGAAAACTGTAAAATATAAAGGTTAATAAGTACCCAAAGTGAACTTAATTCCTTCCTCTAAGCAAGTGCTTTTAGTTCTTTTATACATTTGGTGTGAAGAATGAGAAGTAAAGCATCAAAATCAGGAAGGCAAGAAGGTTTCCATCAAGTGTAAGGCCACTGGATACTGGGAAGGTTGCTTGCATTTTCCAGTGTCCAGAAATGCACACGCACCAGAAGAAGGGGTGCACATTTTCACATCACAGGACCTGTTTTCATCCAAGTGGTCACATCTTTCTAGCCAGGTGTATTGGACAAGATTTTCTAGTAATTTCCTTTTTTTCTGTATAGTTTGAGACCTTTAACTCTCACTTTCTAAATTTTTAAAGCATATTTTTCCTACTTCAATATGTCATTTTAATATACTTTAATGTAAACTTTAATATTGTATATCTATAATTGTAGTAAAAAGAAAAAAAACAATCAGTTAACCAAGGTAGGTAAAAAAGTGATCATGCTGACTAAAACTATTATATCAGTAGAAGAGAAATATTGGATGGATGGGTTCAATTACCTTTATATCCCCTCTGTAACTCTGTTGCATAATGAAAAGCTTCGAATAGATAGCTTGTACTAGCTTGAATGATTCTATGAAATAATTTACTTCAAAAATAATAGCAAAATGGTTTGAAGCTGCTGCCAGGACAGTTTTGCAAAAAGTTTCAATATTCAGGATATTTTGCACAGACCCTTCCACATTTCTGTGTGGACCCTAGAGAAAATACCAAAGTAAAGCTGCAGAAGCTTCAAATTCACAGTATCACCCAGGAGAACTATATAGCTGTGTGCACATTTGAAAAAAAAATACCAATTTCTCCTGTTTATTCTCAGTGCATGAAGATGATTTTCCAATAACTGAGCATAAACCAAGACCAAGAATTGTACTGGTATTGAGAAAATGTAAGTAGGCTCTCTTAATTCCCTAAAGATCTCTAGAACGTTTTTAGGTCCTAATTAATTATAAGCAGAAATGAGGCTGCCGTGGCTTCCAGAGATTATTTTCTGAAACAATTAATAAAAAAATAATCTTTATTTCCCAGAAAACATGTCCTTGTTTTTACGAAGCATAAAATTAACATTTCCAGGTCAACAGGATAAAAATGAAAAAAGATCAGGTGTAACACCCTGGAGTATAATTTTATTCAACAAGTGAACTAACTTGGTTTTTAAAGAAAAATATACTGTTTTGTTGCTAAATAGTTTTATCCATTTTTATGGTCTATTGTATCAAATCTTGTCTGAACTTTGGGTGCCTTTTTCTAATCACTAAGTGTGCCAAACAGTTTATGAAAACCCATACATGCACACACATACACGCCCTGTCAACACTGTAATCGCCCAAGTCAAATTGAGTTTAGTTGAAGTATTTTAGCACCTGCCTGTCAACTGTTTCCTTGTTAAAGCCCTGACGTTTCCTTCTGTTATGTTCCATGAGGAAAAAACAAAGCTATAAAGCAGCTTCTTTTGCCTTCATTTTTGTGAAGCTCTGGCAAACAAAAGAAATTCCACTTTCAATTTTCTAACGTTCTTTCAGAGCTATATCCAAAACGGAAACCCATTTACTGGTGATGATGTTGCAAAAATATTAGTAGGAGATTTTTACTTTTCTAAAAGAAAAAAATCTATCCCAGCCTGAGAGATTGCAACATCCATGTTTTTACCCTTCTCCAAATCTTTATATACATTAATATTTTAAAATCTTATCAAAATTTAAAGTGATTTGATAATCCTATCTCTTTTCCATAATCTTGGTGTTTCTAAGTAACTAAAACTGAAACTTGGGGTGTGTGTCTGCTGAGTTTTTGACCAAGGGCCTGAATAAACAAATTGAAAAAAGGACAAAAAAAAAAAAAGTCACAGCATAAGGCCATTTTCACAGCAGTTCAGTATTCTGCTGGTTCTGGTCAGGGAATTAATCTGTTTCTTCAAACTGCTGAGCTACTGTTTAACAATAGTTCATCCCTAGAGCATTGGATTAACACAGGGGACTGAATTGCAGTTTGTATAAATAATAATCCTCTCTGGTCCCTTTACCCAGTGCTAGCCCACGAAGTTGGTAAAAAACAGTTATAAATTTTGGTTCTTACCTCCCAAAGTCCGTTTGGTGCAGGTAGTAAGTTACAGGACTTAGAAATTACCTAGTTTTTTACTACTAGATTCCAAGTAGAAACAACTATGTTGCAAATTGCTTGCTTTTTAATTATTCTTTTCAATTTTTATATATATTATATAGTCCCTGTTTAAGAAAAATGTGCCATTAGTTTGCAATGGGGAAAGAACCATACAAGGAAATAAGGACTTTAGGATCTGAACAGTGATAAATGGGCTGTTTGCTACCTGATCCCACATGAAGGAAAAATTTGAACTCATTTGTTTAAAGACATACATGTCTGTATATATATAATTACCATTTCTGGCAGAATTTTTTAAGCTCTGTTTTCTTAGCTAAAACATCAGTAGATCAGGTTCTAAGACTTTTGTCCTAATGAACCAAAATTGAAAAACAACCCAGGGCTTCCTATTAAACCTAAATAATGAAATTCACATTTCACCTATATTCTCATTCCAGTGAAACAACCTTCTGTTTCTCCAGAATTATTCCTTTTAATAAAGAGTCACGCCTACTTACCTTTGTCTTCATAAACTTAACACGACCAAAACCATACCTCTATTTCTGGTAGTCTGTGGCAAAGACATATTTTAAATAGGGACATATAGCTAAATGTAACTGAATTAGAGCTACTGAACTAGTGGAAGGTCTCCCTGACCAGTATCACATTTTAGCCCTCCTCAACACTGAGCTAATGCATTTTATCTCCCAGCCAGGGCAGTTCAGCTGTGTCAACTCAGCTGTTAGTATGCACAGAGTTGATCAGGGTAAGATGATAACATTTAGTCATAAGTCCAGAAATGTATTATGAAACTCTGAAAGAAAAACCGCTTTTACAAGAGGAAAATAAGCACAGACTAATAATTTAAAAATCTTAAATCCAAACCAGATTTTCCTGACATACAAGTTAGTGAATGGATTGTTCATTTATGCAAAAACCTGTAAGTGTGGGCTTTTTTATATGCCATACCCCATCTGCATTTGCACTTTCTTTTCTAAATCTAAATGGAGAAGAGAAAGAATGTGTTCTTTTCATCAGTATTGCTTATTTTACCTCTAGCTTCCACAAGTAGCTGTATTACTAAATACTTTGAGAATAATACTTTGCCATAATGTTTGAGGTTCTGTTGTGAAGATCGAGTTCTAGAAAATGAAACTCTACAGTAAAACCGCATTCTGATATCTCCTCTTTGAGCCTCAACTTGTTATTCAGCAGATTTATTTTGCTGCCAGTGATTTAAAGCCAGGTGCTACAGCATATTAGAATATAGACATTTTGATGGAATAAATGCAAATCAAACATGAAAGCAAAGCTGGCACTTCTGAGTATAAAGCATTATGTTGCTGTTAAACTGGCTGTAGATAGTAGAACAAAACATGTTTGACAGTGAAAAGAGTCCTTAGGCAATGGAGCTGGCACCATGTCAAAGGGAGAATGAAACCATCTTTCTGTTCCACATGGTTATTGATCACTGAGGCAAAACTTCTGCAAACAAAATGCATTGACTTCGTCATCCTCTCCCACCCTATCTTTTCCAACCAGGCCACTGACATCTTTCAAAAGTATGTAGTTTGTCATTTGAAAGCTATGTCAGACTTCCAAAGGAATATTGTACTGGAAAAGAGTCTTGGAAGCAGTAGTAGAAAAAATCTAAAAAATCCCCCCAAAGTGTCCATTTTCAAGAGAAGTAAGCTATCTACTGCATAGCTTTTCACTCAGGTTTTGATGATTGAGCTGTTTTGTTACATTTTGAATTGAGACAGGATTATATGTGGTGTACCCTTGAACGAAGCAGTAACTTTTGACTTTAAATCTGGCTTAATAGTATGACTTTGCTGTCTCAAGAAGGTAGCGAATATCTTATTACCTACTTGGTGCCTTGCTATAAAACGCCACTCTTTAAAAAAAACATTTAATTAAATTTTATTCGATTTCTTGTTTTTGTAGGGTGTTAGGGTCAGGATTAGTCATTAATATGTATTCAGTTTGCATGTAAACATGGTGCACAAAAGAGACTGAATTAATACATATTAAGAGAGGGAATAGCTAGAGAAGGAGAAAGGCAGGGAGAGAGGAGAAGGGGGGGGAAGAAAGGCTGAGTGAGACAGAGACAGAAATCACTTTTAAGGACCAGAACCAGCAGTGTTCCAGGTCAGGAGAAATTACTGGGAACAGGGATGGACCTTCTCTCCTGAAATGGATAAAATAAAAGGAAACAAAGTCCCTGGAAGGTAAATTTAATCCCCTAAACTGAGGATGTGGCTTTAATATGTTTATTTTAAAATGTTCAAATTTTAACAGGCCTCTGAAAGTCACACGGATTTAAAACATGTTGCATCATCAGACATACCAATGGAATTTTTGTGGTTAATTAACAGGTGATTATTACCAGAGGGGAGGCTTTAGAGCTATTTTTTTTACCCTAAGCAAACCAGAAATGTTGACATAAGGTATCTTTTATATTCTTTTTGTACCAGATCCTTATAAAAAATATTGTTCGTATATGTTAATACAGAGTAATTTAAAGTAAATTCATATTTTATTTTCTTTAAAAAAATAAATATAATAAAATAGTTCTAAAGATGAATGACAAAGTAGAGGTTAAATGCTCTCTATTTCCAAGTTTTAATGTATTTACATTTACTAAAAAAAATTTCAATTTCCTATAGCTCACTAGCTACTGTTTTGTCCATATTTTCAAACTATAAACCAATCTGTTTTCCACATTATTCATGGACACTAATGTAAAAAAGCTTACAGGTTAAACTAATCATTAAGGAAAAAAGGAAGTTTAAATAAACTGTTAAATAACAGTTGCCAAATATTCCTCTGAAATATTTTTTCATATATAAATAATTTTTTCATATATTCATAATTTAAATTATACATATTAGTCATTCAATCATATTCACCAAAAGGGCTAACATTATGTGAGCTAAAAATTTTCAGGGAACACTTCTTACCTCACCTGTTATTTCTTTCTCTTCTTTTGTATTAAGCAAAAAATAAATACACAAAGCTTCTGGCTAATTTTCTGCTCTTTTCTTAGACAAATTTTATATTGAAATCAATGTGGGGTTTTCTCAGTGAAGGAATTCAATTTAAGACTGAGTACATGGCTATAATGGACTCAGCTTTCAGTTGCTACAAAGCAGTGTTTTCCCACAGCTGTTTGACTGCCTCCAAAAACACCTTGCTTTTTTTTTTTTAATTTTTCAATTAATTTGATCTGACAATTATACATTATATTTGTACTTCCACAGGCAGCTTTTCCCATTGTAACACTTTAGCACAAAGAGAAATCACTACCAGTTGATGCTTTTTTACTAATACTGACTCGGGACAATTTGAAATATAATTGCTCTGTTGCTGAGCAATTGGTACAACTGTACAAATGGTCATAAACAACACCAAGAAACATTTTTGTTAATCAGCTCTTGAACAATTTAGTAGACAGAAAGTAAACCCCAAATTAAATAATACTATTTTAATTTTATTACTTTTTTCCTTCTGGATAAATCTGGTAGCAGTGGATAAAATTTGTAAAATTTCCTGCACTGCTTTTTGTGAATTAATCCAGATTTAGAGATCAGGGTGTGTAGGATAACATATTTGGGAAGTTGGAATTGAGCATGCATGTAACACATTACATTAGATGAACACATTGTCATTTCCTTTCATCTCATCAGCAGTATCTATCTTCGTTAGCATTGATTTCTTGCTGGTTCAAAGGAAGGTGTCTTCCAGAAGACTAGAGAAATGTACTTAATTTTAAATAAATTATTCTCAGATCATATTAAGTCAACAAATCAAGACACTCAAGGAGATGGACAAAACTAGTACATTTTATGGTAATTCATTTTCTAAGCAAAAAAAAATTGTCGTATATTTTCTGGTAGATTTCACTTGAAGACCTTTTAGTTAAAGTGCACTTCAGAAGAAATGTATAGGAGAGGATAAACAGAACAATGGGGGTAAGGCATTGAAAAATAAGCAGCCTGTACGCACACACTGCTTTGGAGAGCTTTGCAAAGGTTGGCCTCTGGACTGACTGGATTCAAAATTTCACAAAAGGTAGAAAAATTACAGTAAAATAAAAATAAAAGGCATAATCAAATGCAATTCCACAAAGAAGAACGGGATAATTTATTTATTTGATTAATTTAATTAATGATAATTTAAACGATACAACATGCCATAAAATACCATGCATGATCGTGTATGCGAAGAATATGTGTGTTTTAATTTATGGAAGGTTTGCTGTGAGCTATCAACGTGATTCTACTCTGACAATAGAGATAGCAGATATTACAAGGAGAGGCATTTCCACCAGAGAAAGTAGTGCAAGACACTGGATTCAGTTCAAAGGAGAATGTGTGCAGTTCTGCTCTCCCATGGTCTAGAAGAAATTTAGATTTTTGCAAGTATAGGAAAAGGCTGTTGGCTGATTATTAATTTGGAGGGCTAACCTTATGAGAGGAGGCTAGAACAGATTTTCTTAATTATGGCAGTGAAATGAAAGATTGGAAAATATTTTTTCACTCTAAAAAGCTCATAAAGTTGAACACTAGAGACTAAAAACACTATTTTAGCTGAAAACTAGTGTTTGGCATGTGAACATAGATGAAGAAAGTGGTCATGTATAGGTCTAGGGTAGAAATCAGTAGAAAGGTTTTTAACCATTAGATGAGTGAGATTTGGACCAACCTATTGCTTTGCAACACTGGGAGCCAAAAATGCCAAAATGTTTTAAGGGGAAGCTTGAGGATACATTAAAAGAACTGTGTTGTGTGATTTACTTCAAGAGGAAGAATGTATATTTGATATAATGGGTGCCTCCCCTCAGGTTCATGGTCAGGGATATATAGTCAGGGATGCTATCAACAAATTGAAACAATAAATCAAACAGAACAAAGAAAAAAAAACAAACCCAAGATATTAGTGACAGTAGTATATAGTTTATACATTGCAATCATTTACATTACTATAGTAGATATTTTTAAAATTATGATCTAACGGTACTGAAACAAACACTTTGTGAAAAAAGGAATGTATTCACAGATTCATGGTCAACATTTATATTATGAGTTCTCTAATCAGATTACAGCTACTGTGGACCCCATAAAATTATATAATTACCTTCCCAGGGTCGAGGGTCTTCAAAATCCATCTGTTACAAACATCTTGGGGTGGGATAAGTACACTTATTTGGTTTTATTGTATTTATGCTAGGTTGTGTAGAATGAATATTTACTGTCGTGGAAGAGTGTGGTTAGAGGGGTGGGATGTGAAAACAAGATGCATTGAGAAAACAAGATTAATTTCCCTGTTTGTGCTAAAACTAGAAGCAGATTGAATTCAGTAAATTTCAATAGATGACATATAAATCAGAATTTTCTGACAAAACAATATAGGGTGAGTCTTCTAATAGCAATAATTTTATGATCACGATGAGTTATACAACTCCCTCTGCAAATGTGTGGTATTAATTAGACCCCCAGCAATAATTCATTATTATATTGTCAGAAGGTTATAAACAGGAGAAAAGGCAAAGTCAAGTCCAATGTCACCTAACAGCATAATACATTAATAAGAATGAAAAAATAAATTTCCGAGGTATATAAAGTTACAAGCAGTATGCATCTCTATATGCTGACTTTTTTTACCGATGAAAGAGCATGGAAACTACTAGAATGTTGTTAATGTTGAAATTCCCCTAAGATATCTAGTGTTACAAAACAAGGTTTGAACGAGGATGCCATCTGATCACACGAAATAGCTCACCTTCTCTGAATGCAAGTGTGTACTGGAGGTGCAGTCAGGGAATATACTGTACCATCAGGGAAAGCCTCCCCAGAAATTTTTGGTAAGTAATTTGGTTTTAATTTATTATGAACAATCTGAGCTCACTGGCTCTTTGAATTTCTTAGTCTTAACTATTCTCAAATGATCTGTTGCATGCAGCGGATTACTGGAACACGAATAATTTGGGAAGTTGCCTCAGAATTGTTTGAAAAACTGTCTTTTTGGTTTTCAGCAGCACTGTTTTGTTTTCATTGTAAGTTTTTAGTTCCCCAGTTTAGCCTTTCTTAAAAAAGGAAAGTCTACATGCTCTTAATGCCAGTTGAATTATTTAAGCAAGCAAGTCTGAGCCCAGATATGAAAACTTAGGGAAAGAAATTGATAGTCCCCAACAGAAAAAAAGAATTATAGCTGTTTTCTTTTCTATGAGAGACATTTTCTTAGGTCCCAGTTTGGCAGAATACTGGGACCTTAGAGAAGGCGTTATTTCAAGGAAAGAAATAGTTCTAGTTTACTTCAATGGGACTACTGTGCTAAGGGATCGTATGGGTTTAAATATCTTACTGGATCAGTCTTTTAGGTTTTGGAATTTTCACTGGCTGGATGGAACCTTGCTATTGGGTCATTGTTTTTACTACCATGGCAATAAAATTTGAAACCTCTTCGAATAGACTGAGATGGGGAGTTCCAGACTAAAAATGGAAATGTGTGAGACTCAGTTATTGTTCATGCATTTTCCTCACACTCAAAGCTTAACTCTAGCAAGTAGTTATGCAGGCATTTTCCCCAGACACACTTTTAACTGTGTAGAACCATTTGTATGGATGGTCCCAAGTCATCATGATTTAGTGATGACTAATTTCTATAAACTAAGAATGAACACTTTCTGCTGAAAGAAAAAAAACATCTGGAAACTCTGGATACATTTTGGTGATGTGGTATACTTTGCATGGGATAGTAAATTTCTTAGCACAGATTCACACTAGAACCTCCTTCCCAATGGCAGTGGGTGCTGGATTTCCTTTGTCTCTCTGTTATGGCTCAGACATAAACCAAAACTACATAAGGACACGCTACTGATCAGCTGAGCATTTGTTGCTAACTGTGCATGTACTCCAGCTTGAACGATAACGTGTTAGCTTAAACCTCTTTCCCTGAGCCAGTTGTGTTCAGTTGAGGCAGAGTAAATCTCAAAGCTGTTATAATACAATCACGCTCAATAGGCCTTTTAGATAGAAATTTGGTGCTCTTCCTAAAGAAATTTATGGGTTTTGAAGTTCAAGTAGGATATGCAAAGACAACAGTGCTTTGTTTTTTATCAGAAGGTAATAGATTGGGTCGGGCAGAAAACATCTGCTTATCTGAAAGGTGTCTTTTCAATGGCCTCTTTGGCAAGACTTTGTAATGGCAGGGAGTCCTTTCAGTTTTTTGGTTGTCTCACTCAAAGAAGCAGCCCTGCAGGTTAAAGCTCCTTAATGTAGCTGGTATTAAAAGACATTATCTGCTGGCTCTGCTTTGAGCAGAGTGGTTGGACTGAACAATCTCCAGTGGTGCCTTCCGACCTTAACAGTTCCCTGAATCCATGAGTCAAAACTTACATTTCAGTAGCCTTCAAGGTTGGGCTATCTGTCATATTCAGGAATTGATTTTTTTCTTCCCAGAAGACTAAAGGCTGCCTTTTCTGTATGTGGAGGACTTACAGGACAGTTATGCACTGTGTTTTCTCTTACTGGTTTCATTTAGCAAAGTTTAAATTCACTGACGCACAGCCAGGAAGACACTGCCCATCTAACTCTGCAAGTAGCAAAACGCAGCCATATGCTAACAATCTCAACATCCAGGTCAACATACAGCAGTCACAAATAGTAACTGAATAGTACATAATCCATCACATTCAGGCTAAAGAACCAGATTTAATAGCATAGTTAGATTTTATAAGCACTTGAAATAGCACTTGGTTAGTAAAACCCAATAAAACAGACTTTTTACAGTAACACAGTATATATGTATATATTACACAGCTAATCATGTCTGAATTTGTTTTTAACAATCAGTTGGTATTTACTGATTGCAGTGTTCAATAGCTGTCTGGTTAAATTCATAACTGAAAACTTAATTTGAGCTGTCATTGTAAGTTTTTCTCATTCAAAGCATCTCACTCAACAGCCTAGCAGAGGAAAAAAAACAAAACCCAAACAAAAAGAAGAAATAAAAAGTCCAATATACACAAGAGCGAGATTGGAAAAGATATCAGTCACTGAAACACATATATTGAATGAGATTGTTTTATTTCATTCTAGTGATTATTCTCAGTGAGACAAGAAGAAAATATTTCTTACCATTTAAGCAGGAGCCACAACTCAGAGCCTGACAGTTCATTGAATTTGTTTCTGTGTCTATGGAAAAGAGAGAAATGGCATTGCTAAGAATGACTGGGTAATGTACTCAAGCAAAACATCATGAGTACAGTATCCCTTCCTACCAGTTTGCTTGGCCAAAAACTTTATGATATTTGAATACTGTACAGTATTGGGCAGGGGAAAGAGACATAAAATTTCCACATAAAGCTTTCTCTAATGGGCTGTCAGTGACATGCAACTGAAATGTAAATGTGTGGAATTGTTGCAAGAGTGCAGAGAGAGCGTTGTCTTGCAGTACTTGCATCTTTGTTTTCAGTACCTTTCAGTGGGAAAATTACTAGTTAGAAACTGCTAGTAAAACTGGTTTGTTTTGTGATGTCCAAAATCAGGATCCTTCTGAATCCTGTGCAAAGTGAGGAGCAGAAGTCTCCTGTAGTCTCCTGAATGAAATTGAAACCTTCACATCATCTAGGTGGTGAGAACAAGTTATAATATAGCCCAGTCATATTAAGTGGCTCATGTAAATGATGTTTGGCTTTGTTATGGACATAGAACCAAAAAATTTAATGAAATAGTTAAAATATGGCAGGGCTGGACTCTAATTTAGATTGTACTTTTGGCTGAAAGGTAAATGTAGAGGTTTAGATACTATTCAGGAACTGATTTCAGTTGCAGAAAGTTTGGCGAGCTGAGACATAAATGATCTTGACTGGCTATTTATCTTGGGTCTTTCACAGAGTGTGATGTTTCCAGTGTATAAAAATCTTTTCACTGTGAGACTATTGCTGAATTATCAGAGCTGTAGTGGAGGGAAACAGTCACTTTATGAATGAGAAGAAACATACAACCTGACTGCCCAAATTCATGTCCAAATATATATCCAGTCATCCAAATACTGAGCTTCTATAGAGTTATGTATATATAGCAAATTTGTTCTATGTCATGTTGTATTGAATCCAATTGTTCCATTAAAAACTTTGAGCATTAA
Organism: Grantiella picta; assembly: GCA_013397955.1. NCBI lineage: Eukaryota > Metazoa > Chordata > Aves > Passeriformes > Meliphagidae > Grantiella > Grantiella picta. The sequence goes on along the minus strand of VZRM01008906.1, from coordinate 95,574 downwards.
ATAGTTGTTAAAATAAGCTCTTTTCAATGTTTTTGCAAATGATTTTAAATGCAATAGCTAGTAGAATTTTCTCATTGCAAGAGACATGATTAGTACCCTGCAAGTTTAGAAGAACCTGCCTGAAAGCTGACTTTCTGTTTTATTTTTTACGTCTCTCTCCAGGCTCAACAGACTTTAAAGAGTTCAATTAAACATCTTTGTTTTCAATTTAAAATATATTTACTTATACTTTAATGCTCCATCTGGAAGCCCTATGTTTCTGTAAAAACTGGTTTTGGACATTTAAATATTCAAGAAGAAATAAGCTGGCACAAAACCTGTGAAGTTAAACTGTATTTTGAAAACAAAATTCAATTCTATAATCAGATTTGTCATTTTAATGCACCGACATCTAAATTAGCATTGCTCTAGAGATCTATTTTACACAACAAACCATAGCAGTTTGTATTTTAATAAGATATTGAGTTACTTAAATCCTTTTTCAAGTATTTTAGATTTTTTTTGGTCGTCAAAACAAGATGTTGCTGGCCATTTCCATTTGCTCTAGAGTGCTCCATTTGCTCCAGTTAATTCTTCTGGAGCAATAGTTAACCAGCTAAGTATCACAAATACTACAGATATGATATATAATGGATGACTGACTGCCAGTCTTAATACTCTTTTTTGACTAACTGAAGTATGCAATTTATACTTTATTTCTACTTTTTGCAGAAATTGCACTCAGGTAATTCTCAAAAGATATCTCCCTATCAAGAAATAATTTTCTGAATAGTAATAATGTAAAAACCCTTGCAGAACACTAGACAAGTTATATAGAAAGTTTAATAACCACTTTAAAACACAATGGTTTGTTAATTGTTGTAAGTGCAGGCCTGCCAATCAAGATACAAAAATGCGCATAGCTGCTAGCAAAACCACTGTAAGAATTTTAACTTGATGTTTGTACAATTTAATATGAAATCTGAGTTGATACTGGGAAAGGTAGAGAAAATCACAGACAAATAATTTAAATTTCCCTATTAGAAAGATGATTTTAAAGACAATGTCTACTTTCATGACCTCAGAGCAATGAGGAAAGGAAATGTAGGGAAAATATAAAAAGTTTGATTTATTAGATACTCCACCTGCCATGCATCCTTTTGTGGCTGCCAATGTGGATGAGTCATCAGCTTATCACTGCATAGAATGGATATGTCTCTATTCTGACATGTTTCTCTGACCATGGAGCCATTACATTTTGATGTTAATTTCATTTATATGGTAGATCAGGCCTTGAAATGACATAATTTCAGATTTCAGAATGATTACTGCTGTATGACAGTTCACCCTATTCCTTCATTCTTACATGGAAAGGAGCTTTAAAAGAGACCATAATCACAGTTTTTAAATAATTGACATAATCTCAATAAAGAGTTCAAGAAAAGCGACCAGGTTCAGACACAGAATCCAAAGGTTACTAATTATCTTTTATTACTCAAGAAATATGTACTTCTAACTTGAAAATACTGAAATCCCTGCTTTTTTTAATACAGTGATAGCATACATAGCATAGCATACCAGAAAAGGTTTTCTTTCTTAAATGTAAGTTAAATTGATAATTAAGGAATATTGAAATTATTTCTGGAATTTAATATGAGTTAAGTTTAGTACAGACTTATTTTTTAGACTAAAGAAATCCTCCGTCATCTTGGTAGACGAGGCAATTTTTAAGAAATGCAAATGATGTACATTATTCAGCAAAACAGGTTGAATGTATTGAACTTTCACAGGCCACACTCATATGGAGTTTAGCATAGAGCTGAGTTTATGGCACGTTTGGCACAATCATGAGTGAGTTGTAGGCAGCTCATAAATGATCTGCAATAATTCTTTTCATTCTTCATTACCTTTCACTGCTCCTGATACCACTTGCAATGATAAACTTCAACAAGCTCCTCATTAGAGCTCATTTATAAAATGTAATAATTTTCTTTCAGAATTTCACCTTGGAAGAACCTTTTAACTTGATTCAGTAAAGCTTTTCTTCAGCTGCTCAAAAGAAAAGAGTTGCTCTGACTGTTCTATTTCTTCACCAGAATACATTATATATTAATGGCTTGTTTTTTGTTTTTGTTTTTTTTCCTTGTTTATAACCATTTGGAACAATTACAAGTCTATACCATAGTTAAACAGTTTGATGCTATTTACATCAGACAATCTTCATAAATCATTATGCGCCTAAGATAAGCACATAAACAAAAATTAATTTATTTTAGAGTTAGACTGATACATTTGTCAAAACTATGTCATACCATGCTGTTTAATTTAAATTATGCATAGATTTTCCTCTCCACTCTTCAGCTCCTGACCTGTAGTTTATCAGATGTTTTTCCAGCTCATTTTCTACCCTCCATCTTTAATATAATTTCATTTTCAACTGTGCCATTTAACAGAATGTGAATATTTATGTCAGAAAATACCCAATTGATTTAAGGCACATACACACATTTCCTTAAAAATAAAATAGTTTTTTCACTTTTTGTTAGTCATGTTGTCTGTCCTAAACAGTTCTTGAGAATATTTTTATGCCTACATTTTCCCAGATGTTAGCTGATTTTAATATTTGAGCACTATTTATTTTTCTCTTGTAAAAAATACTTAACTACAGTTTTTTCAAGATAAGGAGACATTTTAAATTATTCTTGAAGTTGCTATGTCATTATTACATTTTATCGCACTAACCAAGAATAATACTACAGAGGATTTTGACGTGCATGTTTCTTCACATTATTTATCACAATAACTTGAGTATTAGAACAATAAAGTAGTAACAATTCTGAGATTCCTTTGAGGTTTTAAATTGTTAGTGTTGTAGAAACAGTGCTGTGAGCTGATGCCAACATATGTTCCTGGAAACATTTATAGAAAAAATACAGCTTCAGCAGAGATGGTAATGGTATAAACAGGGCAAAGGAAATACCAGAAGTGAAGCAGATGCAATTGATTATATGCCTTGGAGAATATCCCACTTATGTATTTTAGGTCCTGTCAATGTAAATCAAAAGGAGGTGATGTTGTCAGTAAGATATATCACAGTCAAAATAATATGCAGTGACAACAGTCTCCTCATGCTGATGGAACAGATCATGATTTTGAAATGAAGAAGACATCCGTAGCACAGCTGAGGTATTGTAAACCAGAGGAAAATAATCTGATTTAAACATCTGAATCATTGTGAGCTGTGATCAAATTTATGCTGAAAGTTCATATGACAGATAGGGCCATATCAGCTTTATTTTAAGCGGATAGGGCTGCTTTATGTTAACTAGTGTGTTTGAGCTTGATCTATGTTTTATTCCTGCCCTAAATGTTTGCAGCTTTCATTATTTCTCAGGCTTGTAAATCTGGAAGTTGAGCACTGTTTTTGAGGAGCTGGAATGAATACCCAGCAAAGGCAAGCATACAAGTCTTGATTTAGAAGACAGTGCTCAGAGTTCCTCTGATGGTTAAGTACGGCATAGGCCTGAAGAAAAGCTTTTCCTGTTTTTTATGAATTCAGATCAGCAAAGAGTTATTCTACCAATTTTGGAATGAATATTTTAAACACACAAGTAAAATATTACCTGCTTTAAAAAGCTTTCTCACTCTTCATTCTGAATAAATATTAATATTGTATTCTAAAGAATTCTGTGCTAAGAATTGGAGCTAAATTTGCCTTTTGTAATGTGAAAATTCTCACAGTGCCTCCTAAAATTCTCGTAAGAGTAGATTTTCCTTACAAGTTTGTATAAAGATGAGCGTAATATAACATCATTAAGCTATTCTATAACTAAAGCATTTAATGCACATTTGTATCATAATTTCTTTGAAATTACATATTATATGGACACTTAGATCAAAAGATATTTTCTATGAATAAACAGAAAGATATTTGTCATTTCTCAAATAATGCTGACATATAATATGCTGGAAAATAGATTTGTTTTTAACTTTTTTAGTTAATAATAGATAATTAGATAATAAAAAGGATGAGTTCCTTTTTGTAGATAACAAACTGTGTCTTAAAAACAGGACACAGCAAGGACAGACCACAGTCTTACCCCGTGAAGTTTAAACCAAAGCTTTTCTGCTTGTTACCTAACTCTAAAACTTGGAGATTAGTGAGAAAATTGACTCATGACCACATATCAGTGGAGATGGATGTGCAATAGTCTTTGCACACCTGGGGAAGATACCATAGCTCCCCAGGTTTTAAGTGGGCTGTGTAGTTTTGAGTAGATGTGACAGTAATGTATGGATCAGTAATTAATGGATAGTTTTTGTAACTCATCTACAGTGACTGATTGGATGATTTTCCTTGAGGTAATCTCAACGCTTTCAAAAGATTGTGCTGAATGGATTGTAAATATACGCACAAGATGCCATTTTTAAAAATCATGAAAGCAATGTGAGCTTTCTGATTCAGAAGGAAATCTTTCATGAAAAAGGAGGCAAAAAGAGGTGTTAGGTTGTGGATAACTTTCCCATCTGAGCTTGCATATTTTGTGAATATGGCCAAATTCTGATGTCAATTATGCCACAATAATCTACTATCTATCAAGCAGCTTTACACACCCTGCCTCTTCATTTCCCCTTAAGACAGAGCAGAATTCTTGCAGCACTTATTGCAGCAAGGAAAAACTAAACACTAAACTTTTATACATATTTTTCAGGATTTCATCCCTTGTTCTTTTTCCATAAAATTGTTTATTGCAGAGGGCTGAAGGAATACCCCCCAAATATCATATTTTTGGTACTAGGAATAGAATTAATGAAGATTCACATAATTTATACAGGGAAATTTTTAATAGGTTCTCCTTAGTGATTTAATTTCAATATGAAAACTATCCTTGCTTAAAAAAACTCACCTTGATTTTATTATTGAATCATGAGATTGAGTTCCAAAGATTTACAAGCCTCTCAGCTAAGTCATGTCCAAACGATCCTTCATACCTTTATTTTATTCCCCCTGCACACCTTGGAATGCAATTCCCAGGTATATTCTCATCATGGAATAATTCATCAGATTTCATGGTGAAGTCATAAGAGCAGGTGTTAATTTACATGGAATCTCTTCAGGTTCCTTCAGCATTTGCAAAGTAACCACATGCAGCAATTTCATACTGTGTAATGAATTCAGCACGGTGGTGGTTTCTCATATCAGCACTAGACATGGCCCCAGTTAGGTAACAAGCAGTTTCTGCATGTTTTTCATTATTGGACAGCTGACACACATTAATTTCTTGCTTAACTCTGACACTGACCATAAAGGGCTGCAGCAATTGATTTATCCATTCTGCTGAACTCAGATTATAAGGTATTCAGGTCTTCCTGCTGCTGCCAGTCATCTCTGTCAGGTAACTTTCTGAACACTTTACTCTCTCCAGAAAGATGTCTTTGTTGCTCATATTTTATGACCTCCCAAAATTCCTGATTATGAAAGCAGTGTTTTACAATAAAGGACTTTTTATTTCATATGGATCAGGCTATTAGTCTTTAGTGATAACTAAACTCTAACCAAAAGTAGGCATGCTCTTCCCAAATATTAGAATTATACTTTTTTTTCAAGGATGGATACTCTCACAGTTGTCATTGACTTACCAGGGACTCATTTTTTCCACTCTGTCATTGTTAAACCTTATCATGCTACCTAAGCATGTATCTAATTTTATGATATACACTAGATGAGGACTGTGATTTAGGTGTGAAATCTGCCTATTGTTCTCACACATCTTCCAAGGAAACCAGAGGGCATGAACAGGGTTTCCTTTTGATGACATCACATGGAAGATGTGTTCCAGGTGTGTACTATTTCAGCAGCTCAGTTTCTTTACTTATAGGACCAGCCTCAGTCCCACAAAGTAAAATCCCTGAATGCTTACAAACCTTATTATTGAATATTTCAGTGTACAAGTCTCTTCCTAGTGAGCTCTTTTTTATTTTCTTATGGTCTAATTTCCTGATCCTTCTGAACAGATAGGGTGGATGAAAGGATGGATGGATGGATGGATGGATGGATGGATGGATGGATGGATGGATGGATGGATGGATATATGGCCAGATAGAACTCTGCTTTTAGAAATAAAATATCAGTTTGAATCTTGAAAAAAAATATTCACTAGTCCTACACTATTATCTCTTAGTAATTAATATAGGTTTGAGAACTGATACTCATAAAATCAATGGGAGTTCATTTTCCTTACACAAGAGTAAAAGTTACCATTTTTCCATCTCTAAGTTGGGGCTCATCTTTTCCAGTCTCATAAATCTCATAATCTAGGAATTAACCACAAGGTTTTAATGTGCCTTGGTATAGACTTCTGCTCAAGTTCTGTTTTTTGAAGTATGTGGCATGGTAGCCTATTAATTCAATTTGAATTCATAACATTCAGAGGCAGCTGTGAACCTTTTGGACAGTTTTTTATCCTGGAATCACCCTTTACTGATTCAATTTGTTTACAGAAGTTACAGCCAGCCTGGTGCCAGAGTTGGTGGGATACACATCCCTTCTCCATGGCACTGAGTGAAAAGGTGTGATGTGGTATCGTGCAGTCATGCTGTATTGGATGTTTGTACAATGGGCTCAGTGGACTTGAGAGTTGCTAGCTCTGTGTTGATACAGCAGTGAAATATTGCCTACTGAAAAACAGAGTATCCTTATCTTTCTTTAAAACAAAGATCTTTGATAAGAGAAAAGAATAAAAGACATTAAGCTAATAGCACTTATGCTATTCATTTGCAAATAAGGACAAAAATTATATAAGATGTATTACAAATTCTTATACATAATTGATCTAACTACATGGACATCTTTTTGAATTATGATATGACATTAAAATTATGTGTAATCCTACTAATATATCAGAATTACAGCAGAAAAAAAAGGTATATTCATCAGATATGAAAACCATCCATGTAAGCTGGCAAAAAAAGCTGCATTATGACTCATTATGAATCGTATAATTCATTATGAATAGTATACAATATTAACAATAATTCATTATGAATAGTAGTGCAACTATATTTCATTAATTAAACAGTGCACAGAAAAAGAACTGCATATTGCAATTGAACCTTGATAAACTGCAAAAAGTGGAAAAGAAGTTAAAAACCTTTACATATCTACAAAAAGTACATATTTGAATGCATCAAGGTCTGCATAATCTCTGCTGGTTGCAACACTTCCCTCTTTTTGGCTCTGTGTTTTCCAATGTGTAATATGTCTAAATCAAGGGTGAATTTGATAACCCGAATTAGAGTAAATTTTGTTATTATCTTCTTACAAGCCAAATAAAATTTTATGGCAAAGGTATTTAACACAGATTTTTAAATACCTTCATAAGAATGTTCTTTGAAGACCTTTTAAAATTGGTAATGTGTTTCTTCCTCATATTACAAATAAAGCATTCTTTGCTTACCTAAGTTGTCCTGGATTAATGATAAAACTCACTCTCCTCCGAGAGCGAAGGGCTGTGACACCCCCTCCCCCACCCTCTACAGAATTTCTTAGATGGAAGTGAAGAAAAAACTATTTATTTAACAAAACCACGCAAAGTGCCCTGCAAGGCACAGGGGAAGGGGNAAGTTTAAATTATATAAATGACAAACTATTACAGACATGAAAGAAATACCCAAATGCTGTAAGATTTTTTAAAGTGCAAAAATTAATATAAAAGAGTTATTATTGATATTAAATTTTCCTAAATATTGGTAAAAGCATGAAGTAAATTATCAGTGTTGAGAGCCAAAAATCATCATGGTTTCTTGGATCACTGTGATACCATTATGTATCCATTAAAATACTTCTTAAAGATTCAAGACTGACAGAAACTAAGTGTCATCTATACACAAAGCGAAGTGCTGTAAATGTGTCCCACCTGGAAAATATTTAATGTTTTTCTGACATAAAAACATCATGCACAGGATTTTGAAAGATTACTGTTTAGTTCTTCATGAGAGTTTTTTTAGCAGTTGGAGTGACAAGATATGCTGTACACCAAAGTACTGAAAAACAGCACAGATAACATTGTCCGAATTGGATATTCCAAGAAAAGTCATATGTACTCATGGATTCTTGACCCTCTGAATTTGTTCTCATCCAAATGCTAGACCTAAGAGAGCTGAAGGATTATCATGTTATCAGTTTTGTAAGTCAAGCAAATTAGGATGTTTTTCAACATTTGAATCTACCAGCTTCACATTATACAATGAAGCCTGTCATTCCATAAAACATATATCAGCTGCTGGCTCTAAGATTCAGTAAATAATAGGTCTGAAAGTCTGAACTCTTCAAATTATAAGTGCTTCTAGAAAGGAAAATTCCTGGCATCTCATGAGTCACTAAGAGAATTAAAGATCCATATGAGAACCTTGTGAAGGAAATTAAAATATTTTATTATGTGCTGAAATTTTGAATTGCATATTGTGAGAGACTATCTTTTGCTGAAAAGTTAAAGAGCATTTTGGTAATCACCCAGAACTAATCTTCACTCGTACCATCACTGTTTATAATGTTTTTAAGAGACCTGGGTCAAGAGTTTCTGGTCCACTATTAAAGGGCCAAGGAGAAGTTTCATTGTAAAACATTATAAGCAGAGTTCTAAATCTATGGCATCATGAAATGCAACTTTGAATGCCTTGAAACATTCAGTTGTGTTATTTGTTTTTTCATCTTTTTATAGTCATTAAGAGATATCATGGCATCAGTTAGGCATGTCATGAAGTGTATGGCAGAATGAGAAACTAAAGTCTTCTACGTGGCTGCTAATTGCTGGAAATGCCTTATGTCTCTGCCATTACTGTTTCATGTCCAAGTTATTAAGGGATCACATGTTAATATGAAGTTGAGTTTCCTACCCTTAACATGTGAAGATATAGGACTGCAAATACCAGAAATTTTGAAAAAATCTGAGGAAGTATGATAAGGTTAATAGCTATGAACTGCAGGAAGCTAAGGGAAGTGCTGAAGTCAGTTACAGTCCTGATCCTATTCTAAGACTAAGGAAATTGCACAAATATATGACAGGGATCAGAGGGATGGTGAAAACCAGAAGATTAGTATGGGATGTTTAGGTGACAGGTTGAAGACAGAGAAAATGATGACTCAACCAAGACTTGTGTGAAATTAGAGGGAAATAGAATTCTGTGGCCACATATAAGCAGCTTCTGGTTGTTCAGTAGCTATATCTGTCTGAGTCTGTGGGTTCATCATCATTGTATGTTTTATACACTTCTTAAATACTGTTTTTGACTATCGTGTGTGTGTGCTCAGCCTCTCTAGTAAATGGTCCTGGGGACGAGGAAGAGCAACAGCCTCACATCCACTGGGCTGGGACAGAAAAAACCCTACTGGTTCTGTGGTCACCCAAATTCAACTACCTTAGGTAGGCTAAATTATATTATAGTCCTCATATACTATCTGTTTTAAGTAAATAATACAGTGTGGTCATTGTTTTTTCAGTGTTGATCATCATTTATGTGATGCTGCAAGTTTTAATCTTAGTATTTCCACACAAGTCTCTGAACTACAAGGGAAAAGCACTGAAGGTATATGTATAACTATCTTCATGATGGTTTTCAGGTAACTCAGTGTTAATTCTAGCATTTGTGTGGCAAATATTTCACTCTATTATATCCTGATTTCTCTCTTAAAGATATGCCTTTCAAGGATATTCCATGCCTTATGCTGGCAATATCTAGCTTGGAGCAGATTTTGGAGTATGACAGAATTGAAACAAAAACAGCTTATGACTCAGTTTCTGGTCCAGAAGATTACTGTTAAATAAACGTTGAGATTAAAAAAATAAAAATAAAATCCCAAACAGGAGTTAGTTTATATTTGAATGAGATTTGATATTGCTGCTTTCTTAACTATTATGATGTAAAAGAAACAGTAATTAGGCTAGGAGTATTTGCGGATATATTTCTAAAACGAAGAAAAATATACAAAATAAATTAGATTAACTTTATATTCTCCTAATTCTCTCTTTCATTATCATGCCTGACTTCTTTACTTACCCCCAGATGGAATTCCATAAAGTATCTATATGGGAGCACTGGGACTTTAGAAAATGTAAATCGATGGCTGATATTTGTGAGAGTCATCTGGATTTAGTTACTCAGGCCTCTTCTCTTTCATAACTGTGACACACAGCTATTTGTATAAACCTATTATTAAAATAAAAGTAATTTCTGTATAGAAGTAGGGGCTATATTTTCAGATGAAGGGATTTTGAAGGAGTAGTTATGTGCACTGAGTATTGGCCTCAAAATCCAGAATTTCATGTCCACTGTCTTTGCTCACTTGGGTCTGGACATGCCTTGGCCATTTCATCCATGCAAATTTGATATTTTCTGGTGAAGTATGTAAATCTTACCAGATGTTTTTTATTCATTTCTTTGCCTTAATTATTCCTCATTAGAGTAACATTATCATCATTTGGCATTATTTCTTAACATCTCCTTTTTGCAGATGGATATATTAAACCACCTTTCCCCTCCTTCCTGCTTTTTTTCTTTCTCATCCATTGCAGGATTTGATGCCACTGAGTCATAGCATGACAACTACCCAGAATATGTATCTGAAAGACAGTAAGATGTTATGATTTAATACCAATTATATCACAAACCTATATGGGAGAACAGACATCTGTCATCTTGACTTTGTGTGCATAACACTCTTGAATTCCATGAAACCATGCTTATTTATACCTGCTGCAGATCTCCTTTAAATAGTCAAGATATAATCAAATTTGTATATGTATACAAATGTATACATATACGTATATACATATATACATATTTGTATATATGTATGCAAATATGTACAAAAATGTATATTCGTTGCTGGCTGCATTAGTTTTTTTCTTTGTGTTTTCCTAGACATAATGGAAGTAAGAGTTTGATGACATTAAAAAAGCTAGCCCAAAGTTCCTGGCCACAAACTCCTGCCAGTAATTAAATTAGCCTAGATGTGCACCAAAGCAGTCTTTCAGCATGCTTGCTGTGCTCTGTCCATACTCTCTTATTGGAAGAATGCTTGCCAAAGTAGTCAAATATTGATTAGGATCATGTTTGTTCAATAGAAAGAAAGAATAAATTAGAATTCACTTTGTAACGCAGTGTGTATTTGTGGATATATATATATGTACATGTTTTCCCATATTTTAACATATTTTCCATTTAAAATTAAATCTGATAACAGAATCTTATCAAGAATCTTCAAAGTCTAAGATCAGGCTCAGAGTAAGTGATTCTTCGAAAAAGTGCCCCTACATGAACAAGTAACTTAGACCCTCTTAGCCACCTGGTCACACTGCTGGCACCCCCAGGTCCTTTTCCCCCATGCAGCTTTCTAGATCCTCTTCCCAATCCTGTAGTGCTGCATTGGGATCATTATGATCCAATTGCGGGAGCTAGCACTTAGGTGTAGTTGCTGTCTCTTCCCAAACTCTTTTCAAAAAAGATTTCTAGAGAAGTTCTTGCTCATCACAGTACCTACTCTATGCAGTAACACATATATTTTCATAACTTCACTTTCTTCTGATCTATGCAAATACTATTGGGCTGGATCACTGGCTCTGAAAGAAGATTCTATTATCTGCTACCTATTATATATGTGTTACAGTGACATTGCACTTTATACCACACTCTGGTTAATATAGGAAGAACATTTAGTGAAACAATGTAAATCTCTACTAATTTGCTGTTTCATCTCACTTTCCCTGGACCTATAAGTTAAAACCAAATAGCTTTCTTTTTAATGAGAGTTTAGTGGCAAAAAATCTGTTTTATAATGGGATTTAGTGTTCTAGTGTTATAATGGGATTAGTCATGGTTACACAGTTGGCAGATGTTATCTTTTTTTTATCTGTTTAGGGTTTTTTTCTTGAATGAATTATAAAAATTAAAACACCCAAGTCATTAATTTACATGATTTGTTAAAGAGAGTTTAGGGGAAAAAGAGAAAACTTTTTCAAATCCTAAATATCACTTGAAGCTTGTTTTGCATCTTCTGTAATTGACATTTAATATTATGTGTAATTAGGGCACAGTTCAGTAAAATCACATTATTTAAATTGATTTTCTCCAGAGCTGAAAGATTTTATTCTCACAGTGGGCTGAAGGACTTGGGGAACACTTAGCAGCAACTGCTCCTATTAGTACTTGCAGGATGAGTGTAGTGAACACAGATGCCATGTACTCTTCAAGAGGTAGCATTAAAATCATGTTTGCTTTCCAGGGCATCTTAATCTTGCAGAAGCAAGACAGTTGCTATAAACTGGTGTAAGAAATATTCACAGTGGAGGTCTTTCTGGAAGAACAGCTACACAAACTTAAACTAGTAGTTTTTACTAGTGTAAAACTGATATTGAATAATGACCATGTTACCAGCCTTCTAACTTATTACATTGCTCAGACAAAACACTGATTATATCTTTATGTCTTATTTATTTGCCTTCTGAACTGCACAGTTATGGGCTCCATCAAACATAATTGCAAGCTTTCTTTTAAGAGTAAAGGACCTGTGAAAATTGCCATATGAACAATATGAAGTTCAACAAGGCAAGTGTCAGATTCGTCACCTGGGATGGGGCAACCCTGGATGTACAGATGTACTGGGGAATGAGAGGCTGGAGAGCAGAACTGTGGAAAAAACCTGGGGATACTGGTCCATGGCAAGTTGCACATGAGTCAGCAGTGCCCTGGCAGCCAGGAGGGCCAACCCTGTCCTGGGGGGCATCAAGCACAGCATTGCCAGCTGGACTAGGGAGGGGATTGTCCTGCTCTGCTCTACACTGGGGCAGCCTCACCTCGAGTGCTGGGGGCAGTTTGGGGTGCCACAATGTAAAACAGACATTAAACTCTTAGAGAGTGTCCAAAGGAGAGCCATGAGGATGGTGAAGGACCTTGAGGGGAAGCCACATGAGGAGCAGCTGAGGTCACTTTTTTTGGTCAGCCTGGAGAAGAGGAGACTGAGGACAGACCTCACTGCAGTCTACAACTTCCTCATGAGGGTAATAGGGGGGCAGGCACTGATCTCTTCCCTCTGCTCACAGTGACAAGATCTGAGAAAATGGCCTGGAAATGTGTCAGAGGAGGTTTAGGCTGGATATCAGGAAAAGGTTCTTCACCCAGAGGGTGGTTGGACACCGTTCCAGGCTCACCAGGGAAGTGGTCACAGCACCAGCCTGAAAGAGTTCAAGGAGCATTTGGACAGTGTTCTTGGGCACATGGTGTAATTTTTGGGGATGGTCCTGTGCAGACTGTGCAGAGCTAGGAGCTGGACTCGATGATTCTTGTGGGTCCCTTCCAACTCAGTTAATTCTGTGACTGTGTGTGTGTCTGCTATGAAACTTGAATGAGTCAGTGATCCTTGTGAATGCTGACTTCCCAGTTCAGATTAATTGATTGCCAAGTATTCTTGCTGTTACCCAGCAAAAAAGCAGGACATTAAAAATTCAGCTGCCATTTACCTCCACTTTTATGGCTGAGAACTTACTTCAAGTGAAAAAAAGGAAGACAGCTTTTTTGTTCTTTCTTGAGTCTTCATTATCATTGTAAATGGGTTTCCACACCAAGCTGAGGGTATCGTTTCTCTTTCTCCTTGCTGTTATTGTTTCTATTTTCAGATATTTTAGTCTGAGGTGATGGGGTCCCGGACCCCAAGCTCAGCTCGAGATCGGGTTAGCTGCTCAGTCAGAGCCCCACCGGGGCAGCCCGCTCTCGGGGACGGGCGAGGCGGCCGGGAACGGCGGAACTCTCGGGGAAACCGCGCGAACCAGAGATCGGTAGCGGAGACAAGAGATGCAGGCAGTCGGATTGGCGGTCCAGGAGGTTTATTAAAAGGGTAAGGGGAGATGGAGGGGGGACGGGACGGGACTGGATCGGCGACCCGAAAGCGGGGTTCTGCGTTGTGCGGTGGTTTTTAAAGTGGGGGAAAAAGGGAGGGGGGAAACCGAAAGGGCCAACGGGGTACACAGAATTCTGGATTGACAATAACTTGATCTTATGAGGGAACAAGGGGGGAGGGTACAGAACCTTGAATTTTCCAATCAGAGAACACGGCATTGGCAGACAAAGGAGAACTTTCTAGAATTTATCTTTATATGTAATGTGGGAGGGAAGACAAGCAGGGCCAATAGCTTCACTCCAAGGCTCTCTGGGAGACCTTTTGGTTAGGGCTGCTTTACTCCCAAGACTCGTCCCGCGGGGCACTGCCACTGTGCAGTGGGCTAGGGACGCTCAGCTGAGCCAGGGCCACAGCAACACTGAGGGGCTGAGATTTGATGCAAAGTGATGAATTTCCATGAACTTGGACTACGTATCTTGGTAAAATAGTGACTGACATGGCCAGAGTTAAAAAATATCTCTCTATATGTTCTCATGTAATTCATTTAGACTGTCTTAAAGATCATAGTTCAACTATATTTGCCTATGGCTCAAGTAAATCTAGTTATTGGTACTGTTCAGACTTTTTCACAAGCAAGCATTATCTCCTACCAATTGTTTGTAGAAAAGTCACAGTCCTAAGCATAGGTGTAAACTTATTTGGTTCTGTGAGAGTGCTGATCTTCATTTTATAGGGAGAAGCCACAATTGGTTCCTATGACAAAGAAGCACATACTGCCTTAGCAGGTTATGATGAGGGTGGTGAAAGCCCTGTTAGCTTCTTTTAAAAACCCATGCTTAGCTGTCACTATAATTATAATATTGGATTTCTTGATAAAGGTTTAGCAGAAGAACATACTTCTGAGAGCTCTCACAGCTAAGTTGTATGTGCTCCCAACCTTTTCTTGCATGTAGCCATGAAAATTTTTGTATATTTTTTGATACATTTGTTCTTTCCTGTCTATTTCTACCCAGAAACTTTGGAAACTTTTGACCTCAGAATCTGTGGTGTAATTGTAAAAAGAATCATTCAAATCCCTCATCTAACAAGGGGACTGGTTCTAAAGAGAAAGAAAACATACATGAATTATAAGAAAAATAAATTCACAATCAATGTTTTTGCCACATTTACTTAAAAAATTCCTTAAAGGTTCATTGCCATGGTACAATACAGGAAAAATATCCCACGGAGATATGTGAATGCCTTGACATGAGTCTTTTGTATTATAACTGAGGTATTTTTATTGTTAAATAATTAAAAAAGTTTTATATAATCTATTTTTAATAGATACATCAACATTTTGTACGTGTATGTATTTATCAATCAAGGCTAAGCACTTGGAAAATTAGACACATGCATACATTTTGCAGATATTTATGTTAGTTATAAGTCAAGACTGAAATAACTTCTCCTCCTTCAATTGTCATGCAGTGTGTTTAGAATGTAAATTAAAACCAGCCAATTGTGTCTTTGCCTTAAGTTCACCAGAAGGTTAGAAATGAAACTGTCTCTAAACAGACATGGAGTAAGACTTTTAAACCAGATGGCTCTGTTAGTGACCATGGAAAAAATCTATTACTGGCAAGACATTAATGCACACACGTTTTCAGTGCCTCAACAAAATTGTTCATGATATTATTCCAGAGGAGATATTTTCTGAATTAAATTTTACATGTATTTTTAGTTGGAAAATGATAAAGGATTGCCTGCATTTATTTGGAAATAGGACTCTGCTTTATTCCTAGTTTTGCCCAGAAAGCCAACTGCATCCTGAGCAGCCGCAAAAGATTAGTGACTAACGGGTCAAGGGAGAGGATTCTTTTCTCTATTCTGATGTCATGAGACCTCATGGGAATACTGTGTCCAGGTCTGGGGCTCCCAACAAAAGAAAGACATGCTCCAGTTAGAAAGAGTGCAGAAAGAGCTGCTAAGTTGGTCGCAGAGCTGGAACACTTCTCCTATGAAGACAGGCTGAGAGAATTGATGTTGTTCAGTCTGGGGAAGTGGAGGCTCTGGGGAGACCTGAATGCACCTTCCAGTAACTAAACAGGGACTAACAGAGAGTTGGAGAAGGAATTTTTGCAAAGGTATGCAGTGTAAAGGTATGCAGTGTAAAGTTATGCAGTGACAGGACAAGGGGAAGTGGACTTAAGTTGAAAGAGGGTAGGTTTAGATTAGATGTAAGGAAGAAATTCTTTATTGTGAGGGTGGTGAGGCACTGGAGCAGGTTGACCAGAGAAGCTCTGGACTACTCAGTCTGGGATGTGTTCAAGACCAGGCTGGATGGGGCTCTAAATAGCTAGGTCTGGTGGAAGGTTTCCTGCCAATGGCAGGGGGTTGGAGCTAGATGATCCATAAAATCCTTTCCAGCCCTAACCATTCTATAATTCTATGACTCTGTGGACATCCAGATGCTCTCTCCTTGTACTTGGAGGAAAACTGCTCTGATTCCATTAGGTTTTCCTGGTGGAACGCATAGTCTGCAGCCTCCAGCAGCAGAGAACTGACACTCTTCTGTGCTTGTCCCTGACATTGCAGCTGTGACTGTGTCCAGGACTGCCTCAGCTCTTCCCTCTTAGATTCAGAAAATACTGGTCACTTTTTGGCTTTTGGTTAGTGCTCAGATTAACAGGGGTTTGAAATGGCGAAGACCAATATTGGTCTTGATGCAACAGAGGAGGGAGTCACAGGGAGAGTCTTGTATTATCTCAAGTGCTCTACAGGAAAGTGGAAATAGTGAAAATCTAAAAAATATCCATCTCTTTCTGGTACTTGCCTCCTATTGCATTTGTCCCAACTTCTCACCCAACCAGAGAGAAAAGCTAGAGAAAGCTCTCTGTAAGGACTGTATAGCTGTAAAAATAGGTAAAAGGAAAGGATCCAATCTTTATTGGTCCTGCATTACAAAATGAAATTGAGCAAACTTGACTCCAGAGTTGAGCTCTCTATTAGCAGATGCTTTTTCTTCCTAAATTTAATTATTTCAGTTTGATTCCTTTTGATCACTGCCACTGAGGACTTTTACACAGGGGACAGAGGTTGCAAAAATAAGACAAGTCCCAGAATATCAAATTCAGCTTTTTCTCCCTCTGCTCTTTTGAGGGTTTACCATTTAGAAATATGAGATTTTTCTAAACAATTCTAGTAACCTAAGTTTTGGACAGTTCCTTTTCTTGCTAAGAAATTACTCATAGGAATACATAAGAAATTCATTAACTGAAAAAACCTGTTCATTGCATTTAATTTGAAATTTCAGAGAGGCTCCTATGTTAGGGATTTGGTCCATCTTTATTATCAATGGTAAATGCAGTGTTCTTCCAGAAGGCAATTCTCAGTTCCAAATTAAAGAGGATTTGGAAGAAACTTTATTAGACTCTACTGGAAACTTTCTAATATTTTTATCCAAAGAATTCCATATTCCTGGTTTTCTTATCAGTGTAGGTTGTCCTTCTTATTTCCAAATTCAATCATATTAAACCTTACATATTTCTTCAATTTTGGCCTGGGTTTAACTGTGTGATTTGGTCTGTAACACCCACAGCAAGACAGAATGATCATAATGTTCTTCAGGGTGCTGCTGCATCACATTCTACTGTGGATAATGATCCATTCAATATACAACGCTGGTGTGCTAAGAGTGATGAAATTGCATTAACCAGTATGTGTGGACTGGAAAGGGCTGTGTCCTTATACATCTGGTGCATATTACGTTAGATACTCTGTGTTTGGGGAATTTTATCTGAGCCAGGTTTAAGAATGGGTCATTCTTATGTTAAGAATGTTAAGAATACTGTTAACATATACATCTCCCTGATATTTAAACAATTCCATAATATTTTAGGTAAATTTTTTTTTATCTTTTTAGTATTTTTTTAAAATTTCCCTATCTGTGATTGTTTCATCCATGTGATTAGATGACACTTGTGATTAAATGCAGATGATGCATGAGCTGAGGAGAGATAGAAGTCAGACACTACACAGTGCAGACACAGTTTTATGATAAGGTAAAAAAAAATTACTCCCCAATAGTGGCACAGCAGAATCAGTTTTACAATTATTGCAATCACAGATAAATTTAATAAGCTGAGATCGTCTTAAGAAGTTGAAAGACATCCTAAACCCAGGGAGAGTATGTTTTGTGGGATTGCAGAGAACTTTTATGGTCTTCTTAATTTGTGTGCTTGAAGAGGGAATAGGTCAAAGCAGTGATGGCTGGGGAGAGCAGCAAAAGACACAATCATTTCTACACTCACTTAGCCCACAAAAATGCAAAGGGAGGCAAGTTACTTCAAACCTAGAATGGTATCACAGAAATTAAAAAGAAAAATTTGAGGCTGCCAAAGTGGAAAAGGGGAGATTTCTGTAGGGAGAGCTTCCTTCTGGCTTATGGCAGCACTGGGCTGGAGAGGGTTCTGCTCAGCACAGCCGCAACCAACAGCTCTATCAGGCAATCCCGTTCATACATTATACAAGTTCTATGTTAGCCTACTGAGCTTTGTTGCACTTAGCCTTTTCCTGGTGGAAAACCTTTTCCCATACCTAAAAGGGATCCTATACTCTTAAGACACAATAAGGCCATGGTATCACTTTCTATTCTGCTTGCTGCTCCTGAGATAGATGTAAAGATCACAAGGCACAGTCTGCTTCTCTGTTATGAGAGGCTGATCTTCTTTAAAAGAATAATGGGCAAGAAAGTGAAATATGTGAGTTTATTCTTGACACAAAGATCGCTTGAAGTTTGTAACTGAAAATATGATTTTTAGATATGTATGGTTAATTCAGGAAAGCAATCCATTCAACTAGCTGATTAGGACAAACTCTCTGTGGAAATAAAAAAGCCCAATACTAATATACTAAGAAAAAGAAAGCAATCCAGCTTCATTGTTTTAATTTAATTTTTTTCAAATGGTACTATAATTCTGTAAACACAAATTCTTGCCTCTTTTCCTCTGGGTAAGTGAGAGCTCAATCGTACATTATAAAAGACTTACGGATTGAATGGAAACTAAGGTAACAGTTAAGGAAAAGTTTACAGCTCATCAAATATGAGACTCTTAAAACATTTTAGCAAAAATTCTCAATTATTTCTGAAAAGTGAGTGCTAGACAGCATTAAAGAGCATCCTGTGACAGAGCCACATTTCTAAAATGTGTTTCTCTTTTCTTTTTTAAAATGAAAAAAATCACTTCTGCAAAATAAAAATGAAAACATTTATAAAAAAAATTGATATATTCTTCAGTTAATCAAAAAGGAGGACCAAACACACAGGTTCATAAAAACATATAATTTTACTGTATTCATTTTTACTTAAGCACTTGTAGTTGTTGGAAAAACAGAGTACACTATTGATGAAAACTGTTATAATAGGGTTAAAATAGTGATAGTTCACAACATAGCCCCTGTTAAGAGCAAGCTGTCTCAATAATTTGTTGCAAATTCCTGTGTTAAGAAGACTCTGTGAATTGGAACAAGTAGGTTGCCAGGACAACCATGAAGCCATGGTTGAAGTGCAAAGAGTAAATTTATTTCATTACCTGGCTGGCTGGAGGATCCTAAAGCAACACCTAGGCAGAGACACCAGCTTGGCACCATCAGGCTTAGCTCACTCCAGCCCATGGCAGGCCTGCTGTTTCCACCACTTTGTCAAAGACTTGCTCACACGTAGTTTACCAATATGCTGTGTGTTTTTATGGTCTCCGAGCTTTTGATCTCTCTCTCTCCCAGTATGAGGCTCAGGCATATCTGTGAGAGTGTGTTATCTCTACACAGGAATTCTACTTCTCAAAACAGGCAGAGGATAAAGTATGAGTAGGCGTAATAGATGGAGTTTTCCCACTCTGGTATTCCCAGCTGCAAGGTCACTTCAGCAAAACCACTCCCTCTTTGCCAGATCTTCTGCTTTGAACCCTTTCTTCTAATTAATAATGTTTCTTACCAGCCTAAGTTTTGTCAAAGTGAGCAAGCGGTGATCATAATCTGAAAGGGGATTCTGATGTCTAAAGTGATTTAAATGAAATTATACAAATTCTGAAAGTTACATGGATGTTGTTTGCATCCCACAAAGTGGGATGTCAAAAAACTCAGATTTATGAATGATGATAAATGAATTTTAAATATGTCCTTCGGTAAACTCAGAGAGCAGAGCTGTCTCTAAAAAGAAAATAAATAATTTAAACATGGAATCAGATTCACTCAAATTCTTCACAGAGGAACTTTTTTATCCCAGTGGACAGAACAACAAAAGGGAATGTTTACTAAAGATGATTGTTAATTTAATCTACTAGGACCTTACAGTGTTCAGTTTACAAATTTTATTACATAAATCGTCTACATAAATATTACCATACTATGACAAATGATTTTATGGTGGTCTTTTCCAATCAAAGGAAGTCTGGGCTTGACTTCCAACATGTACATAGCTGGGGGAAGTGATGATATGATGTACTCATCCAAGATTTTACTTTTTGTCTCTTCATCTGTATTGAGTGCTTATATTTGCGCTTCTGAATTAGAGCTAATTATACCATTCTCTCTTTTGATGTCAGTGTGGGTGTTTTTCAGTTCTGCATGTTTGAAATGATGGCAGGTGGCTAAACTAGGGGTTTGAGTGCCTAACTATTAGTCCCTTCTGTGATTTTTTTCTCTCTCTTTAAAACGAAAATCACATTTGACATGGTTCTAATTTGAAGATATAGATCATTAGGTATAAGAGTGAAAAAAAAAACAGCAGAAAACCCTCGAACTCCAGACTCTGTATTTTCTTATCCCCAGTCATTCTCTGGAGATTTTCAGCGTTCTATTTCATATTGTCATGTCATGTCTTTATGCAACACTCACCCAATACTTACTCAGTTATACATAGCACATCTTGGTCACAAATGAAATTGCTTCCAGTACAGCTCCTATCACATAGAGCAGTCTATCTGTGCTTATGTTCTTTAGTTTTTTTAGCTCATCTGGCTCTTAGAAAGAAAAAAATCCATTTCATGATTCTGCTTAATTTCTCTCTTCCTCAATTCCTTGTAGTATTTATTATTCAGATCTGTTACTGTATTATTTAACAGTATGAAGTGTCTTTAAATACAACTTTTATGAAAAGTGCACTACTAAATTTCTATTGTTTATCAGAGTTAATATCTCCTATTTTTATTAACAATAGCTCTGAATCACAATTTTCTATATTACAATATTGGAGTAATTAAAGCCACTTCATTTTATCTATGGAAACATTTTGTTTAATGCTTTCCAGTTAGTTTTTCATATGTTTTCTGTGTCAATGAATTGAGGTCAAGGAAAATACAAATCTTTCCTCACTCACAGGCTATCTCTTCCTGATTCCATGCTGCCAGTGAAATTTGCTCTTGGTCTCTCATGTTTTTAGTAGATACTACAATGTTTTTCTTTGAATGATTTATCCCTTCTTCTTGTGTGTGTGTATTTTTGTTTGTTTGGTTGTTTTTTTAGTTTTTGTTTTTTGTTTACTGAACACATTAAAAAAAAAATCTCTGGTAAGTCACTCATATTAAAAAGAAGTAGTTTGGGCAGTAACTACATAAAATGACAGAATAATGAGCCATATTAAAAAAAATGAACTATTTTTATTACTGGGTACCTCTGTCAACAGACCTGAGTTCTGAACAACAGTGGCTAAAACACAATTTAATTTTAAAAAGGCAATATATCCCAGTAGATCAAAGCAGTTGAGCAATAAAAATGAAGGCACAATAAGCAGACAAACAAAGCCCCATAAACAGAACATTCTGCTAGTCACCAAGAGGTAGAATAATGAGAACATTTTTTCACATTTGGACTGGAAATTTTCCATAAAGAACATTATTCTCGCACCTCTGATGACATGGTCTCCGCTCTCAGGCTTCAGTTGGACTTGCTCTTGTGGATCTTAGCCTAGACTAAAGGCTAGTTAGAAAAATGTTTGAAACTTCTTCTAAGGGCTGAACCTTATTTTTTCCTGTGGTGGTATTTCGTGAGTGATCCCTGTCCTTATCTCGAGCCTTTTTTTGTATTTTCTCTCCCCTGCCCATTTGTAGAGGGAAGTGAAAGAGTGGGTCTGGTGGATGCCTGGCATTTAGCCAAGGTTAACCCACTACAAATGTCTATTAAAAAAGTTTAGTAGATAACCACCAGTTCAGGAAACCTCTAACATGTGGGCTTATCACACTTGTACTTCAACAAAGGTATGTTCAACAAAAACATACCTTTACTTATCCTTCCATGATTGTTTCTGTCATTTAGAAATAATCAAACTTTTATCTTTTTTAATTAGGATGGCTACTTTGTAATATTCTTGAATCTCTGCATGGTATGCTTGATAATTATATACTGAATGAATTCATCAGCAGGTTATTAAATCAATCTGCTTGAAATTTATGTGCTCTTTTCCTCTGCCTGTACTTCTCATTCTACGACTTCCATGCCTAACTACACTTTAGTTTAGCTCAAACAAAAGACCAGGGAAGAGTATTATGCTCTACTCAGCCTTGTGTGGAATGTTTTGGTTTAGATAATTTCTTCAAAGACTGATGCAATAGGTTAAAAGACCAAAGAGGCACACCAAAATCACATGAAGAATGTCAGTATACATTTAGGATGCCAAGAACTTCTGAAACTAAAAGGTATGCCTTTCAAAATGTCAAGTTTTCTGTGGTATTATTAATATGTTTTAAGTGGTCTCCATGATGAGAAGAAAGTGAATTTCTATCATGAATTATATGGGGTAAGTGTGGTAGAGATGCAGTTTCATACTCTTCTCTGGCATGTGACATATTACACAAATCAGGATATAGGTAAATTGTGAGTCATTATAACTGGAGGCAGTATAAATAGAAAAGCTGTGGTTTCAGTGGAATAACTCTTCAAAAGGTGTACAAAGGAAAGACAGGAGGATTGTATTTGGACACAGTGACAAAGAAGATACAAACTGAGATCACTGAACAAGGCAAAGCAAAATTCCTGAATTAGCCCACTGCCTCAATGTCAAAGGATGAACCTTACTCCTGGTAATATTTATAATCACATTTTAGTTGTGTGTTTGCTTTTGAACTGTTCACTTTCTTATTTTCCTATTATTACAATTATACCTTTCCTTTGCTGAAAAAACCAAAAAAGGTATCTTTAAGTATAATTGCTTCTTAAAGTGAATTTTGGTGATTACAAAGGTGTAATGGATTTTTTTTCCTTGGGTACAAAAAATTCAGTAATGTAAGAAATCCTACCTTCTGATGCCTGTAACTTGGGAGTGTTTTGGCCTATAAAAAAACTAAGTTATTCTGAAGGAGGTATTGTCACATGCTAGTATGTAGTAGCAAGAGGTAAAATCTTCAGTGAGGTAGCATCCCCCGATGAAGGAATAATCCCCGAGGGAACAATTCATAACTTCATGACCTATTTTCACAGACATCAACATGTATTTGAATAAATAATTTTCTGCTCAGTACTGTGCATCTAATTTAGAGACATGCAAAACACTTCAAAGGATTTAGGATCTTTAAGGCAATTAGATTTAAGAACACCTAATGGTTGAATCTCTAACATGTCTGGTTATTTAAAAGATACAGAGCTGATCTGCTCAATCAAGAAGGAGAAGGTCTTGATAAACTCAGCCACAAAATTTCAGTTTCTCAATTATGTTTAATTTTCAAAATTTAAATCCCATGGTATTACGAAATGTCTCTCTAGACTTTTGTATTTAAATTAATCCTAAGACATTTTCTGGATGCTTGAGTTTGCTATCCACATACATTTTTATTTTGGTTCATGGCACCCTAGTAGTGAGCATGACACTTTTTTGATGTGCTCTTTGGTATAATGCTAAAGGTTGTCTCTGCTTGGATATCACCTTTGAACACTAGGAACAGTTCTGGTGTAGGGTGTTTGTGGACCCAAAGGTATAATTTTGACCTCTTCACATGCAAGCAAATATAGGTGAGTTGTATGCTGGAAATCAGTCTGAAAATTATTAGTAGAACTAGGGATATAACTGATGAATCTTTCCTGGGTGTTAACCTGTATCACACTGACTTTTTAAAATATGAGACAAGTGTGATGACATATCAAAACCATTTGGCATTAGCTGCTGAAACCTTTGAGTCAGCTGTATGCGTTTTAAGGCAGAAAATGACAGAGAAGTTTATTAAAAATTTAGATGGATTCGACAGATATAGATTGTTTGGCCCTTTCATTATGTTTCTTAATGCTCTTTTTGAAGAAACTGTTTCCTTCTTGTCTGCCAGACATACCACATGCAATGGAAATAATGATGACAAGTGAGAAAAATCATGCAGTCTTGACATAAGTCTTCGAGGTCTATCATGAAGTTTGTTTTAGTTCTTTCTCTTAACACTCAAAAGTTCCAATAGCAGTCCTAAACATTTTAGACAGAAATACTGTGGCTACCATCTAATGGCTTCCATTTCTTGTGGGTCACCTCAAAATTATCTGAGCCCTCTGCCATTTCAAGTCATAAAATATACCTTTGTCTTCTTTTACACGTGGATTACAAATGTGACCTAGAAAAACAGATTAAATGCCTGTTATATTTTTTTTTCTTTTTTCTTTTTTAACCAAGGGTCAATTACACTGACCTGGAAAGGGCATGCTTGGATCACTGAACTACTGTTTTTCAGTGTTAAAGAAAGCTTATCTATTTTCTATTCCTTCATATATTTGTAATATTTATAGTTGATTAGTTGAATATGTTTCCAAGTCTCCCAGTTAATTCTTGTAAAAGAACTCTATTAGCAGATGAATGAAATTTTGCACATTTTTTCTGCCTGTAGTTGAATCATTTCCTTGTCAGCTGTCATACACAGTGACATGTGCAGAGAAACATCTTTCTTACCATGATAAGTTAGATTGCCTATGCAATGCCAGATGTGTAAAGCATATAATATTCTTCCAGGTTAGTGATGATTCAGTATGGAAATGCTGTCTTAATGTAAATATTTATTAATAGCACAAGTAAATATTTTTAAAAATTCCAAAATGATTACATTTTAAAAAGTAGTTATACATTAAAATCACTCTTTTTTCAAACCTCTAAAAAGAAACTAGAATTTTCTAAGCATCTTGCAGGTGAAATGAGCTGTATGATTTTAGAACGAGCAGGAATTAATTGAATTGAGCCTGAGTTCACTAAGGAAAGATTACAAACATTGTTATTTCTAAGCGCAACCACATGTTTGAAATGGGTGCTTGGGGTGTTATAAATATGAAGATCTCCTTTAGTTTTGCAATATCTCAAATGTAAAAGACATCTCTAAATGTCATTTGGAAGGGGATTTGAAAATTTCTGGTGCTAGAGCAAGGACACAACAGTAACTATTCTCATTTTGATTAAAAAACCCCTCTGATTAAAAAATCTTTGCCCTTCCTGTGCATGGGGAAAATGTCAGTAGCATAGGCAAATACATCAGGATTTTTCATTTCATGTTAATTTTTGTGAAAGGTGTTGTAGTACATGTACACTCCCACCATTCCCACTACTGTTAAAAGTGGCTCATATGTACAAAAATTAGGTAGACACACAGGAAGAGAGTACAATGCAAATATCTCAATGAAAATATTTTCAGATTTTGGGCTGATCCGCAGAGTGACTTCACAGTCTGTGAGATGAATAACACTGAGATATTATTATTACAGCAGGCTCAGAACTATACTGGCTTTTCATTTTTCTTCCTGCTTGTGGAATTAAAAGCATGTCTGGCAGAAAAGTTCTGTCTAGGTTCAGTAAATGCCTTTATAAAAAAATCTACAAAATTAATTATTTAAACTTTCAGATTAACCTCTATGCCTAAAAAACAATTATAAGTATTTCAATATGTAGTTGGGTACTCATGGTACCTTCACAGAAATATTAAAACAATTTGTAAAGCAGGCCTTCTGAATCCTAGTAAAAATAAGGCAGAGCACTGGAAAAATGTGACAAAATGTTATTGAATCTCATGCTGCCAGTAAAAAGTTTTCTTTAAAATGCTGTTTTGTTAAAACATACTACTACGTTTCCATAGTACTGAATGCCCTATTTAACTTAGATATTTTGATTCACATCTGGTTGTAAGAATACACAGTTACTCTCTGATCAAAACTGATTAAGTCTCGAGCTTTAGGATCAGACCTAAACGAGGCTAAGTCTACATGGACTCCTGCATTCTCCCTTGAACTCTCTGAAGTCCCTTAATTTGACTTATATCCATGTGCAGTCTCTAATTTGGGTAGAAATTGAAGTCCATAGCTGAAAATCTGTAACAAGTAGCTACAACCCTGGTCAAGAGCCAAAGTGCTGCCTTTTCATGCCACGTGCATGTGAAAGTCAGTATTGGAATCCAAAATTTTGGACAAAACTACATGTTCTGTCAACTCTTATTTTTTTTTCACCACCTTTGTAGAGCATCCAAGAAAAGGCTACATTCTGCATAGTGTAGTCACTCAGTCTTTAGGCTGAGGAAGGTTACTGGTGCTCAGACCACAGTTTCCTACCTGCCACTATCCCCTCCCTTTTGTTGGTATAAGAATTTATAAAGACACACAACTGAACAGATTTTGGGAAATAATCTGAATTCAAATTATCTTGATGAACAAAAAATATTAGTTTTAAAACATTCCAAAAAGATGCTTGTACTAGTACCCAGAGGGCAGGAATGAGCACTATATAGCCATTTTGTCTTAATGTTGATTCATGCTGATTTAAAGAGATGGGAAAGCCGTGTTTTAAATGTAGTTTCATTAAATGGTAGGAAAAGAAAAGGTGTCATTAAGGCAGGTATTAATTTCCTGTTACATAGATGAGACAATACTCTTGACTCAAGACCATTATGCATAATGACAAAGTAAAAAATTAGTGTAAGTACCACAAAACCACATGCTTGAGAACAGGCCTAACATAAGAAACGAGAAAGGCCACAAACCACAAAACATTACTTTTAACCCTAATTGATTGAAGGTATAGTCCTGCATCATGAAGCAGCACAAATTAGCTGATGGACTATGGCAAGGATAATGACCAATTATACCAAATCTGCTGCCCAGAGAGAAAATGGGTGAAGCAGTCAAAGCCTTTTGGCTCAAAAAAGGAAATATTTGTAAAGAATTGTAAAGATTTCTTCAGATTAGACTTTTCAGTGTCAAGCAAAATCTTGATCTAAACTAATAGTCATTATTTGTCTCCTCTGGCAGCTGTGTATTTCTGTGAGTAGCAGTCCTAGTCCCAAGCTCCAGTGCCTTTAGGCTTTCTCCTCAGGTACTTCAATGCCTTTTTCTTATTTACTGGTAAATACAAATATCAGAAAGTACATCTCTGTTGTCATGAGAAAATAGGAAAGATAGACCTTTTGAAATAGTTGGGTCAGGATCTCTGTGGCAGGTACACTCTTTGCTCTCTGACAAACCTTCTAGCAGGGTCTGAAACTATCTCAATTCATCTGAAAGAAGGTGCACATAAAGTTTGCTTGTCTAAGGAAAACAGCTGTAATGTCACCAATATTTCCAAAGGCTGTACTTATGGGTCGCTGCACTGAGAACCAGTTTTAACATTTAAGATGTCCCTAGCAGCACTTCACAGCTATGTTATTATCAAAGCTGGAAGGCTTGAATTAAGTTGTCATCACTGCTGCTTCTTCTGAGAGCTGGCTTGGCCAAGTACAGCATCCATGCTGTTATACCCTGGGGAACATTTTACCACAGCCTAATGAAACACATCATTGCTCTAAAAATATCTAATATTTTCTGGGTTGGGAGTTTGGTACAGAAGAGTCTGGCCACATTATTACCAACATATGTATGTCAATGTAATGGTTTATTTGGATCCACCTTGAAAACATTATCCTGGATGAGAAAGTATGCAGATGCTGGGAAAACAGTAGTGCTGGCTTTACCTGGAGATATTTGGTGCATCATATATTTTTGTATGACTTTAACAGCTTCATTCTGTTCCTCAGACCCTGCTCTGTTCTTTGAGAAGTTAATCCAAAGTCCACTGAAGCCTCCATAAATAGGTGTCATTAATCAAAAGCATATTGTGGATCACATCCTTACTTGAAATTTGTGCAAGATTCAGGATTTTACTCATATGAAACACATAGTTGATTAGCATGCATTTTTGTCCTACTTTTCATATAACTGGCATGGCAGTAAGTAAAGCAAAATGTAGTAAAAAGTCTACTGCATTTCAATTTTCAGATATTCATGATCCTGTGGGTAAACATCATCCAGATAAATTACTGCTAAATTCTTCCTTTGCAGCTCAGCTCAAAAAAATTATGTGTCACTGGCAGAAGATAACAGCAATTGTCAGTTATTTTTCTTGATCAATTTTGATATCTTTTGTTATACTGTCCTTTTTATCTATTACTTACATTCCATATATATTCTGACGCATATTTAACTATACAGTTACAACTCACAACACGTTTATATAAATAAGACAGTATGAAAAAGTAAAAAAACCTATTTATAAGTAAAAAACCTGGAATCAGCACATGAAGGCTGCACAAGTTATCTCAGAAACATGAGTATAGTATCTTGTAATAAAATACTTTTTCAACAATATGCAAAATAATCTCTGTTGCTCTCAAGAAAAAAAAGAGAAAATCTACATTACCCCCTCTAATCTCAAAAATAAGTCTCTTGGACGTTCACAGAAGAGTAAAATACTCCATAGGAGCAGACTGAGTAAATTGGCAGAACTTTGAAACATCACAAAGCAAATGTTAGTGAATGAATGGGAAACTTCCTGTTGTGTTACTATATGACCTACGGACAGTGTAGGTGCCTTATGGATAGTCCAAGAGGCAAATGTCAGGTATCCCACATTGACTTTATTTCTTAGAAATTCTTTCTAGAGAAAGATGAAATACTTAGAGTTTTCCTGCAAAAATTACATGCTCAGACAAGAAATTTTTACCATAATTTCTTGTTTCAGGAATAACAAAAATTTTTAAAGAAAATTTCAAAGCAATTCATACTATTTTCTTCAATATATTTTAAATTTAAAGTAAAGTTATACTTCATATTTACCTCAGCTTTATATCCTAAAAATGAAGTTGTTTTTTCAGGCTCACTCTTTCCCACTTCCTCTGCAATGAAAGAGAGACACCAGTTATGGTTACAGATGCAATTCATAGCACGTAGGTGATCTATAGTCAGTAAAAACTCCTTTGAAACTTAGTTTGAAGGAGTGTGGACACGTATGTGCTCCATTTAGCATCCTTCAAAGATGAAGGGGAGGTAATTTGAAAGAAGTGGGATGATTCTGTTTTCTGTTTACCCATTTCCACATGTAAATGAAATCCGAAGCCCGGAAATATGAAATAAGGAACTACAAATACGTGGCTCCCCAGAAAACTTTTAATGTTAATAGGAAAGGCAGTCTAGGAACTTATTTATAACAAAATTTCAGGTGTAGACTGTGAATGGTAGTACATGCCATTGTAAATTTTTTTGACGTTTGAAAGGTACAGCATTTGGTCTATCCTCTTTCTCCTTTCTAAATTAAATTGCTTTCATAAATTCCTCTTAACATAATAAGTTAAGACTTAAACATAATCCAAACACAGCTCCAGAACACCTCTTTTTTTTTAAAGTAGAAATCAAGTAGTCAAGCCTATTGAATTTTTTTGTTTTCTTGAAAGAAAGTGAAAATAATCTGAATTAATGAAAGAAGAGTTCAACCATGATAAGACTGACTGAATTACAAACTTACAAAATTTTAATCACTTACTGTTTCACTTGCTTCCATTCAATAAATATTGAGACCTGTCAAATATCTAATAGCTTCAGAGCATGGCTGGTATGAGCCATCTTATGTTGTGTTTGAAAACAAGGCTTTCTAATTCTTTCTTCTTTTATTAACCAAGTGACTTAATGTATGTATAAAACTTGGTTTCTTTCTGTAACCATTTACTCGTTTGCGATATTACTCATGCATTTGACAGCAAACATGTAGGAAAACGTTTAAGGTAGGTAGCTGGGCAGTGTTCATTGTATTGTAGTAAGTTTTTATGGTTTGTTTTTTTACTAAAAATAACAAGATAGAGATAATTTACTTCTTTGAAAAGGAAAGTGTGTAGGGGGAATAATTCCTACACAGTTCCTTGCTTTTGCAATTTAGAATTTTAATATTACTTTAACAAACTGAGCTGAGTGAATTGATAGGTAACAAAAAAAAATATTCTCTAGAGTTTCAGGTTTGTTTTGAGGGTATATACCCTGAAGGCTTTTCTTGATCTCAGGGGGCTTTAGTGAATCAGAATGAAAACAACGGTATCTAAGAAGAAATGTGCTTAATGAGCTAGATCACAGAAAGAAAAACAGAAGATAAAATGCTATAATGTAATATCCACAAAATCACTGGTGTAAAATTAATGATAGAGATTACCACTACAGTATATTTTATTGGAACTTTTCTCACATTAGTTGAAGAAATATTTGTGGAGCTCATAGTCATAGGTCTTTATTAATCTGGAGAGAAGGCCCAAACATAAAACAATTTGAGGCATGTTAAAGTAGAGGTGTTATCTGTTGTATCCTACAAATTAATTTTTGTGCATACAGATTAGTGTTTTATATGATTATGTAATATGTGCTTAATAAATGCAGTACTATTGAGGTGTGCCTGAATCATAGGTGGGCTTGTATCTGTAGCAATGCATGAGTTTCTCCAGACCATCTTCAGGAATACACACAGTCCTCTGTGCTGAGAGAGACTTCAGAGTTACAGACTCCCAAATTCATGTGCTAGGATGTTCATAGCTTGTGGACTTGAGTGTTGTTATTTTTTGTTAGGTATGTAGAGATGTGGTTGGATTATTTGCAGTATCAGCAGGTCTTTTGATTTTCCCTTCACATAATTCCAGAAAATCTGAAGTTGGAAAGAAACTCTGACTGTGATCTGATCCAAATTCCTGCTTAACTAGTCACCTAGAGCCTACTGCCCAGGACTATGGCCAGAGAGCTTTTGAATATTTTCAAGCAGGGAGACTGCACAGCTGCTCTTGGAAAACTGTGCCAGTGCTCAGTACAAGAGGTGTTTCCTGATGTTTCCTTTTGCACCCATTGCCTCTGGTCCTGTCACTGAGCACCACAGAAAACAGCCTGGCTGTCTTCTTTATATCTTCCTTTCAGATAATTTTTTGCATCAAAGAGATTCCCCACTGAGTCTTCTCTTCTCCAGGCCAGCAGTCCTGGCTCTCTCAGCCTTTCCTTGTCAGACAGATACTCCTGCCCCTTAATCATCTCTGAGCCCCTTTGTTTGGCTCTCTCCAATGCCTCTCTTGCACTCTCAGAAATGCAGAGCTGGACGCACTATACTCCAGATGTAGTCTCACCAGTGCTGAGCAGAAGGGAAAGATACCCTCCCATGACCTCCTGGCAGCACTCCTTGTGCAGCTGGGGACAGCACTGGCTCTTTGCCATAAGAGCACATTCCCGACTCATGCTCAACTTGGGAGCCATCACGGCCCTCAGATTTTTAGGTAAGCCTGGTTTCCAGCTAGGTGGCCCGAGCATATATTTGTGCATGACGTTGTTCCTCCCCAGATGCAGGATTTTGTAGTTCCTCTTACTGAACTTCATGAAGTTCCTCTCAACCCGCTTCTCCAGCCTGCTGAGATCTCTCTGGATGCAGCACAACTCTTTGGTGTATCAGTCACTCCTTTCAGTTTTGTATCATCAGAAAACTTCCTGAGGGTACACCCTGTCCAATTATCCAAATCAATAATGACAATACTACACAGGATTGGACCCAGTATTGACTCCTTAAGAGCAAATTCCTAGAAAAGAGAGGATGGGGGGTTATGAGGACCACAGAATCTATCAGCTACTTGAGCAAGACACTTGAGCAGAAGTGAACACAGAAATCAGATGCTAAACTTAGTCATCTAGCGCAAAAGCTAGGATTTCAAGCCTGTTATATAATAGCATCTTCAGAGGACCTGTGTCTCCTGTGGGTCATATGTCACATAAACTGTCCCATGTAATTATTCTAGGGTCAAAAATGGCATGAATTTTCTGCCGTTAGGCATATGGAACACTGTGTGTCTACCAAGCTACCACTGTTCTGAGCTTCCAGGAAGATGTGAAGTTTCTCCACTTTACAGATTGGACTATATGCACACCTATTAAAAATAAACATATGATATGACATCTATTAGTTTTCTTCTATGGAACTGTTTATGTTAGTCACATAGGAGCTTTCTCTCTGAATGAAATGAAATGAAATGTTTATGTTATTATCAGAAGATAGAAAAATCTCTACAGTTTCTCAGAATTACTCTGCATCAAGTATTCTATCTTCAAGGCATATTTTCACTTTTCCAATATTGTAATATGTTACAAAATTTATACATGAATTCCGGCGTTATTTAATTTGTATTATCCCATCTGGTTTAAGTCTCGTAATGTATGCCCATTACATTATTTGAATTTCTCCAGCGATTTTGAACCGACAATTTTGCTGACTAATAAATATGTTAATTTGCCAGACTCATAGTGCTCTTCCTATTATGAGTAGCACATTGCATGATATTATTAAAATCTTCACATGTACAGCTCTTCATTGATGTTCACAATAAGTTAGGCTTAAAATTTCAATATGCTGCAGTTCTAGGTTTAAAATTTTTAAGTCACCTTACTGATCATATTGAAGGTCAAATTTATAACAATTCATTTCAATTTAGAAAACTGCTGAGTCAAAAAAATGAAAATAATAATGCATAAAAGAGGAAATATCCTATCTTAAGTTACTATTCTGCACCTATGCATCTTCAGTTTCTTTATGTGATTTTTCAGCTGTTACTTTGTACCTCCCTTGTTCTTCCATAAAGATCGGAGCAGAGAGGCAGTATCAAGAATGTTAAATGAAGGAAATCAGTAGTGCCAAAAATGACCATCAGTTTGTAATCAACGAATTAGAGCTCTGCACATTGTGATAGTGACAGAGGGAAGCAAGCAGTGCTGCAATGTGCACACCAAGGTTATGTTCTGAGAAGTGGCACCAGCCAGGACTCCCATCAATCAGGTATTCTCAGCAGAAGCTGCAAACACTGAATTTATTTTGCAAAGTGATCACTGTTCACTAGCCAGCAGAATGGAATTGTCTCATTTGTTTTCAGACATCAACTCACCTGATCTTTGAACCTGAATCTGCTATTGTTAATAGCACTTGCTATTGTATTCTGCTGATGCCCATTGTAGCAGACCCATTTGAAGTAAATGCTCTGCAAATACCCTGCTGGAAGGAATCTTTGCCCAAATTAGCCTGCAGCCTAATCTAAAATTAATTCAATCAGTGCACATATGATAAATGAGGGAGAAAGAGATATCTTAAATGTTGCTATGAAGTAACACATTATTCAAAGCAGTTGAAAGGTAAAAGAGAAATCACTTTAATCTATAAACTCGTTGTGAATAATAGTTATTGAAAGAAAATGTGCAATGGGGTCAGAAAAATTATGCAAATTAAAGTCATAATGAACTGAATAAAACCCTTTTGATTGGAAGCTTTCAGTGAGCTTTGAAAGTTACAGGAATCTCCATAAACGTAACATAAATGTTTTTAAGATGAGAGAAAAAAGTCTGTACCATGAACCCATTAATTGATTCGGTACCTGTGTAGACTTCGCTTCTCTAGAGAGCATTTTATTCAGTCTTTGCTTTTGCCCTTCTTCCCACAATGCTTCTACACAACCTTTTAAATTGTCTTGGAATCTGAGGAGTTGTACTTCAACATTTGAGTCTGTGCCATGTAAGAGCTGCAATGCTCTGACACTCTGGGAATTTTTGAGGTTAAGCAGTAAGTTTTTTATATCAGGGTTTTTTTTGTTTGGGGTTTTTTGGTTGGTTTTTTTTTGGTAGTTTGTGGGGTGTTTTTTTGCTCTTTTTTGTTGTTTTTGTTCTGGTTTCCGGGTTTTTTTTTTTTGGTTTGTTTGGGATTTTTTGAGAGGGGTGGCATTTGGGGTTTTTTTCTTACCAAACACACTTAGATACCTAAAGTTTGGGTTTTGACACCAGATATGAGGTAAAAACATAATAGGAATATCTATGAATATCTATGTATGCATGTGTATATAACTGTGTATCTATGTATATCTATAAATATATATATTTATTAATATACAGATGAAGAATAATGGCAGTTTTAAACACATTTTTATAGATCCTTCTTCTCCTGCTAACATGAAATGAAAAAGTAAGACAGAATTGCATCTTGCAGATTTCTCCAAACTATTCTTTCTGCTATCTTTAAAATTCCTGTAAAATTTAACTCAAATTAGAACATCTCAGTTCTCCTCAGGTTAATTGTCTTCCCAGCTCTTCAGTAAATAACATTTTAGCAGCTGGGACTGTGGTTAGGAGTTGTCTTAATCAGAAGACAAAAATCCATCTCTTCCAAATTTGGTGCCTGTGGGTGACTGGGACTCTGTATTTACATTAAATTTGTGTGACTTCCTACTGCCTTCTGCAAGCCCTTCTTGCAGCCTTTGCTTCTGTTTGCTCCCGAATTTCACGTAGGTTGCCAAGATACAACCATAAGAGATTGACTGTATTAGTTGTACTCTTGTTATTATCAGTCCAGCCATATCTGGATAGTGCAGAGAAACTTAAAATATCAGAATATTACTAAGAATAGAGAAAGAGCAGTGTAAAGGATTTTGTAAACTAAGTTAATGGCAAAATGAAAGCTAACAGCTTACCAGACATAGTTGAAGAAAGTGAGTGAGTTTTTCTAAGGTGTGAGACCTTTTTCCTTCATCTACACAGTCTTTCCTTCTCGCTTCCTGTAGAAAGGCTGAGGGAAGCTACAGAGAATGCAGTTTAGACTGGTAGTATACACAGGAAGCATAGAATTACTAATACCCCACTCTTTTAGCACAAGTTGAAAAAATTGGTCAGGTATTTGGTTCAATAATTCATTTTACAATCCCTAAGTCAGACAGACACAAACCACTCCAAAGATGGAGCTTGGCAGGGCATAATGGCACAGGAATTAGCACTCTGAGTATTTGGTTTGGCTAAGTCTTTCACCATTAGATGAAGGGGGAAGGATTTCTGCTCTAGTCCCCTCCTACCCACCCGCACCCCCGCCCCCCAGGATGTCTTACATGCTATTGTTTTTTCCAGACTTGTAAGACTCATAAGAACTAGAGACATGCTCTTTGTAATTTTTCAAATACCATGTTAGTAAATGACCTTTGCAGTATGGCATATATCCCACTTTTCTGATGCCTATTTCCTAACTAAATTGTTTTATTCTTTACAGCCTATTGTTTCCTTCTTTTCATTTATCTTCAAATAATAATGCACTTAGAAAAGTGGTGTTTTTGAACTGAAAAACAATTAACCTCATATGGGCTTTAGTGCTTGCAGGACAGCAGCCATCCTGCTGTATGTCTACAGATGGCTCTCATTTGGATTCACATACAGCATTGCTGGATTTGGACATCCTGCACTCTCTGTTACTGGCTCAGTAAAATTAAAATGTTTGTTTTTTGTGCTGGCACAGGTTACAGCTGTCATGATGGTCAGTGTGTTGAATAGATTAATGAGAAAAGAGCAGAATAACTATAAATGAAAAAAACCTCCATGGTCAAAGCTGATTGCTAGATTTTCCTGGGCTCCATCTTTAAGGCAAAAAAAGGTGCATAGACATCTTCTTGCATGAGTGATGTGATCTATGCTCATGTACAGCCGCAATGAATTCAGGAGGATTGCTCAGATTTAATGCCACCCTACATAAAACAAAAGCTGTGAAGATGCTGCAAAGCTAACTCACCCNTTTTCGGGTTTTTTTTTTTTTGGTTTGTTTGGGATTTTTTGAGAGGGGTGGCATTTGGGGTTTTTTTCTTACCAAACACACTTAGATACCTAAAGTTTGGGTTTTGACACCAGATATGAGGTAAAAACATAATAGGAATATCTATGAATATCTATGTATGCATGTGTATATAACTGTGTATCTA
>VZRM01008906.1:0-58810 GCA_013397955.1 Grantiella picta | reverse complement strand
TTTTGAACTGAAAAACAATTAACCTCATATGGGCTTTAGTGCTTGCAGGACAGCAGCCATCCTGCTGTATGTCTACAGATGGCTCTCATTTGGATTCACATACAGCATTGCTGGATTTGGACATCCTGCACTCTCTGTTACTGGCTCAGTAAAATTAAAATGTTTGTTTTTTGTGCTGGCACAGGTTACAGCTGTCATGATGGTCAGTGTGTTGAATAGATTAATGAGAAAAGAGCAGAATAACTATAAATGAAAAAAAACCTCCATGGTCAAAGCTGATTGCTAGATTTTCCTGGGCTCCATCTTTAAGGCAAAAAAAGGTGCATAGACATCTTCTTGCATGAGTGATGTGATCTATGCTCATGTACAGCCACAATGAATTCAGGAGGATTGCTCAGATTTAATGCCACCCTACATAAAACAAAAGCTGTGAAGATGCTGCAAAGCTAACTCACCCTCACTACCTGCAGGAAAAGACTACACATCACACCTCTTCAGTGGGTGGCAAACCTACAATTTTAATTTACATTTCTGCCCTTTTCAGGTTTCTGCTGCAGTGTAGTCCACTCATTACCCAGTGCAAGCCAAGGCCAGAAGTGACAACCGTGAACATTGGCATGCCTCGGAGAGGGGGAGTGAAGCATGAAAGACAACCAAAATAACTCTTGCTTTTAGAGTGGAACAATTTTTATACAGCGCTGAGGGAAAATACTGTAAGTGGAGACTGAAATCAGTCATAGGTTCAGTACCTGTATGTTTCTTTAAATCAGCAGAAACAGTAGAATTTTTTTAAGAACAAAACCCTTTCATTAATTATCATTTTACATTAAAATATTCAATTTTTGAGGCGTAGAAGCATTTATGCAGCATTCAAATATTGAAATAATTAGTATTTTAATTTTGATTAACTACTTATGTATTCCAGATTTACATGGGTAATTTAGAAAATATGAAGACAAGATGTTTAAACATCTCTAAGATAATCTAAGGAGACCCTTAAATTTTCAGTGTTTTTTTTGTATTTGTTTTATCAACATCTTGAAAATTTCCATTTCTACCTTCCTCCTGTAGTCCCCCTTTCTGCAAATTTCTTAGTTTTGGAAAAAAAAAAAAATCCAAACAACACATTTTTAGTTCTTACAGCTTTGGTAAATTGCTAACAAGACTGAATTATCACCAGCATTAGAAAGAGCTAGATTAGTATATCAACATTGTAAAATCTCTTTCATCATCAAACTACCATACACTTAATTCATTTTTATAGAATAGTATTCAGAGCAGAAGTTAATCTTCACCCTCTTTGACTCAAGCACAGTGGGAAACTATTGCTGCCTAGTCCATCTAAACAGACCACCTAAAGACATCAGTCTCCAGTTCACAGCAAGGGCAGCAACAGGATGTTCTTCAGCACTCCTGTGCTGTCTCAGCTTCTACTTCATGCTGACTTTGTCCTATGCCTGTCAGAATTTTATTTTTTGTAGTTGTGCAAATGCAACTACTGTTTTAAAAGGTCATAGCAAATAATATCTGCTTAATGGTGTTATCAACCATTAAGGAGTATGTAATAAGTTATGATTCACATCAAAACCAAAATCAGCTCAGGTTTTTCCAGTACAAGATAAACCATCTTCTCCATATGTGCAAAAGAGTCCTAGACAGTCACAAAGATCATACATTTTTTAAATTTGTCAAACATACACCATGACAGGTAATTTATTTAAAATTGATTAAATAGTCCTCTAATATATGCCTCTTTTGACAAGAATTCCTCACAGCAAAATGTCTTGGAACAATTGTCTAGAGAAAAATCCATATTTTCCTGAGAGCACAGTGAAACCTCAATAACTGCAGAATGTATTTCCTCACCTCTGTATTTTTATAGACATTCTTCCCAGTGACAGACTGTTGCTTGCCTTTATCCAAATGAAGAGTCTGCTGGGTAACTCCAAAAAGATCACAAAATTCTAATATCTACCATCCTG
The DNA here is from genome assembly GCA_013397955.1 of Grantiella picta. Classification (NCBI taxonomy): domain Eukaryota; kingdom Metazoa; phylum Chordata; class Aves; order Passeriformes; family Meliphagidae; genus Grantiella; species Grantiella picta. The sequence goes on along the minus strand of VZRM01008906.1, from coordinate 56,828 downwards.
TTAGAGATTCAGGAGAGCCCTTTATTCCGCTTTTTCACAGCCCTAAATTGCTACTGATCAAATATATGCCCTTCAGATACATTCATCTGTCAGAAGAATCTCTTTTGAATTTTTAGACCAGACAATAAAGTGATACTCTCTACCCCTTCCCTCCATATCAACATGAAGGCAATTAAGGCTTGTCAGGTCCTACCTTTCAAGCATCTATTATTAAGCTGGGAACAAACAGCCCTATTTTCTATTCACCTAGCAATTGCAGGCAGCAGTCAGGGTTCATGCTATTAGATCAATTGCCTGCAGCTTGTCACCTGCTCAGAGTTTAAATGAGCACAGCTGTCTATCTCAAATGGCTCCCATGGAAATTTTGCTTGCCTCTTTTTCTGATAAGCCACAATTCTTCCCCCATTTTTTTCTCATAGTGGAGCACGTGACTGATTCATTTTCTCCTATCTTTTCTCTGGCCTTGGCAAAACTAGTGTGCAGTCATTCTAGAAATGTGTCGGTCAGAAAACACTGAGGAACAAGAACTCAATATTCATTCAGCTTTCAGGTTCCTACTTGCCATTCCTATCATGTGTTATCATACTTCAGCTTATGCACTCAGACAAAATATTATAGAGTGGATAAATTGAGGCATGCACATAACAGCATGCACAAGTGATGTTCTGTCGTCTCCCCAACATCTCATCTTAGTCTTTTCCCTGTGCACATTCCCAGCATACACCTCACTTTCAAACCAAAGTCTTCTTGGTTAGGTTAAGCAAAACCTCTGCAAAACTGTATCAGCCATTGCTGCCTTCTCTTGAACTTTGAAGGCTGATCTGGTGTTATTAAAAGGGGAATTTGGAAAAAGAGATGAGCTTTTATAGAAATATGAAATTGTTTCCCAAACTATGCCTTATTTCAGTCCTTTGAAAAAAAACCTTTTCTTTCTCCACAGCCTCCTGGGTATTTCTCAGCTTTTGTTTGTGTGTTTTATTGTAAGATTAATGCTAACTTTTTTTTACAAAATATGTATTAATGCTGTTTATTGAACTTAGTATCACAAGACAAATATTTCTTTTATTTTTTTGTAAACTCATTTTCACTGTTTGTTCCTATACAATATTCTATCCTATACAATAATTTCCTTTTTATTCCCTTTACTATTTCCATATACCAAATGGGTTATAGCATAATAGATTTTTCCTCCTTAATAGATAATTTCCATAATAGATATTCCTCCTTAAAAAGTGAAATATATTAAATGATTTTCACTTTAAGTCCCATCTCAACAGATATTTGATCCCTTGGTTTTCTTTTTTTCCCCCTGTTATTTTTTGATTGATAAAGAGAGTTTCTCAGTTTATGTGATATCTTGTATTCACACCCTTTGAGTCCGACCAAGATGTAAGTGCTCCTGTTAATAGCAATATACTTTACTTATGAGTTAGATGCAAACACAGAGACATCTTTGAGGACAGAAGTAAAAACATCCCTGGAGATATTTGTCTTTTTTTGAGCGTCTGATACAAAAAATATATCCAGCAGACTTAAAGTCCCTCAGAGTTCTGATCCCAGTACAGATAATTTGGGATCCTTCCTATGTTCAGGCTCTTAGCTGAAGTAACTACAGCTTAGTCTAGAGATGAATAGAAATTGCCCCTGCATACAGCTCTCCAGCCTTTGATTGAAATGGCACCTTTATTTTTACATTTCCAACAATTTTTTTTCATTTTTTGGACATAACTTTGTCCAACATGACATTGAAGATGTAATGTCCTCCAATTTTATGTAATTGGAGTCTTTCCTCAAAAGTAAATTGATTTCCATCTTTGCAAAATTGACTCATTTTGAAGTGTTTCAGTTCCAAAGAGGACATGATTGTACACTGAAACAAGTCCTTTGGTTTTTTTGCCATTACTGGTACTGTTTTATTTCTTCCTTTGCACTCAGTGGACTAATGGAACTCACCTGTGTTGTATTTTGTTCCAAAATTCTATTTTCGATCAATAAAACTGTGTTTGTAACATTTCCCTTTGCAATATAAACCTTAAAAAAAACAGCTAATTTGAAGAAATGATATTTTCTCAGAATCTGCAACAATCTGAACCAGTATTTTTGATGTGTGAACAACCTTCATGGGAATTACTAAGCATATAATTATTTATAATTGCTAATTATAACATTTGCCTTGAGAACAAGCAGCTATATATGCTTCCTTCCTGATATTTTTGTTAAAATTCCATAATATATTATGACCTTGTCAGTACAAAAATACATAACTTGATGGAGGCCATAAAGATATACTCTTATTGTTGCAATGTATTTTATTAGAAAAAATGTATTATAGGAACTAGTATATTAATCAGTGCTAGATTTTAACTAGGTTTAAAAAAGTGTACAACATTTTTACGGTATCACTAATATTAAAAACGGCTTTGACATTGACATGGACATTCCCAGTATGTGTTTGACTTCTAGCTGCTGCAGTCTAAAGAGTTTCTGAAGGTAAGGTAGCAGCAGATTTGTTCATAGTCATTTTTTGCACCTTGTTTTACTTTTTACTTAAAGCAAGGGACCAAACACTGTAAAAATGTCTCCTAGGGAAAGAGAGAGATTTGATGATTCCTTTTCTTATACCATGGTGTTAATAGGATATTTGCTTGCACTGTACTTTTTTTTTACATTGTCAAAGATTAAATGAGATTTGAATGTGCATGAGATGCAGAGATCTTGATTCAATTTCATACATAAACCTATATTTCATGGTATCCTTTCTTAGAATAACAGTAACATTACATCAATTTAACTTTCTTTGTTGGAGACTTGGAATCTCTGTCTCACAAAGGACATGGGCTATGGGAATGCTGACTTTACATCATGGCTTTTCTTTGTCAAATGATAAAAATGGTAATGTTCACATCACTCCTTCTGGGATCTTCGCAGGTTTGATTCTTGTAATTTTTGAAATGGATATGCTGGAAAAAAAAGTGTCTGTACCCCTATTCCCTGCCAAGCAAAATGAATGCACTTTTCCTCAGAGGACTACCTCAGGCATTTTGAACAATTTTGAAGTACAGATTTTGCTTACATTATATAAAGACTGAATTCAATGCAACTTTCATTGGTGTTAGTCATCCATTACTTTGACTGAAGTCCTCTTGGACTTAATGGGTTTTTGCAATAGCTGTGTTTTTATGTAAAGGATACCATGGATCCTACAAGTTCTTCCAGTAAGGTGTCTTCATGCAAATAGAACATTTTGAAGAAAAGTAAGGTTTAGATTTATGGTGTTTATCATCTGAGAAACTTCTCTATTTTTCTATTCTTTATTGGCTTTTTTGATATGAAAAAAAGATAGTTTGTTACTTTGCACATTTAAGAAAATAAACACAGGCCATGGATGTATTTATTGTAATTTAAAAAAAAAAAATTCTTTCTTCTACATATTTTTATCTCCACTCTACAAACTGTAATTGTAACAAGTTTCTGACACAATTTCATCCTTGTGATAGAAAACATATTTTCATGCAAGCAGCAGATTCCTAGGATACACTTTTATTTCGGTGTTTCTAGTTAAGTAGACTTTTTTTTTTTTTTTTTTTTTTGTGGTTGGATGCAGCTCTCCAAAGTAAACGACTCATAAAAATGGTAACTCTTTCTTTGAGTTTCCTTTTTTTGAATTTTGTCAATGCTGTGCTAAGTCCATGTCTCAGATGGAAAGACAGACTCAGGGGCTTGCATTTTTTTCATAACTGAAAATGAATACTTTTTCTTGCTTTAGATTGTGGGAATGTAAAGGGCTAGAAGGATTTATAAATGTCAATATCTCTTTCATGTAGGTACTATAAACTATTCATTGTGTTACTGTTTCTTAATCTAATCAGGTTGAAATCAGTTTTATACCTTTTGTTTTGGTGTATATCAGGGACATACTAGGTTGTTTCTACCTACAAGGATAGGAGTCCTTTGGTAAATGCTCTATGCTCAGAGCCAGTGATTGTTTCCAATCTCTTCTATTCATAGGAAACAAACCCTAAAACCTCTTTCTTTACAAAGCTGAATTCTCATCGTGCTTTGGAAATGTGTCTCCTCTTTGCTGAAATATCCCTTGACATATAAGTGAATCTGTAGGTGAGGAATAAAATCACATTAATGAACAGAGTAACCTTATACAACTGCCTGAACAAAGGAAGGAGTGTGAAGATGAGAAGGTTGTTTAGAAATCTATATGCACAAATATCATGGCCAAATGTTTACTTAAATTTTGGAAATGGCGTATATAAATGGTGAACTTAAAGGAATGAACAGCAAGTCTGGATAACTGAGGAACTGCAAATGTCCTATGAAGGAGCAGAGTAGAAACCTGGAATGGTCTTTCTGCCCATCATTTCTGTGAAAGATGCTTGGTGCTCCTCTGGATGCTCCTGATGGACCACCACAGTCCAGAGAGCTACACTATGATGCATAAAAGTGGTATGTCATTTCTTTCTTCTTTGTCCCTCTGTGAACAGGTGCCAGAGTGCACATGTTTTCTTCTAACCTCTCTAAAACATAGAGGTGTAGACACACTGAATTTTTTTCCAGTTATATTCTTTTCTGAAAGGAAAAAAAATCATTAGAAAAAATAAATTACTTTTTAAGTCGGTGCCTTTTTAAAACCATACACGTTGGCAGTGTGAAGCAAAAAAATCCCTGTTTTACACAAATCTGAACAAAGCAATCCTAATTGCATGTGCGCAAAATAGTTGCAGTTTTTACCAAAATAACAATAACGCACATGAATATAATATCTCAAACTGAAAGAGAAATAAGCAAAATACCAAGTTGTTCTGAGGGTACACATCTCCCAAAGCTGGAAATCTATGATCAGCTGAGTGAAGCCCCCAAAGTCTAGGAGGAGATGGTTAGTGACCTGCTATGCCAGTTAGACACCTACCAGCCTATGCACCCAGATGGGATGCACTGAAGGGTAATGAGGCAGCTGTGAAAGAGCTTGCCAAGCCACTTTCAATCATTTACCAGCAGTCCTGGTTAACCAGAGAAGTCCCAGTTCGCTGGAAATTATCAAATGTAATGCCGATGTACAAGAAGGGTCAGAAGTTAATCCTGGGGAACTGCAGGCCTGTCAGCCACCCCTCAGGACCCAGGAAAGTCATGGAGCAGATCATCCTGTCTGTCATCACACAGCACATGCAGGACAGTCAGGGGATCAGGCACAGCCAATGTGGGTTATGCAAGGCAAACCTGGTTGGCAAACCTTAGCTCCCTTTTTGACCAAGTGACCTGCTAAGTAGATGAAGGAAAGGCTGAGCGTGTTGCCTAGACTTGAGCAAGTGGTTTAACACCATCTCCCACAGCATTCTCCCAGAGAAACTGGATGTTTATAGTATGGATGGATGCACTCTTCACCGGGTGGAAAACTGGCTGGATGGCTGGGCATGGAGAGTGATAATGAATGGAACTGCATCCCATCAGTGTCTGGTCACTAGTGGTGTTCCCAAGGCTCAGTATTGGGGCTGTACTATTTAACATCTTTATCAATGATTTGGATGCAGAGATTGAGGACATCTACAGCAAGTTTGCAGATGACATCAAGTGGGGCTGCTGGAGGGTAGGAAGGCTCTGGGGTGGTATCTGGACAGCCTGGATCAATGGGCTGAGGCCAATTATGTGAAGCTCAACAAGGTGAAGTGCCAGTTCCTACACTTCCTACACTTGGGTCGCAGCAACCCCAGGCAGTACTGCAGGCTGGGGGAACCGCAGCTGGAAAATTNTGCTGGAGGGTAGGAAGGCTCTGGGGTGGTATCTGGACAGCCTGGATCAATGGGCTGAGGCCAATTATGTGAAGCTCAACAAGGTGAAGTGCCAGTTCCTACACTTCCTACACTTGGGTCGCAGCAACCCCAGGCAGTACTGCAGGCTGGGGGAACCGCAGCTGGAAAATTGTCCAGAGGAAAGGGATCTGGGGGTGCTGGTTGACAGCAGTTGAACATGATCCAGTGTGTGTCCAGGTGGCTGAGAAATCCAGCGACATCCTCGCCTGTATCAGTAATAGTGTGGCCAGCAGGACCAGGGAAGAGATTGTCCCCCTGTACTTGACACATGTGAGGCCACACCTCAAGTGCTGTGTCCAGTTTTGGGCCCCTCATTTGAAAACAGATGTTGAGGTGCTGGAGCATGTCCAGAGAAGGGCAACAGAGCTGGTGAAGTGTCTGGAGCACAAGCCCTATGGGAATTGAGCTGAAGGAGCTGGAGTTGTTGAACCTGGAGAAAAAGTCTCAGGGGTGACTTTATCACCCTTTAAAATGACCTGAAAGGAGATTGTAACTAGGTGGGAATTGGTCTCTCCTGCCATGTCTCAAGTGAAAGGACGAGAGGAAATGGACTTAATCTGAGCTGGGGCATGTTCAGATTAGATATTAGAAAAATATTTTTCATTAGAAGAGTGGTTAGGCATTGGAGTAAGTTGCCCAGAGAGGTAGTAGAGTCACTGGCTCTGGAAGTGTTCAAGAAGCCTCTGGATGTGGCCCTTGGGTATATGGTTCAGGAGTGATTTTGGTGGTTCCAGGCTGAAGATGGAATAGATAATCTTGATGATCTTTTCCAGCTTGATGATTCGGTGATTCTGTTAAACCTGCAGAGATCATTCAGAAAGAAAAAAAAAAAGGTAGAAAAAGCTTTGCAAGCAGTCTGGTAACCTGCTTGACGGATTATCTGCTTTTATATGAGTAAAAAGTAAACTGAACGTGAAATGTAAAGATGGGACTTTGAAAACACAGTTCATATCTTTAAATAATGGTGCAGTGAACTGCCAGGTTGCTCAGGACTGGCTCAAGTACAATCCTCAACTTTGAATGTGTTAAATAATCAGTCACAAGGACCTCAGTGACTAATATTTTCTCCTATAAAATTTAGGAACACAACCTTGACTTGTTATGAAATGTGATGAAGTGGGACTTCCGTGGAACTTAATTTTGCCCCTGGATAGATCAGCAGTAGACAGGAAATTAGCTGTCTCTGATTAAAAGGAAAATCAATTTGATGACCACAACCACAAAAATCCCTGTCACATCTATTCCGTGCATACCCAAGGGACTTCTGACAAAAAAAAAAAAAACCAACAAGAAAAAGGGTGTGTTCTAACTGGTTTTCTAAATATTAACTTGCAGAACAAAGTAGAGGAAACACTGACTAGGAAAGAACAGACCAAATGGGGCCTTTGTCATGACTATGACAGATTTCCTCAAATTTCTGCTGTTAAACCTGACAGATCCCTAATGGACTATTTTTTTTTTGTTCAAATAAATTTTCTCTTGAACTGGAAAGTGGATTTCTGATAATGTCCTTAAATTTAGTTTTCACTAAATATGCAAATATATTCACATTTTCAAAAGAGTTGGAACTTATGTCTCAACATGGTGATTCTGACCTTTGATTTGTTAGCAATCTTAATAATACATTATTAATTAAGCTTTTTGACTTTGAAATTGAAGAATCTAATGGGAAGTTGAGCTACTACTTTTTAGAATAATACTTGCTTTCTACATCTGGAAACTAAGTTCCTTTTCAGGCAAGGACACCTTTTTCTTACATTTAAAAGACAAAATAAACTGTACTGAAGTTGTAGGGAAGAGCTTTCATAGGGAAGGAAGGAAAATAGGCTGGAAAAATTAGGTCATGGTACTAGTGGGAGCTTCTGGTATATGATACTTACCAGATGGGTTGTTGCACTTCATCTCATCTAAGTTCAGAGGAGTAGTACTTTTATGGTGTTTCAGGATTCAAAAAGAAAAAGCAATATATAATTACTTTTCATTCGGTTCAATCTTCAGAAAAATAAATACCAGAGTAAATTTCAGATAAGAATCTTCCCTCTCCCCAATCCCTCTGAATAACATTTTATTAAAATAAGTGTTAGTTTAATTAATTTATTTTGAGCATTGCTCACTTTTGTGTCAAGACATTGTTTCCAGCACTTTTCAGTAGGTGTCCTGTCTGACATTTCTGTATAGTGTCTCCCAGGAATAATAAAATCTCTTCCTTGCCTGTAGGCTCCATTATCTACCTTACTTCCCCCCTCACTTGGAATAACTACTTTGATTGACTCACGAGGTCTTACTAACACTGAAAATTAAGAGAGCCTGTATTAAAATGTAGAGACCCTCAAATTTTTGCTTGGCCAAGTGACAGGAAAAATACTTATATGGAAAACATTATTACTGATTTTCATCTCCTGCTACCTCAGATTTGATTTCAGAACCCTGAAAAGCTTAGGGCCAAACCCAAACCTTGTATCATATCCTCTCTTGACATGATGCTTTGCTTGAGGATAGAGCATAGACTTGTTCCAATCAGAGCCAGATTTATCTGGACTTTACAGCAAATCCTGAGCAGGTTACTAGGTCATGGGTACGAAAAGACACCTGACTGTTTGAGGATTGCACCAGAGCAGTTGCTGGGCAGCAGCAGCAAGCCCACTGGCCAGGAAGCAAATATCACATTGACACTGTAGGTGCCTCCAGCAGACAGCAGCAGTAAGGGATAGCCACAGCTTACTGATGTGCAGTGCAATGGCATGGATGCACCTTATTGGGAGCCACTAACACAGATCCCTGCATCCCCAGGTTTGGGAATCTATTTATGCCAGATCTCCTTGAAACGGGTGAGAATCAATTTCCTGTCTCATTAAAATGTCTTGTGCATCGCAGAGAACAGAATTGCTAGCTTCAAATTGTGTCCTGGGATGAAGTTAATTTTATTCCTAGTACTTAATACTTTTCTTCCTGCTTTCTTGTACCTGGTACAGTGCTGTGTTTTGGTATTAGTTGAGAATAAAGTTGATAACACACTGATGTTTCACTTGTTGCTAACTAGTGCTTACTCTGTAATGGACTTTTCAGTTTTTCATGTTTTTCCAGTGAGCAAGTGCACAAGAAGCTGAGAGGGAGCACGGCCAGGACAGCTGACCTGAATTGAACAAAGGGATATTGCAGACCAAAGATCACCATGTTCTTTATATAAACTGGGGAAGCTGTTTGGGAGGGGCCAAATGCTGCTCAAGACTGGCTGAGTCAGTGGGTGGCAAGCAGTTGTATTGTGCATCACATCTCTCTCTCTCTCTCTGTCACATTCTTAAAATATTTTTGGGTTTTTTAATTATTAAACTTGTCATACTTCAACACAAATGTTGCTTAGTTGCCAGCTAGGGTTAAACAACAACAGATGGATGCAGATATGGTGACATTATCTCTGCTAACAGATTAATAATTTCCCTGATGACATTAAGAAAGCTCAATACAATATGTACATATTGTATTGCTTTTAGTTTGTCATTAATGTCGTTTTGATTGCCACTTTTCTCTGAGATAAGTATTTTATTCCAATTCATTGCAGGTTTAATACTGTGGAGACTCCTTAAATTAGAAGCATTCACATTGTTTTTGGTGACTGTTTACTGCATTCCAAAATACCTTGATGTTGTAGAAATTAGGTTTCTGGGACCAGAAAAAAAGAGTGTATGCAAATGAGATTTTTCTCAGGCAAATCATTAGTATACAGCTGTTCTGTAAGGTACAATATATGGCAATAGCCAGTCTCCAGAGCTTTACCTTATTTAAATTGGTCACCTACTAAAGGGCCTGGGCTGGATTTGTGGAGCATATTAGGTGAATAACACAGAATTGCTTTATGGCAAATGCATTTTTTAGCTGCTATAGGGTATATTGCATATAATTCTCTGGTGCTGACTTACGGGCTTGACAACACACATTGGGCTGTTTAAATCATTACAGTGTTATTTTTCTTCCCCAGAGGAATCATAATGGGAAGCCCTGCTAACCTGTCAGCTCTACTCTGTCCTCCTTTCCCCCTTTGTTGTATGAAACCTTAAATATGTAGGTGGGATTCCTGGAGCTTGGCTCGTTCCAGAGCAGCCTGGGGACTGATTTGGTTGAGCTTCCCAAAGCCTGTAAATTCTGGACAATTGAATGGAAACAGGAGGCCGAGTTCAAGGGTAGAAAGCTGGGTGAAAAAGTCTGGTGATTTGCGTATCTAAGGTTTTCAGGTGGAATGTTTTCCCCCTCAGTCATAAAAAGTAAGGGGAGGTGTGATGCCTCAATGTTACATCTGTTAAAAAAACAAAAAAGGAGAGAAGGGTAAGTTCAGTTTGGGAGGAGAATTTAGATTGAATTGTGCATTGTTGCAGTGGAGGCTGAGTTTTGGGATCCTGCCAGGGGAGGGGAAATTTTTTGCATGACCGTGATTCTATTCATGACTGTAAGGACAAGCCTTATCCTTATGTTAAGACTGGGAAGGCTGAATAAAACTGTGGATAGTATTGGCATTAGAAGGCAGTGAGACAAAAAGGAAATTCCCGACTCACATAAAATGAAGTAAGATTCAGGGCTTTCCTGGAAAGCAGAAACACCAGTAAACATATAGATTCAGAAATACTGGAGCAAAAAACCCATGAGACTATAAATATGTTCCAAAATCCGTCAACCTATTACTTGTACTATAAAAACAGCATAAAAATACTGAATATATAAATTATGAGTTTGAGTCTGTTGTCAATTTTTATCTGAGGAGATGATATTGGACACTTTTATTTTATCTGCATTTTCAGTCCATTATTCATATTGAAACATAAAACAACTTCAATCAAAGGGTCATCAGATGAACAAGACATAGAAAAGACAACTGCTCTCCAGTAACATCATTTAATCTCATTCACTGCAGGCTATTTTTCACTCTGTCTGGAATAAGTTAAAAAAGAAAAATAAACTAAACCCTTTAAAAATTTTATAATTTTTAAAGTTTGTCTTGTTCCTCAGGGTTTAAATTAGAGAGTAATGATTTTTTTCCCTGACATCATTAAAACAAATAATATGGAAGATGGATATTTTCTGCTTGTTTCTTTGATTTTCCTTTAGGCTACTGAGCACAGTATTCTAAATGCTTTCTAAATTGCTTTTTCATTTTGTGTTTTCTTTTTACTTTTTCCCTTGCTTTTTTCACATGTGCTGCTTTGTAACTTTTGTTAAATATTATTAGATTCTAAAAGAATTCTGAGAGACAGAGTTAAAAGTTATTTTTTTTTCCAAGTTTTTCCTAAGGAGGGGCAAAATAATAAAATTCAGTGACTCCAGATGTCTGTCATTTTTGAGATGTAAAAAGCCCTAAATTCCTCATGCAACAGACTTGGACTAGAATTCTGCAAATGGTGACATCCCGTTCAGAGAGACTTTCTGATATTGTTTGGAAGGCCTGACTTGACTGATGAGTGAAAATGTGAACTGCAGTTGCTGTCTAGGCTTATACATCTGATGGGTAGCCCAGTCATCTTTAAACGTTGAAGATAAAAAACGTCGGAATTCCCCCAACACTGTGAGAAGTGTCAAATTTGAGTTTCACAAGCACCATTCATAACTTTAGCGTCATATGTTGCTGAATAATCATGAAATGTTGTGACTTTTTCTGGACAATTTTAAGGTACATTTTCAAGTGCATTATTAAACTACTGTAAAATGAGGTTAGATCTCAGTGAAAGTTCAATCAACTTTTTTGCAATGCTACTTGAGGACTTTAAAAGCAATCCTGATTTCAAATGAGCTGAATGGGTGTATTCAAAAGTTCCTGTCTTTCCTGAGCATGGAAGTCTTTAGGATATTTAGTAAGCAATATAATTTTCAACCCCCTTGAATTTAACACGAGAACTGCTGTTAAAGACTATTTCATTTCCTAATTTGGATTCATGTGAATATGGTATGGACAGATAATATTAGAGGGTTTTGGAGTAAGGTAACAAAACTGACCCTTGATGTTCTTCATGTTATTATACCCAAAACAGTGTCCATATTGACTACATTCTCCTGACTGTCATACTCATGTTCTTCTTGGTTTCCCTTTTCAGAGCACAACTGGACTTGGGCTAGAAAGGGGGACAAAAGGAAGGAAAATCACTCTAGGAGGAATCCTTGCAAGATGGTCCTTTTCATTGTTGCACTTACTTTCTGTGAAATACCACTTGATTTTGTTTTGAAAAATGAATGTTAAAGGCCAGAAGCTCAATTCATAAATCTCATAAACATTTCAGCAAATGCATCCAAGTTGGCAACACTGGAACATTTCTGAGGCATTTTATAAGTCAAAAGAAAAAAAAAAGGCAGCTACCAACAAAACCTTTCAGTGCTCTGTTATTTTTACTGTCCACACTTGCCAATAACCTCTGTCTTTCTCCTGTTCCATTTCAGTCCAAAATCACAAGAAAACAAGCTGTGGTCATTGCTTGGTTGGTGGGGCTGTGGAGATAGGAATATTCCTAAAATTCACAGGCTATCTGTGAGCAGTTGTGAAGCTGTTACTGTATCATTAGAACTCCCCCTGTGTTGATGTGTTTGGAATTTGGACCATTAATCACTGGAGTTGCTGATAACATTTCACGTTGTATCTCTTCTAACATTAATGTCTTTTGCAATAAAACAACCCTTTGAATTAGCTTATTGAATTGTACTGCCACTTTTCCAGAGTAAGCATGACAATTTTTTCTAGTAACTGTACTTCCAAGGTCATAAAAGAAGAGGACAAGAGGTGCTGTCATTTCAGCTAACACATAATAATACACAACTGCAAACACTTAGTTTCCCTTCTGGCTATGCCAGCATTGAACTGTCGTGGTGGAATAACCCATTGTAGCACCAGAATACTGATAAATGGCAATCAGATATTTAAAGAGACTCAGTGAAGAAATAGATCCTGGAAGAGGGGAGAATGGGGTAAGTGAAGAAATCTAGTATAATCTTGACTTCTGGCAGGCAAGATATGTACTGCATTCAGATTTTCAAGTGTGTCTGGCAGACTTGGTGGTGTAACTCTCGCAGGAGCTGCAGAATGGTGAGGTGCTACATGGAAATCCTGGCATTAGTGGGAAAAACTTCATGCTTTCACTCTTTCAGGAATCTCACAGATGCAAACTAAGAGTAAATTAAGCTCAAGATGTGAAAACCTAAGTCATGATGCTTCCATGTGAAGCAGTGATTTATTCTTCAAAAGCCTTGTTGAATTTGGTACAGTTACTCAGTTTTGGTGATGATCGTTTTAGTAGAGCTAATGTGCTAGAAAAGGGGTAGGTATGATCTTGTTAGCCAAAGAAGATCAGTCATGGGGATCAGAAATACATAAACTAAAGCAGAATGAAAGAAGAAAAAGGAAGTGTTTAAAAAAGGAGAGAAATTAATAAGAAAGTATATTTCTATTTTTACCAGTTGCTGTTTTGTATCCTTCCTTTGATAACTTTAAAAAATTTTCTTAGGTCTTCTCTCTCTATTTCTATGGCTTCCTATTTTTCATTATTTTTCATGGAATGGATGTTGGGTAGAATAATTGAAGCAAAGTAAATGAAAACCAAATGTCATTTATCCTGGAACTATTAAAGACTTCCTTTTGACTCCAAGGTAATTCCTCCTTGTTTTGTTCACTAAATGTGGACAGAAGAGAAATAATCTTCAGACAAATGGGAAATTTCGAAAAGCAAATATATAAGAACCAGTGAACATTTAAAAATACACATTGCTTAGTTTGCAGTGTGTAGTGCTGAACCAAAGTTATTCAAATTAATATCCTTCATAGCAAACAAAACAGAATCAGAATTTAATGACTTCAAAGAAACTGTCCACCACTTTGTCCTGTCAAAAAATGTTTCTGGAGATATCAAGCTGGGAAACACAGAAAGAAGTAGAAGGAGAAATTGCACCCTAACAATTCCCCTCTGAATGCTACCTCTCTCTTCCTTTCCCCCTTCTCTCCTTCATTCTTCATTTCATCTCAGTGAAACAGCTACGGTTGTTTCCCACATCAGAAACAATTAAAATTATATTTTTTATTTAAATTAAAATTCTAGTTTGTAGCAGAGTTTCAGCTGTTAGGTTTTCAGATGAAGTGACAGTAAAACAACATTTGGTCTCTTTGCACCTTTGGAAGATTGTGATTTCTAAATGTGCTTATACCTAAAACACACTGGATCAAATTCAGTATGATTAGATTTAACACAGATCAAGCCTGGCATCCCAAGATCAAACAGAGGAGAAAATATTCAGATCAGTAATATACTGAAATCTCAGTTACAAGATTTCAACTGCTAAGCCCCAAATGATACTTCATCTCTAGAACCCCCGTGGTGATAAGGGTATGAAGTGATTTATTGCTGTTGTGAGGGGTGTTTCCAAATCCATTCCTCTAAATACATAACCACCCCTCCACTCTCTATCTTCAGGCACTATTTCTCCTGGCCCAGAACAGATTCTTCTAGCATCAGTCCATCATATAAGCATTTGTATATAGCTTAACCTCATAAACCACTGCGACCTGATCTGTTTTTGAAATCTTGCCCCCAACGCTATTGACAGTGCTGTGGGTTGGAGATGAAACTGCTGATACAACAGGATTGCTGTCCACCATCCTCCTGTAGAGGCTTGGCAACGGTTTGGGGGACTTTAACTGTGCCCTCTCAGCAAAAGAAGATATATACTTTCTAGAGGCTGCTCACATTGTTCATGTGGCTTCCTCTCTTCTGCAGGAAAAGCAATAGAGTGAATGGAAGCTTTCTGATCACCTTGTCTTATGCATGTATTTCAAAATACATATCATAACTTTAAGGATAATATCTGAGTGATCAAAAAAATGGTGTGCAAAATGTACAGAAATATGTAAAGATACTGAATTTGGCTTGAGGTTTTGCTGAAATACTTTGGCTGAAAATAGACTGCAATATAGCAGACGTGCAATACATGCTTTTTTAGCAAAAAAGGGAAGATGCTGGCTATGCTAGTGGTTTTGCTTTGTGGGATATTCTAGGAAATCCGTGATTTCAATCTCTCAGTTGCTTGCATAAGTGGAACGTTTTGAGTAAGACAAATAAAATGAAACCATTTCATTCCATTCTGCATACCAATTTGAAGTACAGTAGCTTCAAATAATGGGTTCTTAAAAAAACATTGGCTGTCTCTCAAGCAGTTCAAACATATCATTACTATGGAGTTATAAATCTGCAGACAGTGGAGGTTCCTTTTATGAAACAGTCTTTCAGCTAAAATGGTTATGAACAGATCAATACATTTGTTATGAATAATCTCTTTTAGATCTAGGGCAAATGTGACTTAGCAGTTTTGACAGAAATGGAGCCAAGTGGTGCTTTGTTAGATTTAAACAATCTTGTAGCTGGTTCAATGAGGTGAAGTCTGTAATTGACCTGTTGAGTAGTGAGAGCAACAACAGAAAGAAAGAAAAAGGGAGGGTATAGTGTAGGTTGGACTTTTAGCTGATTTTTGTATCGGATGTATTTCTAATATAAAAAACACGTGGTGGTAGCTTCTCCTATAAAAAAAAAAAACGACAATGAAGTTGCAATAAACTTATTTTCATCCATTTTTGTGCCAAAACTACTGTATACTAGAAGTTTGTTTGTTCCATCTCTGACCTTTAAAATACATATTGTTTCCCAAACGCCTTAAATGTGACTGAATAAATTGAGTACAGTTTCTGGAACAAATAGGAATTTGGTACCTCATCTGGCACAGCACTGAGCACCTGCAGTGCTTACTAAAGTCAGAAGGAGCCAAAGATACAAGCATTTTATGACAATTAATGACTTATGGATCATTGTCAGAGAGATGCTTAATTGTGAGTTATTGTCATTTCAAGTTTCTTTGTTGTGTAGTAGGAGCTGCTATCTTAAATGAGGTTCTCTGCATCACCACACTGTGCAGAGGAGGTATTAAGTATGCAAGACAGAAATTCAAGAGAACAAGGTGTTTGATGGAGAAAATGAGCTAGATAGAACAAGATACAAGGAGAAGAAGCGTGAAATTTAGGTGTTTTGGCAAAGCTGAGAGAAAAATAGTATCTAAAAAAACAAACCACACCATGATAATCAATAAAATAGATCTCTTGTTTTGACTGTTCTGGTTTCAAAACATGTTATTCCCTATTTTCTGCTGTTTTCTACTGCCTACATTGATAAATCACCACAGTCTCACATATGTTTGTGAAAGTCTCTCAGCTTTTTCTGTTGCACTGTTTTTAGTGCTACACAAGTAATTAAACAGTGTTTAGGCCAAAAGGGGTGAATCTGTAACTCAGAGCTTTGAACACAGGATGTTGAAACCTGAGACTCAAATCCTTCTTGCAATACTCCTGAAATTATTTCTGCAAGTTGGGACAGTTCCAGTAAAGAAATCCACCTGAGAACAGCCAACAATATGAGCTGAAGAAGACTGCGTTTAGGTATCACCTCCAAGTCAGGAATATTTGCAGACATCACTCTGCAGTGAGCAGCCAGCACTCAGCAGATATTTGCATATAAATATCTTGCACTTCACTTGGATGGGTTAAATAGAGCATTCTTAAAGGCATATACGCATCTCTGATTTGGAAAAAATCCATTTTTTTCAATAGTTTCTGCCTGTATCATTTGGGTGTGTTTTTTCCAGAAGTCTGACCCATTGATGCCTTGAATCTCCAGACTAACAGATACTGCCAGGAATGATCCTATGTCACATCCTTGGTGAGTGAAGCATCCCATCAGACCTTGGACCTGCTGTTATTAGCAGATACCTTTTATGGTTCTGGCAGCAGACCTATAGGAGCAAGCCCCATCATATAAACAATGGGAAGGGCTGCACTTGACCCTCCTGTTTCACAGAATTCAGATCGCAGTGAAGCTACAGGTGACTTATGGACTTTTTTAGTTTCCAGCATAAGCCATGGGTTCAATACATCTGCTGAAATGTGATGGCTCTCATACTAAAATGTGCAACATTTTTGAGGAAGTGTAAGTTAATTTAATATGGAAAATCTGGACAAAAGAATTAGGACTGTGGGAATGTGATTGGGAGAAAAATTAGAAAATTTGAAAATTATATTTACATTCCAACAGAGGTTGTAAAAGCCTGGAAATTATAGGGTTAAATGCAGTTATTCCTTCCAGACTGGAATGCAATTGGCATGCAGGAAATCAATTTCATGTTAATTCACTGCACACAGAGCCTGCAACCTTAAGCAGGCTTGAGGGATGAAATGGAGGGTGGAGCAAAGTGGAGACACCTTCGCCAGGCTCTATTGAAATCCTTGCAGGGATGGGAACTCAATGGTGCCATGTAGCCAATAAACTGCATAGCAGCTGTCACCCGAGAGAGAGGAGAAGATGCCTTGATGCTGAGCCAGCAGCTGCGGTGAAACCACTCTCCTTGGATGAACTTGGTTCATTATAATCTGACTGCAATACTAACACTCACTTCCAAGGTACAACCACCCCTCACTGGGCATGCACCCCATAATTTATTGACTATATTTTTGAGAGTGAAGCAGGAGAATGTTACAGTAATCAGTAATAAAAGTATGTGTAGCCAGAGCCACTAAATGCAAGGACATAGTATAAAAGTGAATTAGGGATGGGGAGAAGTTAAGGAAGACTCCATTGTGACTTCAGGGTTCAGTTGATTGTTTCAGCCTGTCTTCTTCCCCGTAGGGAAACCTATTGGATAAGAACCATATGTGTGCTAAATTATTATCTTAAACTAAATTTCATTGATGATTATAGTTTGTTTGTATATTGCTTTAAATTTGTCTCTGCAGCGAGTCACTATCGCAATCAATCTTCAAACCTTAACCCGTTACAATTTTCTATTATCAATGAGTTTATCAATAAAGTGTGCTATTTTGTAAACTGTTTAGTGTGAGTCCTTCAAGAGCACCAGCTGTTGCTGGCATTGGAGAATGTACCTGACTAAGAGTGGGGAGATGCAGGAGAGAGTCTCTCTTTCTAAACTTCAATAAAGGTTTCACTCCCATATGCTGTCACTGTGCGTCCCTGAACAAGCTGGTCAAACCACTCTTGGCTGCAGCAGGCTGTGCACTGGGGTCCCTACAATGGGACACTAGCAGGCTGATTTGGCACAAGGTTTTCAGCCTCCCTGGGGCACTGAAAAACCAACCAAAACCAAAGCGTTCAAGGAAGCCCTCTTTTCATGTGAAAAGGACACAGTCTTGCTAGTCCTGCCAACCATTCTCCAATGTGAGGAAGGAAGCAATGGGAGTCAACCATCCTGCAGACACCAGAGGCTAAACCAAACACTGAGCTGTAGGTAATGATTGATTCATTTCTAAATTCCAGTCTTCAAAAGGGGTCTGCCTAAATGAAGGCTGAGTGAAAACTGAGGAAGAAGGTCAGAGCTTGGCTCATGGTGATATTTATTCATAATTTATTCCAGTGTGCTTTATGCTCTTATTTCCAACGGTTGACGACAGTTTGTAGATAACTGTGTATCAAAAGTGTCCTTCTAGGCTTTATTGCCAAGCAGCAGTAAAGACATAGAAGGAATTTATTTATATAAAACCAAAGTAAAAATCAGTGGTTCACTGTGTTTATAATGAGTGATCAATATAGCTTGTGTTCTGCTGTGCTGTGAGAAGAGATTTAATTCTGACCAAATGTTATATAATAAAGAAAGGTATGATTATTTAGGCTTGAATTCTATTGATTTTGGGTGGGTATTTTGGGTAGTATACAAATTTCTTTTAGACTGTACTAATGAAGGCTGGGATATGATCTCTTATGATCTACATGGAGCAGAATATTCTCTGAGTTCTTACCATGAATACAGAGTTTCACTTGAATTTTTTTGTTTTGGAATTAGTAAAAAACATTTTCCATGAAATTTTTTTAAATGACACTCTTCGGTTAAATAGGATCAGATATCTGTGCTATGGCATTTACCGAATGTTGTAAATTACTTGAACAAGATACTGCTATAGAAAGAAAAAAACCCTCTTGCCAATATTGCTAAGCACCTAAAATTTCAGTGTAAAAAAATATTTCTCTTCCTATCTGCAAAGTAATAATCTCTTACTTTGTCACTGATCATTACTTTGATTGGCAATGCAATTCAAGTGTAGTTTGCTACATAACAGAAGAAATATTTTATCAGAAAATCAGCCCTAATACTGCAAGATGATTTACAAAAGTGTGAACTTAAACCTCTCTGGCTCCCTTACCAGAATCAGAGAAAAGGACAAATTATGCAAGGACAAAACTAGTGGGGTTATTTTGTAATTTTGGACTTAAATTTGGACTTAAATTTCCATAGTGTTTTTATTAAATGAACAGATACAACACACATGCCAAAAACTCTGAAGTATCTGTTCATTTTCTTCTCAGGACTTTCAGCTCTGGTGGTTTTTAAATTTTTATTATATGGACAGATCCAATTGATCTTAGATGGAATTCTGCTGGAATAATGCTTCAACCTTCCTATTGCAGACATACCATTTCAGTTTTCAATGGTATCTTTCAGAGGAAAAAAAGAAAGAAATAGCAATTATAACAGAAATTATTAATTTTATAATAAAATCTTGACATACAGGAAAATATTTTTTTTTTGTTACATAGTTTATGTATGTGTACAAGCATACTCCTGCTATTAAAAAAAAATTTGCTCTTTAAATGAGTCAGAGGAACACCATGGTTTTTAGGTCAAATATTTTCTTTTCTGTCTGACTGCTTAAAATTTCCATTAAAGGATCAAGAAGACTTGCAAAATTCAAGATGAGGGAGTCTAAGCATTTTCCTATATATTTTTAAATATAAAGATGATTTTAAAGTAAAATAATATTTTAACTGCTAGAAATATACTTGCTATTATGTACACTGTTTAAGTCAATAAAGATAAGAATAATATTTTGTTGTTTATAAGTATGCATGTAGTGCTTTATAGCTATAAATAAGGACTGAATTTTGCATCGTTCCATATAAGATATAAAAGAGAAAGAAAAGGGAAAATGAAAGAAAAATCCTTGCTCTTTCTGAGCAAGCATTGCCCTGATCTGTGATACAGTCATACAGAATAAGGAATATTTTTTATGTTTTTCTGCCTTGCAGAACAATTATTAGGGACTGTGGAAACTGTTTCTGTATAGCTGATTAGCAGAAGTAATTTACCAGTGGTGTTGCAACTGTTTCATATGCTTTAGCAGAAATTAACTCACATAAAGTGGGACTAACTTTCAATGAAAGTCCTTGGATCTTATAATTTCTCATGTCCTTCCAAGGAAAAGAACTGTTTGCATTAATGACCCCTTTTTTTTCTGAGTCTATTTTATAAGGTTGTCAGCCTAAGGTAGGAAACTTTGAATTATCACTGTTAAAGGGAACTCAGAAAAAAAACCAAAAAACGTTTAAAATCAATTAACACTACTATAAACCAGCACAGAAAATCGGTTAGTTTTAAGATTCGTAGGGCAGGAGACCTCTTTTAAAACAAAAATTGTTGACATCAAATGTTAATGTGTTGTTGTCCTAACATGCATATGACCTGCAGTGTAAAAGTTTGTCTCACATCCATAAACCAGCAATACACAGAGATTGTATATCCTGTCCCATAAAATATTGACTCATGTTTACTTCTTTTCTTTCAATGCAGTTTTCTCTTTTCTAATCCAAAAACTAGAGTCTTTAAAGATAGCCTTCCGGACCTGGAGAAACAAAATAAATACCACTTGGTCCCTTCCCTATGGCCCTTGATGAACCAAAACTGGGAAACATAAGTGATATACGTGACTCAGAACTTTGGAACATATTCAAATTCTACCTACTCCCAGAAAAAAGAAATGTATCTCTTGAAATATGTCACAGTGCAATATCAAGTGACAGGGGCAAATATGGTTGTCTGTTATAAACTAGCGACTGCCTTATTAACTCTGGGTTTAAAAGTGCACATGCACAAGGAAACTCATTACTACCAAGAAATATATGGAGCAAGAAAAGGAAGCATTATTATCCCAGGGGGTCACTGAGAATATCAGCAAATAGGATTATTGCTCAGAGCAGAGTGAACAGGAGGCTAGCTAAATGTAATTTCAATAAGAATTGATTTATGTAGAATTGATTTAATGACATTTAAAAGGGCATCCACTGTGTTAGTCTCTGTGGCCATCCTGTGTTTTTACTGTAATATCAGTCCTTTGTTTCATTCCACGAGTACAATATGTTAAGGAATCTGGGGATATGAGGACCCTGTGAGAACCACAGCCAAGTTCTCCCTTGCTGGACACTTCAGAGGCTGCTGTGGTTGCTCTCAAACTGTTCCTCTGCATTCCCGTGTCCCTATTGTCAGGGACAGGAGGTGTATCCTTGCTTGGGAGCTGGCAACCCATGGCCCTGGTACTGACTCCTACGATTATCAAAACCCCCTGAAGTCTATGAACCCCTTGATCCTAAAGTTTGGATTGTATGGGTTAACTTTTCAAAAGGAAATATTAAACACAAAGCATGTGCTGGTGAATCCAGTTAGGCTTTATTAGTGTAATATATAGCAAAACACATCCAGATACAATCTGGAAAAATACACCTATTTTTCTTACTTCAGTGCAGTTCAATACACGCTCTTTGAATTTAGGAAGTCTTTCAGTTCATGTCTTGCTCCTGCATGCTGTGGAGTCTTCTTTCTATGTTTGCCCTCAGTGCTCACCCTTTTATGATGGCTAATTCTCTCAGCTGACCCTCTTCCCTTGGGGAGCAAGCTGTTTGTGGGCTGCCTCTATGGCTCTGGGACTCTGCTCAATTTATTCCAAGATAGAAATTCTCTGCCCTTTATCTACAGGTATGTGTTTTCCACTGCATATCCTTTATTTGAAGGAATCATGGTCCAAGGTGCTTTTGTCAAATGATTTGCTATTGACATACATTCTTGCTTGCATGGGAAGATTATGAAGCTTTATTTCACCCTGTGCTGTAAATGGAACCTTCATCTTGGCCAAAATCACACTTGTATTGTGTTTGACCAAGATAGGATGATTGGCAGCCTGGGAAATGTAATAGTGCTCTGCATGTAAGTAACATAATTTCCTTAAAGATAATTTTTTAACAAGATAGCTAACAGACTGTGTTATATGTGCTCCTGAAATGTCTGATTATCTTCAGAATGTGGGCATGGTCTGAAAACCTGTGTGTGAAAGACGAGATGTTCCATCTTATTTCTTCCTCTGGCACACAGAAGGAGCAATCTTGGAAGTGCTCCATGATTAACTAGGCTATTTATTGAAGTTAATGGATTTTATGAGCATGATAATTTCATATTTATTTGAGTACATTCAATGAACAAGTTAATTCTTAACTCATTTGTCTGCTATCTAATTTCTGGCAATCTCCCGAGCAAGCTACTCTAGTGGATTTAATACATTTGTAAAATGGATCAATTATGGATTGGGCATAGAAATTTGAATGCATTTATAATGACATGTGGCCATCAAAGATGTCCTACTCACTAATTCTGTGGTAATGCCTGCTAAATCTATAGAACTTGCTAATTTTCAACAAGTTACTTTATGTTCTTACGGGTTTGTGTTTGATGATGATTAATCCCAGAGCAAAAGAGTAGTGTCAGCTTTTGACAGTTATTGAACATATGGAAAATGAAATGTGTTAATTAAGTAAAATTCTCACATCCTAAAACATATTATGTTTCACCCATAAGAAAATTTATTAAAATTATACTATAGCCAGAGGAAACGGACTTGCAGCACCTCTATTTTTATTTTGGGCAAGTATTAGTTGTCCCAGTTTTGTCTAGGAACAAAGTACATTTTCTCTCTCGTAGCTGGTACAGTGCTGTGATGTTTGGATTTAGTGTGAGACTAATGTTGATAACACACTGCTGCTTTAGTTGTTGCTAAGCAGTGCTTACTCCAATTCAAGGACTTTTCAGTGTCTCATACACTGCTGGTAAGGGGCTGCATGAAAAGCTGCGAGGGAGCATGGCCAAGACATCTGACCCAAGCTGGCCAAAGGAGTATTCCATAGCATGGAGTATCATGCCCAGCATACAACTGGGAAAGCTATGTGTCAGGGGGGCTGATGGTGGGCTGGTCTGGATCTCCTTTAGCAGGTGGTGAGCAATTTTATTGTGCATCACTTGTTTTTCTTGTGTTCTGTTACTCTCTCTCTATCTCTCCTTATCATTACTATCATTGTTACTATTATTATATTTTGTTTCAATAGTAAACTGTTCTTATGCCAGCTCCTGAGGTTGACCTTTCTTTCCCTTTCGATTCTCCTCCCTGCCGTGGGGTTGGGAGGCTAGGGAGGTGAGCAAGAAGCTGCATGGTATTTAGTTGCCATCTGGGGTTAAACCATGACATTATTCTACAGCAATTTGAAGTGTCCTAAAAATTTAAAGTCAATTCCTTTAAGAAGCTGATTTTCATGATACCTTATAGTGTGTTTGCTTTGGATAGTAATATTAGATAAGGCAAAGCAGCTTATATTGCCATCTGGTAGGCTGAGATCAGCCTGAGAGGCCACCCTCGAGTAATGTTACAGGCAGGGAACACCTGACCCTGGGAATGTTTCCTTAGGAACAGCCATGAACTAGAATTTATAAAGTTAGGATGGGAGTTGATATTACGGGGTATCACACTCTACACTTGATCTAACAACCCTCTGCAGACTTTGAGGCACTAAGTCAGAAAGAAAAATTAAGGTTTAGATTCTTTATTTTATGCATGTGGCAAACCTCCCTATCTATGCTTTGAAAAAGACAGTGGGACTCCCCTCTGTGTAAATAGAACTCTCCTTTCAGCTAAAGTAGATTGTGATTATTTGTTTATGTCTGAGATTTGATTGCAATTGTGGATCCTGAAAATGGAAAGAAATAAGTGATGTGAACAATTGCAGTCTGGAGGAGCATCTAATCAAGGGACAATCAGTCACTGACAATAGGTTATTTCTTTATGATTCTAACTGCTGAGGCTTATTGTAAATGCTACCTCTGTTGAGTAAAAAAAATAAAAATACAAATAAAAATAAAGTGAAAATGGAAGCACCCCTGGTTAGACAGTGTGCCCTGAATTCTGCACTTTCTTTTGCCAGTTTAAATGAAATATGATTTACATCTGTAAAAACAGAAGAGGAATCAAACATTTTCAATGCGCATTTTGAAGAATCCCCTTTAGCCATACAGTTTATTTTTGAAGCTGAAGAAATTTTCTGACTCAAACATTTGTCCTTAATAGGAGTTTCTCACAGGGTGAGCTAAAATGCTCTATTTATTTTAATGAGTCTTTTCCCATAATTGAATAAATCCTTCAGAATATGAAAGTTTTTAACTGTTCAATATGGTAAGTATTAAAGACACATTGTCATTTTCCATTGTATTATTTTTATGCAAGAAAAATCACCCAATACATGGATCTGTTAATCACTTACATCCTTGGGTGCTAAAAGAATGCCCACTTGTAATGATACTGTGGCTCTCTCACAATTTAATTAAGCTTATCTGAGTTGATTGTGTTTTAGGTTTTTTTCACTTTTGGTTGTACATCACCTTATGACCAAGGACCAGAGTCTAACCTTGTTCGTTGCCCTTTTGCACTGCAAGAGTTGTGTTAAGAGGCTGCAAAGAAACAATTAAAAAGCAAGTAATTATTCTTTTGTAGCAAAGAAATCTTGTGATGCCTGAGACCGTGTGGATAAATCAGAGTTAACCTGTTCAGTTGACTTCAGTTTGTGTGGGTTAGAGATGGAGGGCCAGTGAATGTAGCAGGTTTCAATTAGATGCTGTATTTCCCGCATATAATTTATTAATAGTAACATCTTTTTTCCATTTGGATGTATTCAGAATGAAATTTACAACCAGAAAATAAAATGACAAAATAATATTAAAAATAAAGATTTCCTGTTTTTCTCAGTTTAAAAATGTAAAATTACCTGTAATTTTGCAAAGAAATCAGTCCTCTTCAAAAACTGCTAGGGATATACCAATTAAGGTTTTGAGTGAGTAATTGTCTGAGCTGATTAACATTGCCTCAAACCCATTGTAAAGGTAAATGTTCTGACATTTGTAATTGCTGAAATAGTACATGGGTCATTCTGACATAAATGTTAATGATAAGTTAACAAAACGTTGTCATCTATCATCTTCATGCCATGGGATGGCCTGATTTCATATATTATCAGCAGGAGCAAGAACTGAATATAAGAAGTCAGGTAAATCAGTCCCTGGCTTGTTTAAGCATGTGCACCATACCCTAAAACAATAGCAGGTGTTTCACTGAGATTATAGGGAAATCTGTGTGTGCCTTATGGCTGATGTCTTCATTTCTGCTCCCAGAGGATGTATAAGTACAGCATCTTATCTGACATGGATTCAGTTATGGGTAGCTCTGCCACAGAAGAATAAGTCCTGAGTGTATACTAATTGACTGAATGGGAGCCAGAGTATATAATGGGGCTTTTCCACTCTGGATCCTGACATACACCAAGGAATGCCACATAGGAAAAAGGGGACTTTAAGTATCACAGAGCTCAAATAACTATGGGTAAGTAATAAAGTATTAGATAGCTTTAAATTTTTTTGTTATGGAATGAATTTAAGGATTATATTCATGCAAGGAGAAAGTGATATTGACAGGACTATTAGAACTAGGCATGTACTTATGTGGCTTGCAGACTTTTCCCATCAACATGATCAATTCAGTGAAGGAGATTGAATTTCTCATCTTCTTGGCTTTGCAAAATTCTAGATCTGCTGTATACAGAAAATGTCAGTTCTCATTAGTCTGATTTTGCTTCCAGATAAGTACTTTGTGTGTCTTGTCACAGACAAGAGACTATCTGTAAATTATTAGAGCTAGCAAACAATCTAGACTTTTAATAAAGAACCACAACCCAAAGTAATTGCACAGTACCTTTTTTCTCCTTGCAAAAATTAAAAAATTGCTTCTCTACTATTACTTCTATATACTTATATATATTATTTTCTATAATGCAGAAAAAACTGAAGCTTTACTAAAACAGTTTTTAATGTTGATGCTTGCATTGAAATTAAGCAGGATGCAAGTGGTCATCCTTTTAATATTTGACCCAAGTTTAAAACATGAAAAATGTAATGTTTTCTAGCAGTGAAACTGTAGAAACATGTATTAATACTTCTCCAGAAATAGTTCCAAGTTAGGCAAAGCCTACAGAATACTTGTGCAAGGCAATTATTGCAGGAGTTCTCTGTTATCGAGGAGTGAACATTGACTAGCACAGAAGATGGAGATTAATTTAGACACAAAGTAACTTTCGTGTTCAAATATTTTTGTGTTCGAGAGAAACAAAAAGGCATGGCTCTTATTAATTTCTTTGACTATATATATGGTACAAAGTTCTCAGATATAGAGAATTTGCATGGATCTAGAGTGCCATTTCTCTCTTTTTTAACCATTCTTTAATAATATAGTCATATCGACAACACTGAAATTTTTATAGGTGAAAATTCCACAAGGGGGTTAGAATTTATCAAGACATGTTTCAATCTTCTTGTGACAAAGAGGATTGAGTGCAAAGATTTTATTGCGAACACATCCACCTTCTGGAAAAATGAATATGGAAAGCCTATTAACGTACACTTCAGTTCCCATAAGCTACTCTGCAGTATAATGTGAGTTGTCAGAATAAAGCATCATGAAAGGCAGTGAATACCTGGGGGAAATATTGAGACGGGATTGAGGCACTAGTCTAGTGGGAGCTTGCAGAAACTCACCCTTGAGGACCTGTTTTTCTTTTTAAAAATTAGATTCCTTTTTTCTGCCATTTTTCTGCCAGTAACTTTTGAAGCAGGAGTCACCTAGCTGTTTTCTCTGAGCTTGAACTTTTTTCTCAGCAGCAACAGTACCAATATACTTCAGAGAAACTGTCTACTTCGTTTTTTTTTCTTCAGCCTTCATGCTCACAATCTGTTTCCACCACTACTCCCCAATACATTTACTTTTATTTATTTATATTTTCTATCCAGAGCTTCTGGACACCCTGATTTACTTTATTTTCTCTCTCTCAGTCACCAGCCACTGTGTGCTACAATGTCTTCTGTGTCCTGAGAATTCAGACTTCTTCACTTAGACCACTGCAAAAAATAAATCTCTTTTTCTCTTTCAGGAGAAAAACCCTGAACCAAAAAAAAAAAAAAAACCCGAAAAAACTCCAAAAACAAACAAACAAACAAACAAAAAACCCAACAAAAACACCCAGCCCCAAAAAAACAACAAACCACCCCCCCAACCCCCAATAAAATAAACAAGCCAAAACTTTTAAATTTTTTAATTCAAAACTAATTTTAAAAGCACGATATTTTACCTAATAGATGACTGCCATCAAAACACTTGTGTTTCTCTAAACATGTGTATGTAGTTCGATTGAAGGGTAGATGGAATTCAGAAGTGATGCATCAGGTAAAAGTGAGGACTAATGCAAACAGAGTGTCTCATAGTCAACTCCATTTTATTTACTCAGAAGATGAGATACTAAAAATAATGGAAACAATCCAGAGGGTTCAGTAAGTTTTTTGATATACTGTGTCTTTGAGTCAGCATGAGACAGTGGGCCTCTCATTTTTATTTCCCACAAAAAATGTTTTTTTGGATGGCTTGATTCTGCTGATTTGGGAGTATAATGTCTTCATAAATACATGGAGCCAGGCAGACCTGCAATTAACATAACTAAACTGTCTTTCAGCTCAGCTAGCCCACACAGAGCCTATATTTTTATATGGTTTATCTACGAACTTGCCAGTGCAACCACAACTAACAGAATTACCTCAGATCTGTGTCTACTACCTTATCATCCCCCTCAGACATCCTATACTTAAATCAGGCTTAGCTCACATAATAAACAGCTAGGAGAAAGCATAATTTACTGAAAGAGATGCCTTAGCTTACCCACCTCCTTTCAACTACTTTGTATGAGAGTTATATTGTGTTACATTGCCTTTCACATTATGAAGAGCAGAGTATGAAACACTAAGGGAATTCTAGTGAATATTATGTGATCTGTCTTACAGCACCTTACATATCACTTCTGAATCTGGCTCATGGGTCCACTGACTGAGAAGAGAGAACAAGACATGCACAGCAGCCAGAGAATGAAACAATAGTTTAACATCAGGTGAAAATATTAAGGCAGACAATGTTGCAACATGAATAATGATAGAACAGTAACTTGATAGGGAACAGAAAAAACAGCTTCAGACTTAAGTGAGATAGCAGATATATAAGTATGACATACAGTTAAGGTTGATCTTTAACCCTTAACATTAAGGTAAGGGCATATTAAATTATCACTGCTGGGAATGACTCATTTGGAGAAAGTTTATTTATAGCACTCATTTCTCTTTCTCTAAAAGCAGAGTGCCTGGAGGTGTAGCTGGTGAAGCTCCCCCAAAGGCGGCTGAAGCTCTCATCTTGGCTCCAGGACAGCCTGGAGAGCTGTCCCAGCCCACAGACCCAGAGCTCATCCACTGGTGACAGGACCAGGTTGAGAGGGTTCACACTCTTCAGATGACTGTCAGGCTGTTTGGTTTGCACGACTGTTTGGAATACTCAAAAAACAATATGCCATGAAGTCCTAGAATTACCACTTCCATTCTTCATTGCAGCTCCAAGAATTGTGTATGGCCAAAGATATGTATACTGGAAAAATGTCACATTTCATTTAATAACATTCAATGATTTTCAGAGGATCATGTGAATATAACAAAATAGACATCCCACTAAATAATTCAGGTCTGTACATCAGTAGACAGAACTGCACTTTATAATGGTAGAACGGTTTAATTAATAACATATTTTTTCAATGAAAATAATTTTATTCTGTGGAAATTTTATAAAAATTTCTGCCTAAAGTTTTTTCTTTAATTACAATATCTTAAATAGATAACTTAAATGTTGATGTGATTGAAAAAGAAATTTTCTTTAAATCTAACTCACCATTCAACTCAACATTTTTATATAAACAGTGAAAAAAGTGGAGTTGGAAAGCATGCATCTACATAATAATTTATATGCCAGGGTTTCCATATTTACCTGGAGTGTTCAAATCTAAAATTTAAGGAAAAATATTAATTACCAGGAAATTTAATAAATGTACTACAAATATTCATTCTAGGTTCATGGCACGAGGCTTGACTTCTAGCAAAGTCAAAGAAACAGACTCTCAGGAAACACGTTACTTGACACTTCTGGTTAAATTTATCAAACTAATGAATGCAGGTTGCTAAGAAATGTATACCAGAGTAATAAAATAAAGCTGCTCGCTGCCAAAAGTTTCTTGAAAGTTACTGCTGGTATACATAACTATAAGAAACTGTGGTAGCTCTTACCTACTACAGCTTAAAAAAATCTGACAGTTACACTGCAAATACTTGCCTGCTCAAATTGTCATTGTAAATTGGAGATGGCATACAAGTAGCAGCTGGACAGTGGTTGACTAAGAGGGTTCATACCTTAGTCATTTGCATTATGCAAATGGTATTTGCATTATTGTGTTGTTGTGGTTTGTTCATATATTCATTCAATCAGATTACATTGCCATGATTTACCTAAAAATGTAAGTAAAGAGGTGGTTTTTACATTTTTCCTTTTGTACTTCTGCTTTTAAAACACTTTTTTGCTTCTGGTAGCGTGTTTTTCTCCTGCTCACACTTGCCAAAATTATTCACAATATTTCCAGGTAATCCCTGAAATTTGGAAGTAAAACATCTATAATAGAAGCTTCACAAGCACTTCTAAAAGCTGAATAATATAGAGAGTCATAAATGTTATTTAACTCCTGGCAAATTAATTGTGTATGTCATTCCAGGATTAATGAGGGGGGTTATATTTAGATTGATTTTATTATTGTATCTCTTTCTGTTAAAATATTTTAGTTCTTTTTCCCACCTATTTCTACTCCAAACTCTTTCACTGGTTTGATTCTTTGATATTTATTCACAAGCCCAACACTCATCCTCAAAACCCATCATATGAATGGAAATTGCTAAAACTGAGATAACGAATTTTAAAGGAGTGTATCGCTACCAAAATTTAAGGTAGAGAAATTTGAATGAGTAATCAAACAAACGAAGGTAAATATTTTGATGTTCAGTTGGTGTGGACTATGTGACAACTACAGATTGTCAGAGGAGTGTACTTTGTCCAGGCTGTAGTGAAAGGATTATCAAGAGAATGGCAGAGGAATACACCTCAAATTGTGTTAATACACTTACTGATATTTGAATCCATACTTTTGCTCTGCAGCATGGATTTTTTAAACTTTTTAAAGAATATTGCACAACAGAAAGCAAGTCAGCCTGAATGATTAATATCCGAAATAGTTTAAAGTCAGCTAGATAGTAACATTAGCATCAACTTTAAATAGAAAGAGTGCTAGCAATAGCATTATAGTTTCCAAAACCTAAAAGACAAGGAAATTGGACTAGCCATTCACTTTTAGGTGTTAATTATTCAGTTTGTAAGGCAATCTAAGAATTGTTCGCAGCCTGCATGGTGCCTATTCTGACTCAAATTTCTTTGGCCTGTTCA
The DNA here is from genome assembly GCA_013397955.1 of Grantiella picta. Taxonomy (NCBI): domain Eukaryota; kingdom Metazoa; phylum Chordata; class Aves; order Passeriformes; family Meliphagidae; genus Grantiella; species Grantiella picta. Next base: position 26,459 of record VZRM01008906.1, on the reverse strand, counting down.
TGCACCTGAGTCATCACTGCACAGTAGGACCTGTCCCTTTGAAGATAGGGTGTGAAAGAAGTAAAAAAAATTCTGATTATTGTTTTGGTGCACAGCAGCAGGTGAGCTGGGAGCTACAATACAGCTATTGTGCTTTTGAGCAGAGTTATAAAAAAAGACTCTTATGTGAGTGCACTGATCTGAGCACATTGCTTTCTCTTGCAAATGTACAAAGTCAGACCATGTATTTTGAAATGTGTTAGAATATAATTTAAAGAGGCAACAATTTCTTCGTAGTGGGGAAGATGTAACAACAACAACAACAACAACAACAATATTAATAATGTATAAATTAATCCCTAAATGAATATTTTTTTTTTTATTTTAGGCATCCCATGGTAAAGAGCCTGATATCTGTGTTCATCTGTGACTTGCTGTGACTTTGGACATTTATGCTCTTTGTAGCTTAACAATGTTCGCAAGAGATTGGTGCTGAAACCTTCAGTGACTTCGAAGGAGGAGATCAATATTGACTAAACACTTTTGATTATTCACTTAGACTTTCTCTGAACTGAGTTCTCAGAATCAAAAGTTGTAGGCATGTTGCTTTAATATTTAGTATATAAATCATTTTGGGGTGGTATACATAGCAATGAAAAATAACAGAGAAAAGTCAATCACTTGCATGCATTTACTTCCATCCATGCTAAAAACATAGAAGGGTTTTCAGCATTAAAACAGTTAATTTTAAAATGTAGAGGGAAGCAAAATTTTACACAGGGAGTTACTATGTGGAGCTCATTAACACAAGATAGGCATGCAGCCTAGTAATTTAAAAAACATATTTCAACATCACAAAAATGAGCAAAGCATTCTCCTAGTAATTCTAGTATAAAATTTTAAGGGCTATCAATCAAGTTTCAGAACACAACTTATTGAACAATCAGGGCCAGGAAGAAATGTTTCCTTTACTTTCCTCTGGAAGTGTAGCATTTCTGATAAGGACCATACTGAATGATTCAAAGGAAATTTAAAAACTTTACAGTCAGGCAACTTTTTGCAAAATCAACTCCTTTCTGCAAAAAGGAAAACACAGGTTGAAAAACTTAAAATAGTAATTTGCAATAGTTCCTGGTAGTTTGTTTTCTTTTGTTAAAAGCACGATAGACAGATGACTAGAATATTCTATGAACTGATAAAACAATAAAAATCAGAAAATTAATCAGAAAAATCAGAAAATTTGCAAGTGTAAATAGACTTCCATTCTTTTATTTAACAACTTGTAGAAACTTAGTTTTCTGTATTTATCACAGGCTATTTATTCACTGTGTATCATGTCCAAACACGAGAGAAAGCTTAACTATTGAGCTTGCTTGAATTTGAAATATATGGCTGTGATATATGGGTGTGAATTTGCATTTGAACACCTCTTTGCAGCTGTAGAGGTATCCTACTAACTGCACTACATTTGGTAGCTTTCCAAAAATCAATAAAATGCCAAGACTCAGTCTCATCTTTCCTCTTGGGTCAGGATGGGTTGCGGTATTTAATTTGTTGTCTTCGTATTTCATTTGTTGTTGTGTATGGGACTTCTGTAGCCATTTTCAATTCCTATTTTTCGTCTGAAAATCTCTATCAGAGGTTTTTCTCTCTTTGATGCACTTATTTTATTTTACAACTTCCTGGTGCTTCCTTAGTTGTATAATGTTGAAAATCACTGATTTATTCGGAGTTTCAAGTATGGCAGCAAGTTAATTGAGTTTTCTTTACTTTTGAGAAGCTGCAGATGGTTTTGTGAATTTTTTTTCCAAGCCATATAACATTTTAGCACCTTGTAATACTCAGGGGTGGAAGAGAGAGAGAAATTATATTTCCTTGTGTAACTTCAAGTATCATTTTTGGGTTTTTTTGGTGATGACTGATTGTATTTTGGGGCTCTTTATTTTAAAGCAGATTAGGTAAAGTCTTCCAATTACATGAGTTAGTTAAGAACCAAGTCTGCTATTACTTTTCTCCAATCAGCTTTTCTTTTTTTCTTAATAATTATTTTTTCTAAGATCACCTGAATAATTTTGGTTTGAAGAGCGAGCTAGGAAATTGATAAGATGTAATGTAATACTTCATTCTTTTTACTGAAAAAAATTTAATAGCAGCAAGTGAATGATGGTTTAATAGACCTGAGAGAGAAAGGCTGTGTCTGGTTCCACCATTCTGTACGAATTTAAAATGCAGGTTATTTTTATCAAATTCAATGAGTATTCTGCATATCAAGTTACTTTCATTCACATTTAGTGCAAAACAACAGAGGTATGACAGCTGTTTCTCCATAATGGTGAGGAAGGTCATCCAGATGACCCAAGCACTTCAGGCTGGAAAATGGTTTTAAACTGAAAGAAAGTAGGTTTAGATCAGACCTAGCAAAGAAATTCTTCACTATTCGAAGGCTGAGGCACTGGAACAGGTTGCCCAGAGGAGCTATGAATGTCCCATCCCTGGAAATGTTCAAAGCCAGGTTGGTTGGAGCTTTGAGCAACCTAATCTAGTGGAAGATATTCCTGTCCATGGTGAAGAGGGAATGGGAACTGGATGAATTTTAAGGTCTTTTTCAAACCAAATTAAACCAAACCAAACCAAACCAAACCATGATTATAAGTGAAGAGCAGATATAATAGTTTAATACAGTAAGGCAACATATATAAAAGTTCAGCCCTTGGTAATCCTCTTATGAAAATAAATTTCACCCATCCTGCCAGAATTTATATTTTCAATATTTTGTGTAGAATAGGCTATTTGAAAGGGAAGTGTTGACTGGATGCTCAGATCAGAGGCAGTTCCAATACTGCTGAGGTTGGTTGTGTGCAATAATTCATCCATTAAAAAAGTAAAATACTTTTATGTGAATATCTTCCTGATTTTTATTTGTTTTGTTTGTCTAAACCAAGTTTAATAAAATGCTTTTCTAAATGAAGTTTCTTCATTCTGGTTAGACTGCAGTGCATTTATAGCTGCCCTTAGCTAGATTTTCGGCATCATTTTATGAGATATCCAAGATTTTATGGTGTGAGGCAAAACAAATTCAAGGATAGAAAACTAGACTTTCAGAGAGTTTTAGAGCTGATAAGCGTTTTTAAAGTGATAAGTTCAAGACCTACCAAAGCAGAAACAGCAGTTTTGTTGGAGCAGCTGTCAAATGGAATGACAGAGGATGATAACGGAGGTATTTAAAAGAAATCTGAACAATGCATTTGATAGCTTAAAACTGTGAGATTCAACTTAATATTATCACTATTTTTAATTAAGGATTTTCTGTCAAGTCCCAAAACAGCTTTTTGAAACTTGTTTTCCACTAGCTATATATTATCACTTATCTGTGGTTCTGTGATCTTTGGTTTATCTATATGAAATCATTTAGTTTTCAATTTGAAACTGATTAGCCTTAAATTAATTCATAAATATGCACTTTTTTATAAAAACATATTTGCACTAAATGTTTTCTTCTATGAATGTGGTTTTCAGGTTTTAACTTTCCTTAGCCCTTCATGACAGCTATAAGGAATTTTTAATTAATTCGATCTAGTCATCCTCCTCCTTCTGAGGAACAGCAGATGTCAGATTGTCTTATCATTGGAGAAAAATTTTATAACAAGATTATGAGTAAATTTAGGTTTTATCTTATTCTGATTCCCCACATTCACCAGTGCTGGAACAGATGTCATCACGAATAGTACATAAATAAATAAAAACCACTTGTCTGTTGAAATCAAGAATTATTCCAATTCTACTGTTAAAAAAAGAAAAATAGTCTTATATTTAAAATAACGCTCCCAAACTTCTTTCCACTGTTTTCTTTAAAAAAAAAAAGTTTTTAATGAGAAGTTTTGCTGAGGAAAAGTAAAAAAACATATGCTATCTGAAACAATGTTTTTGTAAATAAATGTTTATCCCTGAAATTTATTCCATTTTATATGGTGATTCTTTTTAAAGACCTAGTGTATTTAATTCTCACTTCATTCAGGCTGATAAGACTATATAAAGAAGTTTTAGATTACTGATCTGAAAGAAACAGCTATTTCCTCTGCATGAAAGCATTCAAGTAGGATTATAGATGTTATTGCCTAGAATAATAAATCTATGTCCTTTGACAATCTAATCATTATTTTGTTACTTTTGGAGTATTCTAAATCACATTAAAATCCAAATGCTATGAATTAATTTAGAGACATGCATTTTTATTTTAGATTTAAAAGAAACATAAAAGCATAGGCAGGGGCATATGAACACAACAATATATGAGGTTACTGTTGTCTGTACTTATGTCTGTAGGACTTGGGGAAAAATTTCTTTCCAGTTCAATCAATCAAACTTGCTTTTGAGTTTGTAAGAGTAAATGGCTAAAGACCAGTAGTAGTAGAAAGATGGAAAAAATCTTGGAAGGATCACTGCAAGGTCACCTCAACCACTCCTTTGATACAACACAGGATTCTTTATGTTTATATGATTTCGAGTGCATATTTACCTAATTCCTTTTTAAAACTCTCAGTGATATATCCTTTAGAGACAGTCAGCCAACTATTCTCGTGCTTTACTTTTATTACATTTCAGTTTTAAAAAAACCTTTTTTGAAATTCAATCTCCCTTTTTTTTCCATTTTGCAATTAAACATGTTGCTCCTTTTGGTATATGATAAACACAAAAAACATCCTTTCAAGACATTTTTTCTAACTGTGAATGTCTGCGGCTTATGAAAAATATTTCTTTTTATTTATTTCATTGGACAATATTTGATCTTTTCTATTGTGTTTTTTGTTTGTTTGTTTTTTCCCCTATGGACTGCATTTCAGCACATAACATCTGAAAGTTCACTATGCAAAAATTGATGAAATACTACAGCTGAGGACCTAATTGGGGAATGGGGAAAAGCTGCATGACTTTTCCAGGGAAAGTTCCTTTTTCTTTATATGAAAAGACATAGTGGCATTGAAGTAATTAACATTATTTTGATTTACCTCACTTGAGGTCTGATAATTAATCAATACAAATGATTTAAAACATCTCCTAAGGTAGCATAATGATTTAGCCACATGTTTTGACCACGTGTTTCTTTCAGTTGTGTCATTTATGAATCTTAATTTATACACTAACATATTGAATTGTAATGACAGGGTGACCTCCCAATTGCTATTGCATGCAACAAGCAGAAATATTATTTATGAGCAATCTGTAATCTCTAAGCAATATTTTGACAACACAAATCATTAATTAAAAGTAGATTGGAAACCTTCAGAACTATTCTGAAATATGATGGTCTTTAACTGAATAGTGGGAAAAGAAAGAGGGGGATATCTGGTGTGCATGTTTAATTTGTGTAAATAATTCATGAAAATACTCTTTTAACAGATAAGGACGGCATTCAGATGGAATTTCTAGCCATTCATTGTTGCCATATTTTACTGAAAAGAAAAAGGAACCCTTTAAAATAAAGCACCTATTGGCTTCTTTAAAGAAAATTTGAGCAAATACCTTGAAGAGCAACCTGTGTTTGGCTGGACTGTGGGATAACTCATCTAATCAGTTTCTTCCATGTCTTTTTTTTAATAAAACTATTCTCACATTCAGTCTTTCCACTTACTCTCAATATTCCTAATCGCCAAATAGACCCATACACATTTACAGCCAACTGTCCAATAGCTAGTGATATAAGAATATATCCTGAAAAATGCTGTGTTCTCCCAAGACTTTGAATAACATCATCAATTACACAGATAGTTTTTTGGTGCTTGTTAGCTTTTAGAAATTTAAACATGGATTTCCTGAGAAAAAAAATGCAAATTTTTATTGGGTAATCTGGTTGGCTTAAAGTTAGGAAAAGCTAACATGGCAGCCAGCTGGATGAATTAGTAACACAAGGATAAGTGTCTCTAAGAGAATTCCTTTTGTCATCTACAAAAGCTGAGATGTTTGAACTGTATTTTCAGTTAAAAAAAAATTAGGGTTAACACATATGTAAGTAGGATTTGAATGCTTTACATAGATGGGACAAAAGGTTTCCTTGTTTTTGTTTTTTTTTAAATCATCTCTTCTTTCTCTTAACAGCTATTTCTATGTGTGGATATCCAGCATTCTGAGTTAGGAATGCATGGCAAAAGCACATAAATAATAGAGAAGGAGCAAAGGAGCAAATACCTCATAAAGTAATTTGGAAATCTCAGTTCTAACTTTCTTTTGGTATACAACTTGCCAGACTGTTGCAGACCAGAAATAGATTGTGTGTCTAAAATCAATATTGCATTGAGTGCAGTATACATTGGGTCTGATTGTGAATTGATTTGCTGTTTTTTTTTCCCTTCCATTACCAGGACAGCAGACCCTACTTATTATAGTGGCTAGGTGAATGAAGTAATATGCAAGCTTGTGACAGGATTTCAGATAATGAAAGATTTATTGAAAGCAAAGGAGATAATTCTGATCACAGGGTTGAGTGTATTAAAGCATTTTGGAAAATGTGGCTGTCGTTTTTTTTACATTCATTACTATTTTTTCCATCACTTTTTTGGAGACTCTGTTAAATTAGTTTTCTAACAAGTTCTCAGAGTGTACTTAGACTGAGTTTAAAACCTGGGCCTCAGTCACTGGCTTTTACATTGCAAGTGTTTAACTTCAGTACTAACTCCATAACAAGGGTTAGGTTGCAGCCAAGATAACACAGCCAGCAGTGCCTTTGTCCTGACAATCCTAACAGGAACAGAGGAAAAGAAGAGAGCCTTGGAGCTCACTGGAATTTTCTCCTTTCTACTTCTCGTGATAGCAACACTTTTTTGCATGACTGCTGTCACTTCAGTATCTCATAAACCTGAAGAGTTACCATCTTCCACTCTGAAAAAGTGAATAAATAATTGTCTGGTTATTTACTGCTAAAAAATTCAGTCTTGTGAATGTTCTTTATTTGGAAAATTTTTATTCCCTATTTACAGCTGTGATCTTTTTGTCTCCTTCTGGCTAACTGTCTTTGCAATTAGCTTTTTTTTCAGTCATCATTACAATTTTCTTAATTTAAACAGCACATGTCTGTAACACTAATACTTAATCTCTTAAAAAATTTACAATATAATTTTTTAATAGCCACAATTTTTTCTGGGGGCCTTAACCTGCATAAGATCTTGTGAAGGGAAACATCTGCTATTAAATCAAAGCATTCATATTGTTTTTGAAGTAATTACACTAAATTTATATATCAAATTGTCACCTTGTTTCCTCTATAATTTAATTACTTCTTGTTTCTTGTATCTTGGAAGATCTCATGTAGGATACGTACTTCTGCATATAGAAATCTCACTTTTTTGGGGTGAAGGTTTCAAGCACTGAACCCACCATAAAAGTATTTTTGATGCAAGTAAAATTTAGTCCATAATCTTGTAGGGGATTTTCTGTCTTCCATGAAATGATTACAGGTGATTGTGGTTTGAAAAATAAGTCAAAATTGCAAAAGTGCAACTTTCATGTATTTTGTACTTGCTAGCATCAATTTCTACTTTTTTTATCAATTAATTTTACAGTGTGTCCCAATCACACTAGAGATGAATCCAGAGATCCAGTAAAGCTGAAGTGCAAAGCCTTCAGTTGTGAAGAATAATGTGAAAAAGGTTTCACAGTGTTCTTTGTCCGTTGGTCCTTAGCATGCACGAAATTATTTGCAAACACTATGTCTTCAACATCTCATGAATGGCAAACATGTGCATTCAGAAAAGGTACAAAATAATAATATTTATAACTATAGCTTTCATTAAATAAAAAATAAAAGGTACTGTCAATGAAAAGTTGCTATTTCAAACAATGAAGGTCACATAGGTGTTTTTTTCAGGACACAGCTGGACTGATACACAGAAGGTTGCTTTAATTATAAAGAAGCAGACTCTTCACATTAAATGGTGTATGACCAAACAAGCTGCCTTCATTTGACTTTCCAGACAGCTGGAGCTGAATTCAGAGACAGCTAATTGCCGTGGGGACCTTTCTCTGGCAAGTAGCCCATTGGTGCTCTTGAGGGGTGGAGAGGCTTCACACAGAAAGCTTAAAAGCATCTGGGCTGCTGTTGTGCAGAATGCGACTGCTGACAGATTTACCATCTGTCTTGGAGAAAGACAACAGCTTGGGAAGCCCAGATACCACTATTCTTCAGTAGAAAGCCCTTTGTCAATCAAACCCTCCTCATTAGAGCAGCGAGAATTTGAATTACAGCTAAGTGAAAAAGAAATATCAAGACATTAGTTTACTTTTATTTTTGTATGAATAGATGAAAAATCCTGGAACATTAGGAAACAGTAAAATGTAAACACATTTGTATTATTCATCACATAAACTTTCTCCATGAGAATAGTTTTACAGATGTATCAACAGCAACCGTGTTCATATCCCCACCAAAAAAAGAGAATGGTGCTATAATAGCACAGAATAATGAATTCATAGTATATACTATAGTCTTATAAATATTTCAGATATTTATTTTTTGTAAATTGTCATGGACTGTAAAAGGTAGTTGCTTTCACTCCTATGTTTGTAGGCAATAGAATGGATTGTATCTATCTTACAACTTCAACTTCAAAGTTCTAACAATTGGTATTGATGCTGTGCTGATTTTTTGCCTTTTTCTTTGTGCAGTCATCCCTGAATATCGTGTATTTGTTTATACAAAAAATTATGTCTAATGCTTAGTGTAATTTGTAAAGAATCAATCAAAATTAGGAACAAAATACAGATGTTTTCTAAAAAGCTACACTACACAAATATTTTTAGCACACAAGAACACGTATATAAACACGTCAATGCATAATACCTGCAGTTCTGAAAGACATGCATTCAACCCAACAGTTCATAAAACTGTTAGGAATGATGAAAAATGGAATTATGGATTCTATAAATAGTAGTCTTTCTTAAGCCTTCAGGTGAGTCCATATATTTCCATAAGACTTAAGTGCCTTCCTGAAAGATGTAAAAATTTGTCCAGTTGCACTCCCTGTGCTTCTGTGGTTGACCAGTAAGTGTGTACTCTGTATTTAAAGGGAGTAAATATTTACTTTATGGCTCATGTTCTTAAAAACCAAGCTTCAGTTTAATGTGAACGTAGAAGAATGCTGAATATGTCCTACGCTGTCATGTAAAAGTTGCAAACACATACATTTATATTGGTGTGTATGTATATTGTTTATCACAAATATATAGATAGCTGAGTACAGGTAGCTGCTACAAAACAATTTTTTGTGTGTGAGAAATTTCCATGGTTCTTTTTATCCCAAGTACTTTACCACAAATCTAGAGGGAGAGAATAGGAATGTATCCCAAGATTTTCCTTCAAGCTCCATTACTGCAAAATTAAAAAATCCAACTTCTCCCTCTACATGCACGCAGTATAGAAAGAATACATAGCCAGATGTAGGAAAGGATGCAGTTTAGTAATGAGGCCTGAACACTCTACCCAACATATTGACATGGTGCCTCTATGAAGCAAAAATTTACCCATTATTACACTAGTGACTACAGCTCTCCAATGAAAATCTGATCCTGGTTTCCAGTTCCCTTCACAGGGCTGTTCCTGTATTTTCATGCCAAATGCTTGCTCTCAAGCTTAGGGTGCACAACTAGAAGATAGAAAATTCAGATTCAATGTTCCACTGCTGATGGAAGGCCCTGAGTTTAAGCACTCTAATGAAATACAGCTTTACCACTGGCCATGTTTTAAAGTAAAAAGGAAGTTAGCTTCTCTTCTCCAAGGGAAAAAGCTCTTTTACTGTCAGCCTTTTACTTGAAGGAAAATGTTCAGGACTTCAGATTCCAGCCTAAAATATATTCTCTAATGTTAAGTTAAAGGAGACCTAAATTATCCAGATTAAAAAGTGTATTGTCATCAAATGGAGCAAAATGTTGGCTTATTTTTCTTGCTGAGATACTTTAGTGCGGAGCTAGGTCATGTACTTCTATACTGTGTTGCAGCCTACAGAACTGATGTATCAATGTCAAAAAGAGGTATGAGAGTCAAATGATGTGCTCTCTCTATCATTTTCTATTCTCCAGTTTAAGCATATCCCTGGTTCATCATGCTGACTGCTATGAATCTTTTTCATGAAGGGATAATTTCCTCCAGGCATGGCATAGAAAGTTTAGTTGGAGCTTTGAGTTCCACTCTGGTGGCAGCATGCCAAAATCCCTTTAAGGGACTAGCTCTTAATGTATCTCTCCATTTCTGAAATGGCCATCACAGTATTTCCCCACTTCAGAGAGGGTAAATGTGTTTCCACAGTGGAGATCAAATAGGCTGATAGATAAATGTTCTCTTGCATAACACATGAAAATGGGAATATATTACTATTGTGGAAGAGTTCTTAGCCACTGTATTATAGTAATGTGGGCACAAGTTGTTCCATTTCAACCGTGTTGGTCTAATAAAACCACTGTAAATCTCTGTGACTTTATGGAAATTAGTTGTCTACTGATGTATGACAAGTGTGTTCATGAAAATGATGTAGCTTTCCTTATTTGGTTAAATAGCACAGAGCAATTAAATCACTGCCATATTTGTGTACTGCTGAGGTATAATTTGGGAGTATGTAGACAGGACTCCTTGTAAAATGGAAATGCTGACATTTATACCAGAGATACAGGAGTCTGCCTCTGCCCATTCACATATGTAAAATTGAGAGCATGAAGTGAAGAAGAGAAGACTGAACAGGTAAAACTGAAAACATCATTTAGCTTCCAGATGGTAAGAATGGTATTTCCAGTAGCCTAATCAGGCTACTGATTAGGACTGGCAATCAGAAAAAAAAAGTCTCTTGTAAACCAAAGTCATTAAAAGACTCAATCAGTGTAAATTAATAAAGGTAGAAATCCTCAGTTTTCCAATTTGGTCTGTGAAGTAGAATCACATTTAAAGTATTTTAGCAACTCGTTGTGATATGATCTTTTGATAAACCATGGCTGTTAAATATTTTTTCTGGGAATATCTTACAAAAAAACATGTGAATCACACCAACATCATATTTTCTGCATATTTTACAGGCTGAAAGACTTCTGTGAAGGTTTTTATGAAGGCTGTTAATAAATTGTATGAATTGAAATAAATGTATAAATGGAAAAGAGTATTTCTGAATATCACTAACATCATAAATGGAGACCTCTGATTCAGTGCACATCTGCTGTTCCTTCTGCATTCCTAGAAATTATTTCTTTTCTCTGTTTATATATAATGCAGGTGTGGGGTTTTTTGGTTTTTGTATTTCCCTGAAGATACTAGCCCAGATCCTGGAAGTGCCTGGTACAAGTAAAGTGTAATCCAGGGAATGGAAGAGACATAGGGATTTACAAAGATCCATTTATATCCTTTGATGTGTTGTTAATGCTACTGCCAATGGCACACAGGCATGATTCCAGAATTTAAACATCATGGAACATAAGCAGGCCATGAATCTGATTGTCCAGGTCGAACTCTAAGATTAGAGTCAAGAAGAGAGGGTAAAACAGCTATTAAATCAGCTATCATCTAAAGTTTCCTCAAGGTAGGCAAAATAATCTCAGTTGCTTCTTTGTGATTCTGTTGGTTTGTTTACAGTAATGAGGCTCTCGGAGTGATGTAAATGCATTTAACTTCCATTAGCAGTAATAAGAAATCAGTGAGCACATCAAGAAGGGAATACAAGTGTTTGCAATATGTAATGTACTCTTGGATAGATACTTAGCCCAAAATATATTTGAAAATAACGTGAGCGATAAACATGTGGAATGAAGAGGAAAACCTGGAGGCAAAGTGCTAATTCTTTCATGATATCAGCTCAGTCAGGGTCATGAAGGAATATTGGAGATGATTATGACATGCTAGATTTGAAAAATGTATAAATATTTAACATTCTCAGCTACATATTGTAGGATTTAACTGAGCATGTATTTCCAATTAAATGTTTCATTTTATCTGCAACTTGCCTGTCTTCAATCTAAATTTACTGGGAAGTAGGGAAAAAAAAAGAACAGCTCTTTTTGATGTTTAATCCTATTAAAAATTAGTATTTAAAATATAATTTTGAACATTATATTAAAAAATTATGAAGTGTATGGATAGAATTCATAGAAGACATGAGGTCAAGAAGCTGAGGACATGCTGCATTATAAGTCCATATATAAAAATAACTTTTTAAAGAAGTAATAACAATTTCTGTACTATCACTGGTTTTAAGCAAAATGTTAAAATCAGTGTTCTTATTTGAAGTCTTAATGTGACCAGTCAGGAATTGAAATCCTGCTCTTCTGCATATTCTGTAAACATTTCAGTCAATCTACTTTTAAAGCATGCAATTTAATAAGAAATAATTTTTTTTTTCTCTCTGGATAAAACTGTAAAGTTTAAGTCTGCTACTATCTTCTATCCAAGCAGTAACTGAGCTTCATGTTGCATGAGATATAAGCTCTAACTCTGAAATAAGGTTCTTTGGGACATGATAGGTGTTGAACCACAGAGAGATTTCTACTGAAGGTCCTAATTTGTAGTCACAGACTCAACAAGTGGATGCTTGCAACATGGATAGTGCAGACATCTTCAGTAACGGTGTAAAGGAGAATCCAGGGAAATACAGGCCAGAAAATCTCACCCTAGGAGGGAGTCTCTATCACTGAGAACTCCTCAAAATATCACTCAAAGAGTCTCCAAGATAATCAGGAAGATGGGGAAATATGTAAGCAGACAAGACAGAAAAATCTTTCTCCAGGGGGGAAGTAAAGCACTGCAACAGATTGTGAGGGAGGTTGTGATGACATCCAGATCTTGCCTAGACATGGCCCTGAGTAACTGGCTATTATTGGACCTGTTTTAAGCATGTGGTTGCCCTAGTTGCCCATGGAAGTCAGTTCCAGTCAGCATGATTCTATGATTCAAAGTCTAGCTCTCAGTGGACATGGACCAATGAAAAAAAAAGATGAAATTTCTGAACCCAGTATGTCGAACAAGAAATGTACTCTTTTTCCACCTGCTACTTATCTTCCTATATTCTTCCCTGTTCTTATTAGGGTTTGCAAACAGCCAAGATTTAGTCTTGAAAGCTCTAATATTGCAAGGATTGAAAAAGGTCAGCTCAATTTCAGATGCAGACTACAAATAAAAAATTTCGTATGTAGACAATAAACAAAACAATAGTACATTCATAGCCACAGCTAATCAAAAAGTTAAAAACTGTTACAGAAATTTCCTTAGATTATTAAGAATGAACATAACTTCAGAGGAAGAAAAAAAAAGACCAAAAAAAAAAGATTTTCATGAGTTATTTCATCTATTTGTAAAAGACCATAACATAGTGCCATGGTCCATTTTTGAAATTTTTTACCATTTCTTCAATGTACGGGAAAGCAATTTTACTGCAGCGGCTCTTAGGATCAGATGATAGCCAAGAAAGCTGCAGGTTCTGCTTACTTGAATTACTGTTATAATATATTATGGGGAAATTGAAGCAGAACAATCATGCATTACTTGTTAATTCAAAGTTCTTTTTCTGTTTAGAGAAACCGTGTGAAATGGTACAGCAGCTGTGTTATTGCCACTTAAATTCAAAAGAAGTTCAGAACAACAGAACACAATTTGAAACCACCACATGTGGACTTGCTGCAAACTTCCTTCTTAAAACCATGCCTGAAATCTCTGATATAGATATGACTTAATTTGAAAGAGACCCAATTTGTAATACTGCAGTTTTGTGAGTGATCTCTAAATCATGTTTATAAACCCAGGAAATTATTTTTTAGATTTTTATGTCAAATACTTCCTAATGTGAGGTCATGGTTTTAGTGGTTTCCATAACTGATGCTGTGTGATAAAGTATTGGCTATATCTTTCACACCTCCTTTGCAAACTCACCTTGGATGCAGGCCAGCAGTTGAGCATGCATCCAGTTGGTAATTGGATCTTGCGTGTTATTACACTTGCATCTTTGGTATCACTCAGCCTTTTTGCATTCCATTGCTGAATTCTCTTCCTTTGTGCTGTGGCCTTTTCACTGCATGTTATTTGTGTTTTTAAAATAAACCATGCAAAGGAATATTTCCATAACCATGGTGACGCTGTAATATTATGCACACTTACAAAGTACAAAGGTAATAAGGTAATTCTATCAGACTGGTGTTTTCTGTGAGCAATTACTTGAAATTTAGTTGTTAGTTTTTGGTTTTTTCTGGTTTTTTTCCTTTATTCTTTTTTTTGTAATAAGAGAGACAATGGAATGTGCTGAGTATTTCCAGATCTGCTTACGATAGAGTAACTACTATAAATTAATACAATACTTTTTAACAAAAGTGATGAGCTCTGTGCTGCTGTGCCTGTTTTCCCTACTAGTTCTCCACGAATCCTGGGATATGATGTAGTTTTCTTGGGTTTGAATTTTTTTTTAGGATCCATGCTTCTGGAGTCATGTGAATATATACATTTTTCAGTAACAAATTTTTATCACCCATAGTTCTGTTATCTTAGGAATCTATTTTTTTTTTTCTGGTAGTATATGAAGACTTAACATATTTATTTTTATTTCTTACAATGTTTGAAAATCTCAATTTTCAGCTGGGAAGCCAGGGTACGCAGAAAGTGGACCCAAATACAAAAAGACATTTATATACCTTATGCCCACTGTCATTGATTACAATCAATGTTTTGCATTTCTGACCAGACTGAGTCTATAAGACCTGAGGTATTAAAAGAAGCTTTCCAAACAGGAAAGGCCTTTTGTTTTCCCTTCAAGATCCCACACTACTGTCTGTAGTAAAAAGCAAATAAGCTGCTCCTAGAGATTACCAGAATGGAAACCAAAAGAAATACAAAATTTACAGTTATCTGAAAAAGAAAATTCAAGCCAATCTTGTTATCTTGAGAGTCTAACTGGTTTTAGATTATGAAAAGGACAGTAGCTGTGGGCAAGTATTTGAGCATTGGCTTCTTCTGCTAATTTTGTCTGGATGTATAATGGCAGAAAGTTACAGACTGTAAGCTTACTGCAGTTCACAGTTGCCTGTTTGCAGAAAAGTCTTGTCTACTCCCCTTAATCTTTTTATCTCTGTGTGACTCCAGAGAAATCGGAAACCTGTTAAAAGGTAGCCTTCATAAGCAGAATGCTTACCTGCAATTGGTGCAGCATATTAATTACCACAGTAAAACAGTTGTGATAAAAAATTTATCTGTTCAAATGCTCTGTTAAAATCTCTTTAAAATGCCTGCTGCTATGTGATTGCCAAAAATTTGCTGCTAAGATTCCACAGTGGATAATTATTTAAAGCCTTTTAGCTTTCTTTCTTCTCTCTCTTGACTAATCAGAACTTAGAATTAAATCCCTAGATCATAGGCCTCCTAATCTATCTCTGATGTTCAACAGAATCTCTCTAAAAAGCCAACATTTTAGTGTTTCAGAATGCAACATATTCCCATTAAATCTCAATAATTTCTTGGTGTCTTTTTTTTAAACAAAACACTTTACAATGCTTATGTTCTACCTGTGGCTTCGAGGAAGACAAAACATACATAATTTTTAAAGATCGTTGAAGCATTTCTGGTATACCATTTCACAGGTGTCTCGTGATACAGACTTGTGCAACAGAAGAATTGTGGAACAGAATGATCTGTGCAACAGAAAAGCTGATACATCGTTTTGATAATATTAACACAACTTTATCAGGTCATGCAACTCTGCTAGAGTAGAAGCCATAGCACTAATTCTAGCTAATTGTGAATGCAGTTGTTTTCAGGGCAGAAAATAATTCTGTATTACGAAAGGAGTAATGATGATTGTCTGACTTCCCTCACTCCCACACCCATCTTAAAAAAAAAGCTTAACAACAACACATTTCTTGGAAAAGATTTATGAATCTGAATAAATTGCTAGCTGGTAAACCCACTCTGTAATCAAGAGAACAATATTGTTTTCAGGAAATTGGTAATAATAAGAGAAGTTAGCAGCTGGGCTTATATTTCATCCAAATCAAAGTGGACAATCAGTGATAAAATATCTCATAAAGATACATGCGTTCTGTCTCTCGAGCATTTGACCTTTCCTCAATTGAAAGGTTATTATGCAAATTAAATGCAAACAGAATGGAGGTGTGTCGGAAATCAGCTTTACTAGTATGTTGCATTCTGTAATTGATTTGATCAACATCAGACTTCTTCTTACATGAAACCAGACGCGATTTTACAAAAACAGTTGCACTGTGACTGGTATAGATAATAGTCAGTGACTTTCTCACAAAAAATAATTTCAAAATATTTTGATTTATTATTCTCTTAAAACTTTATTATTACTGTAGGAAACATATTCATGGTAATGATGAGAACTGCATCACTAAAGCAATGAGGACCTCCAGTCAAAATTGTCCTTGCTTGAACACTTTTTTCTTATTAAAAATATTTATTCATCTCTGTACACAAATATTTTCCAGGATAGGTTTTGAAAACTAGAAGTTTTACCACTTTCAGATTAATTTATCTCTCCAAACTCTCTTTTCAAAAAATGTTTCCTTTTCTCTTACCCCCAATATATTATATATAATATATACCTTATTATGCTCTGGTGCTTAGTAATGTAAGATATTGAATCGAATTTACACAACCATAAGAGAGGTTTGGAACGTGTCAACTATTTCTAAGTCTGATCAAAGTAGGTGTCTTCAGACCTACAGCTTAAGTAGGTAATTAACTGATGCACTTTCTACTAACTGAAATCTAATTCATAAAAAGTTTAGTGTTTAACTCTGTTAATAATTTTCCAAGATTTCTGAATTAGATCATTAGTATTATCCCTATTTTATATCAGAGAAAACTGTGGTAAACATTATGGACTGACCATAGAAGGTCAGGATATCTAGATTTCAAGAGCAGAATATCTTTGAGCCCTGGCCATCAGAGGTGCTATTCAGAGCTTAAGTGGAACATATCCAAAAGGATCCATGTTCATGGATGTTACAGTTTTTGTCTGCCTCTTAGACAGACTGACACAGTCATGCATTGAACTACAGTTTTATTTTTCTCCATCCTGGATTTCTGTCTTTGAGGCTCCATGCTCCATATCCCGTGTCATAATCATCAGCACACTGAAAATCATACTGAATTAGGGATGTTTTGAAGGATACTTTTTAATTTTTTGACCCAGACACCTACTGCCCATGAGTGTAATGAACACATAGATGTCTCAGATCTCCTGTTACTCCAACTTCCATCTACCTATTAATTCATCCCTGCTTCACAGCTTTTAAGATATTGCTGCCACCTGGTCAGTATCTTTAAAACCTCCACTTCAAAATTTAAAATGCTAGCAGATGCTCAAAGGAAGTGTATGAAGTCTATATTAAGGATACAGAATAGCTTTCACACCCACTATAATCATGTCTCCTGCTCATGTGGTGAACATATGTAGTTAGTTGTCTCTGGTTTTAAACTTAGGCTTGCCTTGTTTTTTTCCCCTAAGGGACCATCTGAGTTTGCCCTTCATTTTCACTCCACAGTTTTCTTTCCACGCTGATTACATAGGTAGCATTTTGGAAAAAAAAGACCAAAACCCCATATACTAGCCACTTCTTAACTGTGGTAAATATATTGAAAAATGTATCAGTGGAGAGTCATCATCAGTTCAATTCTCAATATGCTCACAGATTGTGTGGGTGAAAAAACTTTGACACTATTTATTAAGTAGTTAATAGTTTGATGCCGTTTCTTGAATGAATTAATGTCTCAATTAATTCATTAATGGAACAAAAAAATACTGTACCAAAGATCAACTCAGTAGAAAAGATTAATTTCACAACAAAGAAGTATATTCAAAGGCTAAGTTTTTACACCCTGAATGCTTTTTGGTTTTATGGCTTCAGTAGCTCCCCTGGCTCTAAGCTTAACAATGCCATTTAATCAAAATGGATAGCTTTAGCTGCATATTTAAAGTACAGTGATCAACAGTAAAACAGTGAAGAGATTCAGCTAATTAGACCTCACATTTAACACTTCACAGAGATGAATGGAATAATTTCACAGCTATCTTCGAGCTAGTGTTTGTCTATACTTGTCATAAATGTGCCTCATTCTGCATTGTCAGGATTATCTAACTAGACAGAAAAACATTCTTTCAGGAGATTTTATGGTGGAGTTTTCTTTAGAAACACAGGATTCTTTGGAAATTATTGAAATAATTATATTTATTATAAATTAATGAATTAAAAATAATTGATTATTAATTAAAATAATTGATTATAAATTAATGAATTAAAAACTAATTCCTTGGAATTAATGAATTTTTCACACTAACAAATTTCTTTTGTTCTTGCGCATGGGTATTTCATTTTGCCTGTGTCTAATTAGCAGCTGTTTTGAGCTTCTTTCTTTCTTTTTTCCTATTATGGAAAAATGATTATTTTAACCTTCTTTTCTTTCATATTAATAGTTCACAGTGTCTTGACAGGCATCATAGAATTTACACAACAATCTGATGTTCTTACTGCAATTGATGGTTTATTAATATGTGAATATTTGTGAATGATAAACAATTTAAAATGTTATTACTCTTTATAGGAAAAGTACAAACGGAAATACTTGAGTGAGAGAGACAGCTAAAGTAGTGATTATAAAATCGTCAAATGACGTGTAATAATAATGAATTCTTATGCAGATATAGATAATGGCCTGGTTCCTTCAAGATAGTAGAGTTCTTGCATATAGTCAACTATTTCCTAGTTTTAGATTTAAGCCAAATATAGTTGGTTGCATACAGGACTGAGCATCGTCGGAAAACTATAGCTTGCTTAAGTGAACTCTCTAAAGTATAAGTGTCTACTTTGAAGACATTCAGGTTTGTGTCTTAGGGGCTGATTCATCTCATCTATCTTCCCTAAAATAGATCACATGTACTGAACTCTACAGAAATTTTTTCTCTTTATTTACTAAATTACTAGGCCAGATTCAGATAACTGCTGGGTGCCAGTGTGATGCACTATCAGTAATGTGTATGAGAAATATACAATCCTAGTTTTGAAATAAAATATAAACACCTATACTTAATGAATGATAAACTGGAATAAATAACATGCCACATATTATATTCATGCCATGAGCCTACAAAAGGATTGAGGAGCAGAAGCCTTAAAAGGCAAATCTTTCTCCTGAAATAAATACATTTTGTAGCAAATATATGCGCATACTTGCTACACTTGCTCAGAAAATCCAACTGGAGCTCCATGTGAAAGGGGAAATCTTTTTCAGTAGGCTGCATCAAGAGATCAAATCCAGTTCTCTTCTAGGAAAAAAAAAACCCCTAATTGGAGATCCTATTCGATGCATATGAGAGACACAAGGCAAATAAACACTTTACTTAACTGAAACATCTAAGTCTAAAATTTTACGAGATTAAAGTTTCCTCAGGTCCATTCAACTTTTATTTCAAAGCATTAATTGAAAATATGTGAAGCCATAATTTACCTCTAATGAGGACAATATATCAGCAGTTGATTCTGTTCTCATTAGTGAGAACAGACATTATCATCAGTCCCATTTTTTAAAGGTCTGAACAAAAATCAAGCTTTTATTATGTGCAAGATCAATACAGTTACTTTTTCTAGGCAGACTGAATGATTTGGCTAATCTCTGGCATGTGTTTCTGCTCATTCATCTTCTGGACACTGAACCTGTAAAGCCATATGCAATGCTTAACTTGATATATTGAGCACTTCCAGTGTATTTTTTTTCTTTTTCTTCAACTTTTGTTTTCAATAAATACTTGAATTCTCTTCTTGCTGTACAGACACAGTCTCTAGATCTGTTTTTAACAAAATATAGTTTTTACCTGTCCTTAAAGTTTCAGAACATTCTTCAGGGGGTTTACCCTTTGCCATTGGCTCTCAATCTGAATTGATAATGAGACTGATGAGACCAAAGTGAGCAAATGTCTGCATTTTCTGAGCAAATGTCTTTCCTGGAGATGTGTGCCTTGACTGTGAAAGTCAGCAAGCTCTATTTGTAACCTATGAAATTAACACACAGGAAAATATGAAAGCATAAATAAGTTATTGACAAAAATCCCCTTTGATCATATCAATTACAATTAATTTGACAGAAATTAAGTAACGATTATTATTGGCTGGGTTCAATCTTCTGTAACACTTGTGCCAATCCATGAGAATCTTTTTAAAATAAATATAATAATACATGGTACAAACTCTTTCCATGCTTTTTCTTATGTAATTTCCTAAAAGGCATTATTATTCTGATTTTAATATATTACCATGTTATAGATCATTGATCACAGAGATTTGCCTGAAATAACAATGAGCCTTAGGTACCTGAAAACACTGGTTCAAAGATTATTGTCATTAACTCTTATATCTGTAGCTATGAAACCTAGGTAGAAGTTCAGGTTTTTGTTCTTGTTAAATGGTATATTCAGTTTGCTGTACAATTCTTCTTTCTCCCAGAAAGCAGGGAAAGAGGTATGATGACTATTTTATGAACTTTCATGTGGTTGTACCTAATCATACTTGGCAAATGTGCCTCTTCAGTTAGCACGTTAAGAGAAGATGAATTTTGATTCATACATAGGTAAACAATTTAAAAACACAATTAACTGGGTGGATAAGCCGAACTCTTTTGTGCATGTAAAACTTATTATGTTGAATTTGGTTAGAAAGGAGTTGTTAATGTCTTAGCTAATTATATTTCAATACTACATACATACACATGCAGGTCATAAAGAGGCATGTTGGGACTGGAATACAGGGTCCACAATTTGAGCAGCAGAACTATCCTGGGACAGTCCTGCTAACTTCAGTGGAATTTCACAGAAAAGAAAACACCCTTATGTTCATGAACTGGTGTCTTAGATTTCCCCTTAAAGGCAACATATGGTGAGTATCAAAAAGCTATTTCCTTCTAATTTTCAGCGTGAACACGGGAGATGTTAAAGGATATAATACAGAAATGTGCAATACAAATGTATTGGCTTGCATTGCTGTGCAGACATCAGGTCAATGAATGTTGAAGCGCATCTTCAGAGAATAATTTCATTTTTCCTAAAATTATTTTTTGGGGCAAGAAATAATAAATAACTTCTATAGACTTTATAAGAAACTAAAAATTATTGTTAAAAAATGGTACATGGATATACAGTAGGTCTAAAATTTGCTGGAATTGCAGATGATTTGTAGTTGAATTTCTCTGTATAGAGATCACATTTAAAAAAGAACATTTATTTTCTGTCCTAGGGTACAATGATAATTTTATTGACATTAATGACACTGTTATCCTAACCAAAGAATTATTCAGATTATGTCCTGCTAGACCACAGCCTTTGCAGTGGCTATAGATAATAGCTAAAATGTGACTTTGCAGAAATACTTTGCCAGTGGCACATAGAAAGAGCAAAGAGCATATGAATTTTTGCAGTGCCCCAGACACAGATTGTAACTCAACCACAATCTACTGTCTACCATCACCTCTGGGTAGAATAGACTAATACAACAGCTCTACACTTCATGCAATTATATGGCCAGGTGCCACTGTGCTAGTGCAGTTACATTCCTTGGGAAAGAAACAATATCAAGGCTCAGTCTACTCTCTTCACACCATCATGGAAGGGGGAAGTAATGGCTCTGCAGAGGTTGCTTTCCCACCTCATAAATGAGGATGGATTCCCACTGGTAATGTAGACAAACCTGTCTAACAGGCAAAAAAGAAGGTTACTGAGGCAACATTAAGTGGAGCTGAGCAAAAATTAAAATTACTGTTCCTTGGGGAAATTCAGCTATTTCAACACTTGGTTTTTGTACCTAATCGAGTTGAAAAACTGGACCTTGTGAAAAACCAGTATACTGTAAAAGCTGCTTTGGTTGTGAGGTGGTGACATTTCATTTTGAATTCACACAACATTAAAATGCAGTTGTCTATTGCTCTATATTTCTGTATACTTACAATATATCTGAAGGTATATGTCAATGATAGCACACCATATGCTTCCATCCAGTATAAGCTTCCACTGGATAATAGACTTCAGAGGGTGCTTGACCATAATGCAAATAGTCAAATTTTTATGATAGTTGTCTGGCAGTACCTGTAACAGGCATTCTATTAAGGAATAAATACAGTGCATACAAACTGTTTGAAAAAGATATTATTAGTGTGCATTTGAACAAAACTTGATCAAAACTGTAAGGTAGTAGATCTTCATATAAGAGCTCTAAAAAAACTCAATACATGATCCAATGAAAATCCTTAATTACTTCTGCAAATTCCTTCCTCTACTTAGACTTAATAATTGCTATTATATATTTTAATATAAATATTTGGTTTGTGCTTGAAGATCTTGTTTCTTTGCAAGGAGATGGAAAGAAACTACAACCTCATCCTATCAGTAGTTAATTGAGTAACAGCACCATTAAAATTGATCACCATGCTTACTCTCACTGTAACTGTGCCATAAAGAGCTCGGAAGAGCTGTGCAGTAATAGCGTATCTTAGCTATCTGTAAGATATCCAGTCAATTTTTTTAGCCTGCTAAAAGTATTCCTAGAAAAAAAACATCTGGTGCAACAAAACCACAAGGGAAATAATACTTCTTTTATAAGTTATTCCCACTAGAAAAATAGCAAGGCCTTCTGTTTATCATTATACTAATGAGGTAACTGCAATGAAATCATAAAAGTGTTATCTTATGAACTGAAGACGCTTTCACTTATTTTTTCAAATCACTAAACGTCCCACTCTTTCAGGTGTATTGCAAAAACAGAGCCAATTTCCTTCAATGAAATTGAGTTAAAAGGAATGAGATGGTTGGGTGACAAAGGGCTTTCTTTGTAGTGGGAAAAATAAAAGAAATATTTTTGTATGGATTACTGCCAGAATTTTCTCTGAAACTTTTATGAGGGACACGTCATTCATTTAATGAGCTCAAATCAAATTTCCCATGTTATATGGTACACAATGGCGAAGCATATGAACAGAGTTTAGATTTACTCTAATGTCCCTATGTATATGAAAAGATACGTAAAGACACTGCAGATGACATAATCCGTACAAATATCAGTAGCAATTTTACTGCCTTTCTTCCCTGTCTCTTTCTCCTGCCAAAATAAGCACCTAATGTCAGGATGCCTTCCTGGTAACTATGCTTTATTAAAAGTGAAAGAAAAAAACTCAGGTGACATGCACAAAGCAGTATGAAGTTTTGGAAAGTTAAGTGAATACATTAGGTTACCATTTAAAAATCATTTGAATAATTTAAGAATGCAAAACACCTTCACAGACTTAGTTTTTATATTTGTGACTCAATTTTATTTAAAATAGTAGATGAGTTACTGCATTTAAGTGGCTGTGTTTCTCAGATGAGAGTGTCCTGCTCTGAAAATTGTCACTAAGGATTCCAGATGAATTAACTATCTGCTGATAAATGTAATTTTCTACTTGGGATTACTTTCCCGCAGAAATAGTCAGTCTTCTCAGTACACTCACTAAAGAGAACTAAAGACTATAAAGCTAAGATATCTTATCTGACAGCTGACAAAGGAAAAGTGACTTACTTTCAAGACAAATGTCTTTTTCTCTAAAATGGTTTTGCAAAATGTTTTTTGCACTTACCATTGTACTCAGTTATAAAAAATATGTGTTCTGTGAGTTAGCCACAGATCAAGTTTTGTGCCATTATGTCACTTTGCAGGGGTGCAAGAATAGAAATGGGGGATAAAAGTAGAATTAGAATGGGAATAAAAGAACAAATAGGAATAAACAGAGAATATATAATCTGTGAGCTAGGCTTTGTGTTGGACAAGAAAGAATCACCACATCATAGGAATGCCTGAGCCTCTTAAGTAGACATAAGTGGAAAAAACCAAAGTGGAAATGCTGTAAATTACAAAATATAAAATTCCTAATAAGAATAAGAGATTTGAAAGAGCAAAATTCTAAATGCTTAAAGCGGACCTCACCAAATCACTTATCTCTAAAATGCTTGTTGCCTCTCATCAGAGGCTGTGCATTCAATACACAGAGTGAGGTACTCTGCTTCAGTTCTGAATCATTGAACTTTTGGAGAAATATGAATGATGAACTGCACATCAATGAATCTGAAGAGAAATGAATTCTTAGGGTAGTACTCATCCTCTAATACTCTTCACTTTCTCCTATTGCCCTTGGAAACTTTATGTAGATACTAAGAGAAAAATAATTAATAACTTTAATCTTCCTTTAAGTTTTTCCTGGGCAGCAGGGGCTGTTTGGAATGACTGCCTCTCTAAATCCTTCTGAGGACGCCTGCCTACCCAGAAAGAGTTTTAGAAATCAAATGTTATTGCACATTCACAATTTTTTTTCTGGTAAAACGTAATAAACATCTGATAAGAATAAATTGAGAACATCTTCATATTTCTTCACTGTGCCTTTGGTTGAAAAGAATATATTGCAGATTTCAGTCAACTATTTTGTTAATTTATCAAAAATTTATTAGAAATACCAAAAAGAGATTTGCCACTGTATTTCTCTGTTATTTCTTTGGAAGTCTGAATGAGTAGATGTGTGGCAAAGTTTAATGGAATGTATTCAATGCATATTTGTAATAATTATATATGTGACATTCTAAAAGTCCTCAGATCTAGCTGCACTTACTAAAAGAGACTACAAAGCCATAAATAGAGCACATGCAAACAACTCCTGAAAAAGGGTTTATATTAATTATTGTCTTGTGTTTATAATAACATTGTTTCTTGTGTAATTGCTGCTTCATGAACTGTTCTCTTGGTTTTTCCATGTAGGAACAATTGACAGAATTTATTTGTTAGACCATATCTGGAATGGCGAAGTCCTCCCCTAAGATAAAATCCTTGGTAGTATTTCTTATTATAGAAGTTTTAATGGGATCTCTCTCCAAATCCAGAGTAAATAATAAATTATTTTCCTTGAGACTTAAGGATCTTATAACTTTTCATTTGCCTTCTGAGAATCAGAAAAATTCTAATTGAAAATATATATAATGTTCCACACCTATGCAGGCAATAGTAACAAAACCATTATGAAAATTATTGCAGCAGTAACCCTTCATTGTTTTCTTGGAGTCAGAATCAAATGTCAAATTATGGGATATTTTTTTCTACCATAAAGATGGAAAATAAAACATCTCTTCAGTACCTCAAAACGTATTCTAAATAAATATCAAATTAAATGAATAATTAACAATGAAAAAATAAAACAGTTCTTTTCCCCCCCCAGTATTACAAGAATAAAATATCTTTGTGAGACAGGTTTCGGGATTAAGTGTCAAAAGAATGGAGCCAGATGTAACAAACAGAGAGCTGTTTTATAGTTATTCCTGCATTTTGTAATGCAAACGTGGAAATAATCCCCACAGCTATTGAATTTTGGACAAAAGTCAAGAATATTAAAGTGATTTGAAAAGAGAAAATAAAAGTTATAGTCAGACAGAGTATATTTAGAAATTTTGCTGCAAAAGAGATCTGCCAAAGAACATCTCATCTGTCTTGTGATACAACGTAATAATGAGCAATATTTGTAAGGCAAATTGCTTCGTTACAAGAATGAAATACTGGTGTCTCTCTGCTAAGTCTATCTGTAAGGCTGTGTTAGTGTGTGCATAAAAATGACTTACAGATGATGGTACAGAAAGCCTGGAGTAGCAGTTCAGGCGCCATCCAAAGGCATAACATTATTTGAAGTGCTTGGGGTTCACATATACTGTACACTCTCCTTTCAACTCCCCCGTCTCTTGCCTCCAAATAGGTAGTCATTTATTGCTTTATTATGCAATGAATAAATGTGAATCCCTCCATCTCCTTCCTATTGGCTCTGCAACTGTCACCTCAATCCAAGATTCATATTATCCACTTTTTCATGCCCAAATGCTTTTGAGGATAAGTGAACGAGTTATTTCTTTCATTCCAATGTCAGCAGACTCAAAATCTGCTTAGAAGAAATGTAAGAAGAATATTCTTCATTGTCTGGCACACTACTATGGGAAAGAAGTCCTAATTTATAGTCAGGCAGGTTCCTTTAAAACACCAGTTTTACTGTATTGATATTGCTCAGACATTCTGGAGCAATGCATTTTGGGGTGGCACAAAACAAGCTTATAGGGACTCTTTTCACATGTAACACAATGCATATGTCTTTGCTGCTTATAAAGAATATGATACAGATGGTGCTTCATGTTTTTAATAAATAATTTTGAATTTCTGGGATCCATCTTTAATTTTAATACACACAAACCTGAAATCCCTCAGTTTTGCCCTATTTTATTAAGTACATAATGTAGTCAGATATTTGTGTTTTGTGTGTGGTTTTTGTGGGTTTTGAGGGTTTTGTGCTTTTTTAACACAAAGAAGCAGTTTTCCTTATTTTGTACTTCTGTAGCAAAACTCAATGGGTCCTGCTGGAATACTCTCATTTAATTATTGCTAATTATATATATTGGCTATATATATATATATAGAGGCTA
>VZRM01008905.1:1493592-1553007 GCA_013397955.1 Grantiella picta | reverse complement strand
GAGCGCTGAAGGAAGGTGCCAGGGAGGCAGGGAGAGAGAGGAGGAAAAAGAGGAGGGAGGAAGGGAGAGAGGGGACATCTCACGGTGCGCTGTGTCGTGGAGCTGCCGCCGCTGGGTCCGCGGTGATGCGGTGCTTGGTGGAGCCGGCACCCCCTCAGTCAGGGCTGGCCTTGCTGAGGGCTGCACGACGTGCCGGTGTCATTCATTCCGTGAGGTGCCACCGAAGTATGTGGGAAAGCTCCTTTCGGTGCGAAGTGGGTCGCGGCAACGAATAATATGCTTACTCAAAGTGCGCTCGTTACTGAAAGTTACCGAGTTACTTTAATTATCGTGTGAGCGCTGGGTCATGCCCGCATAATCAACTGGTCTGTCGTGGGTCGGGAGAGGATCGCGCCTGAACAGAAGGGTGAAGCCACGGGAACTAGAATAATGTCTGTACGCAGTGCTTTCGAGCTGAGTTTCTTACAGTTTTGGCATTGGAAATACGCTTTCTTGTTTTGGGAAACGCCAGCACCTGCCTTACGGTCGTGGCTCCGCAGCACCCGAGGGTGGGAGCGGTGATGTCACAGCCGCGGCTTTCCCGCCCCTCCAGCTGGAGCGGTGGGAAATATCTTATATCACCTCGTCATAAATGAGCAGTAAAGCAATAAATTCCTTTAAGCCTTGAACTACCTTTGCACTTCCCTGATTTTTTTTTCCCCTCCTTTATCTGTGCATCCTTGATGGTCTTTTTCTGTATATGAGAGACTTGCGGGCTCTTGTAATAAAAGTTGCCATTATTGTGGTGATCGTTGTTAAAGTTGGGGATTGCTGGGTTGTGAGGCAGTTCCTGATATGCTCCTTCTCTCATCCCTCCCCAAAATAGTTCACTGCACGGGCTGCTGCCTCATTTTGTTGCATGCTTCACTTTGGCACTCTAGTGCTGGAAAACCCCCAAGTAGCCTACGGATTTTCTGGGAAGTGGCAGGAAAGCTCCAGAAGTGGATTCGGAGCAGGCTTTGTGCTGGCAAAGCAGCTTCAGCACAACCAAAGCTGTTTTGGCTGAGACATACCAGACCCTAGTTTAGAGGAGGAGCGACATATGAGTTAGGGATGCCAAACTGAGACAGAAGAGACAGAGTTTTTCTTTCCTCCTTATACCTCAGCTCTTCATTTATGAAATAAAATCCTTTAACCCGGGCACAGATTAGGATGCTGGAGAAGAGACATGCAGTGACTGCTGGAGATAGCAACTCAGGACTGCAGAGAAGTCATTTCTTTCTCAGGTCCCTGCTCAAATACCTGACAACATCATTGATGTTGAATAGCTGAATTAAAAAAACATGTGAGAAGTGGTGAAAATAGCAAAAAAATTGCCTTACACACAGGCCCTTCTGTTTCCAAGTGTTTCAGCTTCACTCTGGTTTGTCATGATAGCATGAGTAACAGGACTTGTTTTTTTTCCTAATTAGAGTTATTTGACTGATTTTTTTTCTAGATTGCTAACAGTGTGGAAAGAAAAGGCAGTAAAATGAGAGAAAAGAAATATTTATTTTTCCTGGATATAGAGAATTCTCCCCACTTCTACTAGACAAGAAAATTCCAACTCATTACTGCTGGCCATTTTACTGACAGTTGTTCAGAAGCTTTGCTTCAAAACTTCCAATAATCTCTTTCAATGTATCAGAGAATTTAAAATGAGATAGGAAAATTATGAACTAATTTTTATGGCCTTTTTATTACAACACACCCCTTCTTAGTGTGAGTTTAGCTTGGGTTTCAGTCCTTTAATGATTTCCATTTTGATAAGTATCCTGGATCCATGTGAAGGCCACATGCACGTTCCCTTTAGATATTTGTTCTGCTCATGACACCGTTTATTGGTTTAACACTTTCTTAGCAGTTAGCAGCTCATAGTCATTCATCATTGATTTTACAAAAAGGGTGTAACTAATTTGAAATCAGTTCACTGTGTTTTACAACAAACATAGTCTCTCTCCTGGGGAGCCACGAGCATGATCAGCACAATAAAGGCAAGAACAAAGTATTTGTAGTAGAACTTGTGATAGGCATGAGATGAATAATCATAAGGGCCTGCAGGTTTAGTTGATATGAATGCAAATAGATATGTTACTTGCCAAAATGATTTTTCTTTCATTATGCCCAAAAGTAAATATTGGTTATTGCTTAAGATGACGCTGATGTTTACATTGTGGATAGAAGGTCTTTTAGCCATGTTATCCTGCACTGTGCCTTTCAAGTGTGGTTGGCTGAAGTGGGCAGGAAGCAATATGGCAGCAGTGACAGAGCTTTCTCTTACTGAAATCCTAGGCAGCAGTGCCAGAGATCTAAAGTGTGTGGTCTAAAGGCATGATTCAAAACTCAGTGGAGTATGTGGAAAGACAGTAAAATAAATAATTTTCTGCTCTTATCTAAGAACTTCCCCACTTTGTCTCAAAGCATTCAGGAGGAGCAATGCATCAGGAATTTGTACTGCTCTTCTTCATGCATTAAACAGATAAACAGAGTGAGATGTTCTCCTCAGACAGCTACTAAGATGTACTTGTCATAAGTTTTAAGTCCCCATTCAAATAAAACAATTAGGAAAAAAAGAAAACAAACCCATTTATTCTACTTCTATATGTAACATTTTTCTGCTCCTGAGGAGGAATCAATTACACTTAGGTAATGCTTACAATCACATTTAACAAAACTAAGGCTTCTGCTAACTTCAGAATATATTGACACCTAAAAGGCATCAGAGAAAAAAAAAAAACTCAAAGAAAAGAATTAAGTACTGAATTAGTGGCTCAAAAGCTCCAAGACTGACTGACTAGTTACTGTAGTTACTGATTAGTAACTACAGTACTAGTTACTGTACTGAACTCGGGTTTGTGAAGCCTGGTTATGTTCTCAGCAGCAACTGATACCTGTTTCCATTTAGAAGCACCTTGTTGTTAGGACCAATGCAATATCCTGTCCCATGGGTTAGTCAATCAACCAGCCATCCTCTTCAGTAGTGGGAAAAGGCAAACGTGTCTTCATGATCCTTATGTTGAATTTTACACCATAGCAACCAAGCTGCATTAGCCCACTTTTGTAGCAGACGTGGGTTCTGTATGTATGTTCAACTTCTGCCTCTATCTAATAGGTTAATTCGATGTAGCATCTAATAAATGAGACCTCTTAAGAAAATAATTCCTCAGCTGCCTGTATCCCCTGGATAACCTGGTGTTAAAGCCTGTGAAGGAAGTAACTGAGATAAGGAAGGTTAGGTCACAGACAAATACACAGTGACTAATTCTGCTGTAAGCAAGGTACAACCTGGACTAAGCTCCCCTCTTCTGGTGTGAGCAGAGCCCTGGGGCTTTGGATGACCTCTGCTGTCAGCATGGAGGGAGACAAAACTTCTTGTCACAGAAATCTTCTTCTCCTCAGACAGTAAAACACATTTTCTTCTCTGTAATTTACTTTGCCTTCAGCTCCATACCATGACCATGTAATCTGTTACTTCAATGGCTGAACAGAGTATAATTGTCAGTGAGTCCACTACTTCCTTTGAAGTAATGGAGACACTTCAGCAACTTTTGATGGAAATGTCTATTTTTCATTGGTTCTGAATGCAGCCTTAACCATATATGTAATCAGGAAATAGTCAATAGTGTCTCTTTTCTATGACAGTGTAACACAAGCCTTTAGTTAATTTGTTAATTCATGTAATTTAGTAAAGCTTATTGGAGTATTTTTTCCATATTTCTGTAAAACTTGTATATCCGCAGCAAAGGGAACTGCAGTTGGATTGATGCATGATTTTATTCACACCAATTGCATTGTTACAACAGGTATTTCTTACTGCTCACAAAAAAGCTAAGCCTAGAATTCTGACTCATAAAGCACTTAACCTTCTTTCACAAGTCTCTCACTTTTATTCCAAGCAGCAGCACTTCTTACTGGCAAGATCAAATGCCATGTAAGACCAGATCTGCCGCATGGCATAGAGAGAATGACAGGGTGCAGATACTTATTTCAGCTGAAAAGCTGGCAGACATCATGATAGCAGTTGTTGATAAGTTGTTGATTCTTTATGGAACAGTAGCAGGTTGATATTGAGTTTGTGAATCCCCTTTCTGAAACTAGGCTGAGTGCAAGACTTTGACATGGGAACTGTGCAGTTGTTGCAAGTCTGGGTGGGAATGTGGGGGCTGTCCTTGAGCTCCTCAGCCTCTTGGCTTACCTCCTCAGGGCGTTGCTCACAGGGGAGCATTTTGCTATAGCAAAATACTCCCAGCCTAGTACTGCATTCAGGTTGCACTTGGAGCAGGAAGCCTGCTTTTGTTTTTCCACTCCTTGGTTCTACATCTGGTAAAATGCTTGATGAATTTTAAACAAAAATGAAAGCTGCTGTTTCTTACTCCCTGCATCAACAGCCAAAAAAATTCTAGTTTGAAAGACAGGGATTTTGAAGGTATACATTTGTGCTGCCCACCTAGGCAAGATGCAGCTGCAGGAGAGGGGCTGCACAGCTGACCCTCTTTCCTCTTCCTCAGGGACAGGAAGGGTGGTGGGGTCGTGGCAGACAACTTTCTCCTAGATCTGTGTCTCTAGTAAAAATACTGCTTGGAAAAATAGACAATGAGCAGTCTAGGGACAATAGGGGAGCATAATATTTCAACCAAAGCCCCCTTTGCTTGTCCCTTACCAAGAGAATTTGCATCTGTGCTTTGACGCTGTGAGACAGGGAATTTCAGGACGAAATTTGAGACAACCAGAGGTTGTTTTATTTTCCTGCAGTATTTTTTAGTTTTAAGCACCAAATACTAGCAAAAAATCGAGGTGCAACTTTGGCCCTTGAAGTATACCTGCCAGAGCACACAGGGTTAAGAAGGGTAAAGGGGACAGGTTTGCCCTAGGCACTGTTTGGTATTTGTGTCTCCTGTGAATGTAAGGGGTGTGTTCCACCAGAAAGCAGTCCTAGTGAAAGGATAATATGCTCATTCATTTGCTATGTTGGTCTAAGGTAACCACAAAGACCTAGAACTTGTACAGTGCCAGGTGCTCCAACCAGTATACTAAGATAACATTACCTGGCCCTAGTCCCAGAAAATGACTTTTCCCAGAGTCAAATTGACCAAGCCTTTATTATGCTACAAGCTACTTAGTTTCTTACTTTGTACCAATTTGGGGTCATTGAAGAAACTCATCTGGGAAACTTTCTTAGGACCTCAGATTTAAAAGTCCGGTTGTAATCAGCTAAATATTCTCCTATGTCTTTTCAAAACTCTATCCTTGAAACTCCTGGCTGTGACATGGACTGTGGTACAACATCCGCATCAGATGTAGCTGCAACCCACAGAGCAATACACCATGATGTATCACTTCTAAATACAGTCTCTTCAACATCTGCTTTACTTTTGGACGAGAGTCAAACTCTTCTACAACCCTATTCCAGCTCCCCCCCGATCCCAACAGAGTTCAAGAGTGCAGCCACGCAACCTTTGTCAAACGAGATTCTTGTAGCAACCTCCCTCCCCAGCCTGGGGACTGCGCAGAAATCCCCTTGCAAAGGAGTCCCTCCCAACCTATGCTCAAAGAAAAAAACAGTTGCTACAGTAACCAGTTCTCTACCTGCACGGAATTGGCTCTCTGTTCCCTCCTAATCTTCTCTGCTTTTATTAGTTCTGGGCGAGAAGCAGCTCGTCAGGTCGGGGCTGTGCTTGGTTCTGCAGGCTGGAGGAATGCGTGGAAGGCACTGGAGGGGGCGGGGGGTCCAACCATCAGGCGGTTGTTGCTTGCTAACTTTGCCTGCTGAAGAATGTCCTGTGTGAGGGTTGCCAGCAATGTCCTTTGTGACAGAGCAACCCGAGCCGCAGAAGGCCAGACTCTTTGCTTCTCTTTCCTGCCCCAGCTTGTGGTGGAGCCCCACTGCTATCTTGTCCAAGAGCAGACCTGCCACTTGCCATCTGTAGCCTTCCTTGCACATCCTTTGCAGACGCACTCGGTTAGATTTCAGCCTGCCAGTGCAAAAAGAATCTGAATAGTTTCTTTTCTTTGATACCATATTCTTGCAGCTCTGCTTAGGGTTAAAAATGACCACTGAAGACTGAAAACACTGAAAAATTATAAACTATGCAAAATTGTATCTTTTCCAATATGTCTGCTGTGGCCAGGCATTTAATTATTTACTGCATTATTAATTCTATTGTGGAAGTGTATAGCTGGGAGCCAAAAAAACCTGCTGTAAGGAATAACATTCCAGACCCACCTCTAGTTTTGTCTGTGCAACACAAATTGCCTGCACGA
This sequence comes from Grantiella picta, assembly GCA_013397955.1. Classification (NCBI taxonomy): domain Eukaryota; kingdom Metazoa; phylum Chordata; class Aves; order Passeriformes; family Meliphagidae; genus Grantiella; species Grantiella picta. The sequence goes on along the minus strand of VZRM01008905.1, from coordinate 1,546,728 downwards.
GGGAGGGTGAGTTCCCCTGACAGCAAATGGACTTGGGGGTATGATGTGGTGACTAGGGAGGGGGAAGAAAAGCCACAGAATTAATTACTGTAGATGTAGTTATGGCCACTAATAAAGGCTGCAGAGAATCATGTAGGACAGAGCATGTAGTGCACCATAACAAGGCACCAGGCACTATCACTGCTTGTGTTAAATGCTCAGAGCCTGTGTGCTGTGAAGAACCCAAAAGCATTGACTAGAAACTGGCACGGACTGAGCAGGAGCAAGCCAACTAGAAGACTTCCTTCTTGTGTTCATGTAGCTACCATTACCATGATAGTAAATGCTCTTTATTTAAGTACAACACAATAAAAAGATTCCAGAACACGCCCACATCAATATGTTGCTTGAACAACAGCCAGTAGTAAAATAGAATTGTGCATATGTTTCTAAAACATTTCAAAATCTATTATTGATCCAAATAATGAGGTAGGTCACAGACTAATCTTAAAATTACCTGGACTTCTAAAATACCTTTTCTCCTCTCTGTTTCTGCTTGTTGTGCAACAATTTGCTATGCTAAGCATGCATAGCAATGGACTAATAGCTAGCTGAAATAACTGATTTGTGATGGAACTTGCAACTCCAGTACTGCTGGTTATTCAAGCATGGTGCAGTTTTCCTCTATGTTAGGATGTAAAAAGGTGGATTCCAGATATGGATTCCAGACACAATAGTTTTGACTCAGGTGCTGATTATACTTAAGCAATTGGCATCGTTTTTATGGGGTCCTGTCAGAGTTTCTCATTTAAGCCAAAGAATGGTTTCTAGCTGGTTATTTCCTCATGGGCCATTAAATCTCTAACATGGGCACACTCAGCATAAGGAGGTGGCAGAGAGAAGTTTTGGAATCTTTGGGGAACAAAGCCTGCAGCAATGGCAGCAGTGCAACTCTGCCTAGGGCAAGACACATGTTCTAGGCAAGAGCTTCACCTATTCACCTTACTCAGACCCATTTGTTCCTTGCCAGTGATAACAATTAGCAGTCTGAGGTTAAAGAAAGGTCAGTGAGTTAGAAAATTATTCCAAATCCCAGTGTGATTATTTATGGTGATCTGACTGTCGAAGAAGTGGTCATTGGACTTGGAGCACACACGTGGAGGGCAGACAGGGTAAACACAGCAGGGTCACCAGAATAGGAAGTTAGAGCATTTCAGGGTCCGGCTGCGTTCCTCCTCACGCACATACACACGCATTGATTTTCAAGTGCTCTAGTCTGAAACCTAGAAAACTACACGTCTTGCCTGTTTTACACAGATGCTGAGGATTTCTTAGCGAACCTGATGAGATTTAAGTCATATTGCTGTTTGTAGGAGGAAACACATCACTCTAAATTTCCTGTGCTCATTTATATTTATACATACATATATATATATACTCTCCCAAAAGATCAAATAACACTTTTAAAGTCAGTCCTTTGACCTAGTATCTTTGACTAACAATATCTTGTTATTGTACAGATCTTTACACTTTCAATAATATTTTTACTGCCATATTGGCTTAAAATGTGTGGAGTGGATTTTTGTGGGAAAGGCTTGAAATCATCCAGATAAATGGCCTTAATTCAGAAACAATCACTGATAATATCCAGGAGGTAAGGCTAACTTTATATACAGCCAGAGTGATTCTGATTCCTAAATTACCTAAACATAACAGCTGTGGCCTAGTTTTTGATCACAGAATTAAGCTCACTGTTAATTGTTACCAGAATACTGCTGCACGCTACAGAGTTTTTTAATGTGAAATTTTGTAAGTAACTACTTTAATCCTAATTTGTTTCTATTTTGACACAGAGGAATTATTACTCATGATAACTAGAAAATACTGGTCACCAAGAAATTAATCCAGATTAGAAACCCTCTGAAAACAGAATAAAAACCTATTGCCTCTTTAAGAACATGTAGTACTCAGTTACAGGTATTTAACAGATTTATGAATTAAATACAAGTTTATGTAATTAATTTCCCCTTTCCATTCTGATGATAACACGTGCCGACTGAATATACAAATCCGGTTTGTTATGTACTAACCAGTCATCTGGGAATCTGATTGAGTAACACAGCAGTTGTTGCAATACCAAGACTCCCATATAAATCATGCCTGAGTCCTAAGTCAATATTGGTTCAAATATTGATTCCCATGAGAGATAAGGCTGCAGTTGAAGAGGTTACAGATGCCAACTGAACCACTTCAGAGAGGACTGCTCCCTCCGTGTTCGTTTGAGATCGACATCAAAGTGCTCACTTCAGTTTGAATTCATGAGAACAGAGCTTTTGCCTTCACTTTTGATACTGACACTCTCTATATCAGAATCTAGTTTTGATGTGCTAAAATCAAAGGTATCACATTGTGTTTAAGTACTAATATCACATTGTGTTTAAGTACTAAGTTATTCAGTTGTTTACACTCCAGAGGGATGTAACATTTGAGAAGAGGAGAGTGAGACACAAGAAGTTATTTTTTATGGGGCGTTGAAGACAGGAGGAGAGCGGGACATGCAGGTATTTTTTTCCTGCTTATAGATGCTGTAATAACTGCTACACAAAACCAAATGAACAAGCAGAAAAAGGAATGTGAAGTTAAGGAAACATCAAACATCAAATTGAAAGACTGTCTTCTACACTTTGGAAAATAGGAGTTTCTCGTCAGTTGGAGGAAGCTCAAGTGGAAAGGAGTGCTGCATCCCATTTGTTTTTACTCTAACAAGAGGTACTGTGAGCCGCATCTTCATAGGCAATTTGCTCTTCCTTTGCAATATAGCTATTTCCTTTACTTAGCCTTGAATCCCAATTGTTCTTCTGCGTAGGACAAGCACAGATCCTTCTGGATACATTTCGCAGTTAGAGATCTAAACAAGATCTCTAAACAAGAATGAATTTCCCTAGTCTCCTGGGCACTTCTGTCTTGGCAAGTCCTAAGCCAGCAATTAGAGAAAAGAGCATGTATACTCCATTTCAACCAGTCGGGATCAGTGGACTGTGAATAACATAAGCCAGGTGCTCTAAATCTTCATGTGTTGTAGATACTCATTTTAAGAGTAGCTCTGTAATTGCTCTATTGACTGAACCAGTTGCTTCGAAAAGGGTTTATACCACAGAAATGAAGTTCCTGTTTTGAGCAATTTAAGATAAGCACATTTACATAAAAAGAGCTCAACCTGGCCTACTTCTATCTCTTAGAATAGCTCATTGTTTCTATTATGTAAAGGCACAGAAAATAAATCTGTGCTTTATCTTGGCTTTCAGACTAACATTGTTTTCTTAATAGTATTTGTGACAACTCTGTTGGAATCAATGCTTAGAACATCCCACCATATGACACATGACATAAATCATAACATTTGGAAGTAAATAATACCTAACTAGTCACTGAATTCAGACTAATTAGAATCATAGAATATCCTGAGCTGGAAGGGATGGACCCATGAGGATCATCAAATCCAACTTCTGACTTCATGCAGAGCAACCTAAAAAAAGGTTAAACCATCTAAGAGTGTTGTTCAAATGCTTCTTGAACAGTGGCAAACTTGGTGCCATGACCACTTCCTTGGGAAGCCTATTCCAGTGCTTGAGCATCCCTCCAGTGAAGAACTCTTTTCTAGTATCTAACTAGCCCAAAAAAACCATTCTGTAGGTGACATCTTTATTATGATATGCTTTCCACAATGTCATAGCACATGCAGAAAATTGTTCTTTGAACTCTGCACAGACTTTCCTTACCATGAACACATCCTATGCATGCCGAACTGAATACTTTTGGCCTACAGTTTCTGCTTTGGTTGAGCCTCCCTATGCTCCATGGCAAGAAGAACAGAGCAAATTCAGTTATCTCTCCATTCCTTCTAATAGCCAATAGCTTTAAGACAAACTCCCTACATGTATCATTCCTCAGCACACTGTGCAATTTTAAACCCTTTCCTTACAAATGTAGTTAGCAGATTACTCTGAATTACACAGTCAGTTCCTTTGTCCACCGGTTGACAAACTAGTTAGGTGTTAAGGATAATTTTTGCTATTCCAATTCAGCTGCAGCAGCTGAAACAAATATGGTGGTTCCCAGCTGGTTGTAGCCATATCTTTTTTCCCCTCTATTTGTCACAGGCATTCAGTTTGCCAGTCCTCTTCAAAATGAGCCTCATTTTTGGGACAGGATTTGGCCAGGTGGAAGTCTGCCTCACCTTCTCTTCAGTCTCTGACATGGGCCTGGCAAATCCACCCACCCTGGAAGAGCAAAGGACCTCCAGCAGCAACATATGGAACCTCTCTGTTGTGATTTCCAGTAAGACATCAGGGATCTCAGCTATAGAGCACACCAAAGCATGTCATGCCTCACAACCAGACATCAGATGATGCACGCAGTGATTCATTGCTGCATCTGGGCAGGAGGATGAGAGTGACCACAGCACTCATTCCTCTACATATCACTGTGGAATCTGTGCCCCAGCTGCCTGGGGAAACTTGTACTGCCGTTTGGAGAAATGCCAGCAGCAGATGCAGCAGCAGCTTGGAGAACCAAAGCTGTGTGGTACCCAGCAGAATCACAGCTACATTAGACATATGCTGAAACAACTACTTTAGGAACTAACTTCAGGAAGTGCTGCTCTGGACCCGATGTGCACCTTTTCTGCTGAGAAAAACGAAAGATCTCCTGAGCCACTTTGCAGTTCTCAGCCCAGCATGGGAGCAGAGAAAGTATTGTAGGCAAAGTGTGATTGATTGTTATGTTATTCTCTCTCTGCCCTTCTCTAGTCCTAGGTTTAATGGGGCAATTTTGTACCAGTGACACAGCCATTACTATATTTAGAGGATTTTTTCCCAGATTCCCAACAACAGCATATAAGAGTAGTATGCTTTCTGGGCATGCTTGTGATGGAAAAGTATCAAAATACTCTGTCTCAGCAATTGGCTCTGCTATGAGAAATAATTACAGCTTATCAACCATTTAAACAAAAATTATTGTAATTACAGGTTTCCATAAGAACAAGAAAAAATCCAACTTAATTTTGACTGCAAGCACAATATCTGTAAGACTCCTGTCATTCTGAAGTTTCAGACTGTCTTACAGAGCATTCAAACAGAATAAGCTCTTCCAAACACAAGTCCTTAATTTGTTTTCTTACTCCTGCACATAGATTTTGCCACACATTGTTTTGCAAGGCTCTTTGAAACCCACATTTATGCTAAGCAAAGAGTTCGTGGATAAGAACTTTTTTCCTTGTGGAATGGAGGAAAAAGCCTACTCAAATCTTTGTAAGAGGTTTCCTTCTTTCATGTGTGCATGCCAAGGCTATGGCTACCAAGGCTATTGCTAAGAAAGGTTTGATTCAAGGATGGATAACTTGCTTAGCCCACTGACAGCATGTGCAGGATGTCGGTAAGACGCTCCCCATGCAGAAAGTTTAAAGTGTGCTGCTGTCCTCTTGTGACAAGGGAATTGTGACAAGACAACAATTCCCCTCCTCCTGGAGGTTCATTGTTGAGAGCTTGACAGACAAAACCACAGCCATGTGGTGTGTCAACACAAGAGCAGAACCAGGCCACCTCTTTCCTTATTAGCATGTTTGGCTTGGGACATCCTGTATTTGTCTTTAGAGGACACCAGTGTCCCCTTACCAGCCTGGCAGTTGGTACTCCCTGGCACAGCCCCAGCTGTCCTGTTATCCCAAGGTGGTGAGAGACAGAGGTCCAGCAGTGAAGGCACCAGCCGGGTCAGGGCATTCTGGCACTTGTGCTTGACCAGTCTGTCAACGCAACCTGAGGGATGCTGCCAATCCTGCCTCTTGCTGCCCTTCAAAATCCCTCCTCATGGCTGCATGGCTACATGGCTGCATGCCACAGAAAGACACTGCTCAGTTAAAGTTCAAACCAAATTTGTAGCCAAAAAAAACAATTCCTGGTCCCTTCCCATCCTGAATTAGAATGACTTCAAAACAAATAGGGTGACCTCAAAAAACAAAAACAGAAGTGCTATGCAATAATCACCTACCTTCCTAGAAAATCCAACTTCCATCATTTCCAGCTACTGGCAAGCCTTACAGGAGCTTCAGTGTTGTAAGGCTACACAGTCCAGCAAGCCAGCCCTGAAATGGATGACTTGCTGCCTGCTATGTTTTGTCCCCCATATTGAAGCCTACAGGGGTCTGTTACACCTATTTTTCCCTATTGAAAAACCATCCATCTTCTTGTAAACTTGATAGAGTCACAACCTTAACAGGATTCTCTTGTTCTTAACAGGTTTTTCATTCACACTCTTACTGTGATCCACATCTTCTTTTCACAGTGCAGAAGGACTTGGGTCTCAGGATCTGCCCCAGATTTTATTACACCAAGGGTGGGATTTCACTACAGACACCTGTGTCTTGTCTCAGCCCAAACTCCTGTGTACAGTCAACAGCAACAAGGGCGAGGTTCGCTTAACCCACAAAATTCTTCAAACTGTCAGTTTCTCTCCTCTGGCTATTAAATGACCCCAGACTGACTAGCTTAGTGTACACCTCTACTTTGCAGATACCTAGAATGATGACGTACACCATGAAAAGTGACTTTGAATTCTGCCTGAACAGGATTTACCTTCCTGATTATTTTCCTACCGTTCACACCAATGAAGGGAAAGCTAAGCATGCTAGGACCATGCTGTTTTTTCCAGTAGGACGGCCACACTTCCTTTGGGTTTGCAACATTTGCAGCAGGATTTATTTCCTTTAAAGCACAAACATATGAGATTAGAGCCACCTAAATTCTGTATAGTCCTCAACACCTTGGGAGAGATAGTCTCTGTTATTTCCTTAAAGAGCATTTGCACTCCAGAGAGATGCAAAGTTCCCACACAAGCCCATGCCTTTTCCCATTTCTGGCCCTTGCAGGGGCTTTTTGGTGAGACACACCATTTGTCTTTCTTGGTTTCAAACTTGGCAACTTGTTTGTGATATGGCCCCCTTGAAAATGCAGAAGACTGCCATGCACGCACTGAGGAAGAAGAGGTAGCAATGGCTAGAGGCAGCAACACATAGCTGGGAAAAGCCTACTGTGTCTTACTGCAAAAGCAATCTAGGGCAGAAGGAGCTGTTGCAGATTCGCACTGAGAGGGTGGGAGTGTGTGTTGGCCTGCTGGGAAGAGGGCAAGGAGGCCTGTTTTTAGATGGTGGCCAGGATTAGGTGGACTGGGTTGTTTGGGGAGGGGTGAAGGTGTCTGTGTCCCCTGGTTTCTTCAGTAGAGATCTAGAGAAGTATCAGAGCATCAGCACGAAGATTTAGCATGCATGCTGCAAAGGCAGAAAGTATGGTATTTTCTGGTTTAGCCTAGTTGTTACTTTCGGCTGATAACCAGTAAAAATAAAACTTTACTGTTATTATTACCACATTTGAGAGATCATTGTGAAGGACAGCCCTGCCACCAGATAGGGAGTAACAGAGGAGAGAATCTAATAGCTCCCTGCTATGCTTTTCTCTTAGACTGTGCTAAAATGATAACACTTCCTTATCTGCAAACTAACAATAGCTCTGCAGCAGCGTAGGAAAGTTAAACAAGCCTTGAGTCAAGGGAATGTAGACATTACCCCTAGGCACTGACTAAAGCTGTAGACCACATATTCTTCTAGGGGAAAAAAAAAATCATCCTGCAAAAGGTCTGAGGTGTTACCTAAGACTGAAGTCCTGTGGTTTGTAATATTCCACCTTCAAATATCTCCCCCAGGTCCTGGTCACAGGCTAGCAAGATCACAGATATAGTTTTTTGCCTTTAGATCAGAATGTAGCCCCCATCAATAGCAGATAATGCTCTAGCAGTTGATTTCATCCCTGCAACAACAAAAATAGGAAAGAAACCCTGACATTGAGCTAGCCATCAACAGACAGGCATCGCATGGTGACTGAACTAACGTGCCCCCAGGAACTGCCCTGCTATGGAGAGGTTTCCTGCACATGGCAGGGCAGGGAAGAAGTAAACTGGGAAATCTCTGCTCTTTTATTTGTGTTCAGAATCAGGTAGTTTGCAGCTGAATGGTAAACTCTCTCAAAGCATTCTTAAGGGAAAGGCAGAAATGTAGCTTGGAGCATGTAGTTTCCTTGCTAGAACTGCATTAACTCTGAATAACTCTGCTGCACTGCATCATGCTAAGTAGAATAGGATCCCTCTACTTAGAAAGTTTTTGTGCTGCTAATTACTGAAATCACAGACAATATACTTTGCATTGTACTTGTATGATTCTCCTCCCATGCTACATCAATTTATTTAAAATATTACAGACTTGAGGAGGGTTTTGTTCCAAGATGTATGTTTTAAATATTCTTAGCTTCTCTCTCTGTAAGGTGTTTGGTGTATTCTTTCATATCCGCCCTTTGGCCTTGAGAAGCCAGTCTCTTAACAAACCATCCCACACTCTGTTTGTTTGAGTAATTCTTACCCAAGGTCTTTATCTTAGAATCCTGTTTGTGCAGCTTTGGACAAGATTGAATGCTTGGAGGGGAGGGCGAGTGAGGTGGAAAGGATTTTTAGTGCCTTTAGTATTCAATATGTTATCTCACCTGTGACTATTAAGTAGATGATTTACAAGTTTGTTGACACTGAGATGGTGCGAGTTTCTGCCCCTTACAGTAGATGCAACCACAAAGAGCAGCTATAGGAGGGGTAAGGGCTACAGAGAACTACAGTTTCCGGCCTGTGCACAAAGCACCCAGGAAATCTTCGGAGAAAACACCGTAACGGATAGCCCACTGCAAGCCCTTCACCTGCTCCTGGCAGGTCTGTTCACAACAGCAGCACACTAAAATCACATCCATCTTTTGCAGCTGCAAATTCACAGCTTGTAGTGCTACTCCACACAGTGAATTTGCTAGTGAGAGCTGTGTGTCCGAGTCCCTGACCAGGACACACTTGCCAAGGCTAGCCTGCTGAAGCCTGAGTGCTGCTGTGGGAGCTTAGCAGCACAGTGCAGGAATGCCTGGAATGTTTCAGTCAGCAGGTACTACAGAGATCCTTCTCTAGGAAATGTCTGCACTTCTCATAGAAATAATCCCCCTGCCCACTGCCCCTCTGAAACGGTTACAGTGGGCTCCCTCGTCTCCCGTCCAAGCCCCACACAAATAAAAATTTTCTCTCCACCTCTGGTATTAACCCCAGGTCCCCTTTGAGAGGCAAAATCATAATGGGAAATGAAAATTCCAGAAATCAGCAACATACCAGTGTCTTTCCAAACATGCTATGGGTCTGAATATAACCTTGGAAGGCAGACTGCTTTTAGAGGATGATCCAATTCCATAGCAGTGGGGCCAAATGCCTGCAGCCCATCAATTCAACAGATTCCAACAGCCGTAGAACAACAGAAGTTGCTCATCTGCCTGTTTGAGGCAAGAAAAGCTATCATAACTTTAAAGACCATCTCTGCTTTTGCCATAATTTTTCCTATGTTGTCTCCATCTTCCCCCACCTATCCAACACTGAAACACCTTGCAGACATCATGAGTAAAATTTTCTGAGAAGTGCTTCTCTGATTTCTCATATCTTTTACACTTCCCCCCTTTGCAAACCAGTGCTTGGTAAAAGACCTTTGTCCCTACCATACTAATCACCAGCCCTGCATACCAAGGACTTGCTCTCCAAGTGTCTAGGGCTGTTCTGGGGAAGGAGACACAGTACGGAGCCCTCTTTAATACATCCTAAAAACACTTCCTTGTGACATTCCCAAACTATTCTAACTGTGAAATAACTCTGTCCATTATATTAATTCATATCATTTCTAGTCTTGACATAAAATGACTGTCAAGAAACATCTTTTGCTCATTTATAATTGGTTAAGAAGCTTCACTTCTAGAGGGGAAGAATGTAAATCACTGTAGCTGGCACTTTAATTGACATGAAGGGTAGAGGTGTCAATTTGAGTGGAAACGAAAGCAGGGCTAGTTGCCAACTTAGCAGTGTAAACCGCTGGAAAATCACCAGTCACTAACATCTCCTTTCTTGTCTCCAAGTTCACTTGTATTACTTGGAACAAGATGCCATCAACCAAACCAAACACTTGCAGGTTTTATACCCACTGTCTGCAGCATTCATGAAATTTGTGTTAGGAACAACTGGGACAACTGAACCAGTATTCCAAAATACCTTGTAGTCACCCCGAGCAAACAGAAGTCTCCCAAGTTAGCTATAGGTACATGTTGTACACAGGCAGGATATGCAGGATTTTCTCCAAGTAGAATTAAAGCAAACTTCAATGTTTCATACACAGTGGCAGGCACATTTAATTGACTTGCTGAATATAAAATATTAATTCAACATATAAATATGAGAAGAAGAAAGAAATAAATTCACTTAACGCAAATTTTCTCTATGCTGGCAATCTACTAAAATCCAATCATCTCAGTGCTCAAAGGAGAGATTCCTCCAGTGTTTAAACCCATTCATTGTCAGTGTTGACTTATGGCACAGGCAGAGAGCAGCTTGATCCTTGTCAGGCATGTAGGGCACAGAAAGGCTTGTTGGATAAGATGCCGCCATTTCAGTATCATGAAACCCTGAGACAAGCTGCTGCTGCTTGGGGCTCAGCAGGAAAGGGGCTCTGCCAAAGCCATCGGATTGGGGATCCTGCAGCATGGCAGTGTCAGTTACACAGACAGAGCTGCGGTCCCAAGCCCAGGAGCCTGGGTACCAAAGCTGCAGCCCCAGCACTGCTGAGAGGTGGGGCGTCACTTCCATCTGGAATGTCTAGGACTGTAGTGTGCCAGGCAACTGCCTTGGCAGGGTTTCCCAAATGCTGTACCCAGAGACAGACTGTTCAGAGCATGACCTGCACAGATAACACCACAGTTGTGCAGCAGCTATTCCTCTGGGACGCAGGGTCACACACAGAGATCCTGAGCAAATGGACAAATCCATCTGCCAAGGGCACATCCAGAAAAGCTCTGAAGTGCAACAAGATGGGCAGCATCCAGTCCAGGTGCTTCATGTTTCTTTTGTACTCCTGCAGGCAAGAGAATCCATCCTCAATTTTTCCCTGAAGCAAAGCTGAGTAATGGGGCCCTTCCTAGATTGCTAAAGGGAAAATAGGGCCTGTCCTCCATGGGCAGTGGAATGAACTTGAGGAAAGAAGTAAGAAACAGCCATCTGAGCTCTTGCGTATCTCTTCTGGGGCCCAAGAGAGAGTTACATCAGCAAAATTAGGGCAGCTTCAAGGTTTTAACTCAACAGTGTAGTGACATGCACTCTAAAGACTTTGGTGAACGTGCCAAGTGTGCGGTGGAGTTGGTAGGACAGATTTCATTCAGTCTCTCAGTGGGTCTGGTCTGCTACTGACTAGAACTTCAAAGAAGAAGAAAAATGTTAGCTGCTCAGACTAGCTTGCATGGATGGTGCCACAGACTGTAGGGGAGGAGTTAATTCGACTTGTCTTAACTTGCACAGAGAGAGGAATTTCCTTTTAATCATTATTGCTCTACCGGCCATAAAATCTCAGATTTCTGTTCGTGCACGACTTCTCCAAACAAAGGCATTATACTGCATGTGTAGTTAAAGTCCACATCCTGGGGAACTGCAAAATTGACCGTGTCTTCTAGAAGAAAACCCAACAACTCTGGAGAAAGGGCAAAATTTTTCACAAAAAATCCTTTACTCTTGTATTTCTGCTCTCTTCCACAGGGTGTGTATGTTTAGCTCTTTCACTGCGTGAGAAAATGGTTGCACAGTTGCCTGGAAATCTCCATGCAAAGTCCCTCCTCCTCAGCACAGTTTAGTCTTGTAATCTTTCCAAGGTCTCCCCTTTCCACTGTGTTGCCCTTCCTTCTCCTTGGCCATCACTGTCTGTTATTCTCTCCTGCCAAGGTTGCTCTTACCTCTGTCCTTGTTCCTTCTTTCTACCTCCCACCTTCTCCTGTTACCATCTTTCATGCAAGCACCACTCAGCTTCTCTGTTTTCTCCCTTGCTAACTTATTCAGTCTAGATCCTTTTCCAGAGAAGCTGAAAGGCAGGAAATCGGTAGAAATAGGAGAAACAGCGGCTTTTAAACCTGGCTACAGGACCTGTGTTTCTGCTGTCCCTCAGAAGTGGCAGTCATTGCAAAGAGACTCTTTGCCTTTCTGCTCTGGGTGAAGACATTGTGTTCTCACACAGTGTCTCACTTTGTAACAAAAAGACTTGTACACACTGACTAAGCAGAGGAGATACAGAGCAGGAAGGGCTGGGAGGCTGTGTTCAGCTTGAGCTGCAGCAAATAGTACTTCCAACTGGGAATTAGGGCAGTCCATAGTGTCAGCTGCTCTATTTCTGATTCACAGCTCAGGAAGCTTCTGAATTTCTCAGCCCTGTGTTCAGCAGGTAGCATGGCACATGCACTCCTGCAAATGCCAAAGCAGACAAGTGATGCTCATTCACTGTCAGTAGTCTGGCCATTGATATTCCTAAACTAGGGATTCATCTCCATCCCTGCATGCTGAGTGCAGCAGCTTAAAGCACTGTTGCCCCCCTTGCTGCATTGTTTTCTCTCAGTGCATGAGTGACACAGGGTGTCCTCTCACTGCCCCAGAAGCAGGACAATAGCACAGGATTTATAGACCCTGGGGGAATGATTTGCTGGAGCATACAACGTTGGCCTGGTGCCACCGTCATGGAGGTCAGGGTCGAAATGGCCATTGGCTTATAAAGCAGCTGGTACTATTGAAAAATGCCACCCTTGGGCTCTGTGAACTTGGGCTGCTTTCTCTATCCCAATGTAAAATTGAAAACATCTTTCATCTGCAGCAGTGTGGAGAGGATGGGCAGTAGAGAAGAGCTATCTAGACAAATTTCCTTTTCTTCCCAACAGCGCTTGGAGATCTGCCCTTTAACTAGACTCCAACACAAACTGACAAAATCAAAACCCTTTAAAAATAAACTTCTTCCCTACATACATTTGGATGCAAGTAGAAGTGAGAGAGCCCAGCAGTTGTCAGAACGCATCTAGGGCCACATCCAAAACTTCACCTGAACTTATCTTCTTGCAAGAGCCTATCCTGTTTGGTAGTTTTTCTCCATGTTTAAATAAATGCCCAGACCTAAGCAAAAAGGGATGCAATAAGAATCCTAGGAGACCCACTATGCATGACTGTCACAGTTTAAGTATCATGGTTGTGCTTTTAGATACAGACGTATCCAGGCACTGCAATGCCAGCAAGTAGAAGGACCATCTGAAAATAACTTCAAAACCTAAGACACACAATTGAAGTAATGAAACATGGAAGCAAAGAGCTAAAAGGACACTAAAATGAGAATGGCCCAAAGAGACTTGCCAATGTCAACAGACAAACTCTGCTGCACACTCAGACTTAACAGGAAGCAGGAACTCCTTGCCTAGGGATGTCTTCTGAGCAAAAAGATTATAAGACTGAGATTATAAGCTAAGAGTCTTGTCCTTTGGATGGTACCAGCCAAGAGGTCAATGCTGAGATGGCAAAATGAAGTAATATAAGCTGTTATCTCAGAACACATAACAAGGCCGAGATGGAGATGGTATTTTTATTGAAGTTCAAGTCATGCTTTTTTCAATCAAAATGTAATTCTGTGGCTCTATAGTGATTCTTCAACTATGGAGGTCCAGAGTCTAAGGTCAGGCCTTCATAAATGGGAATTTACTCATGCTCAGCTGACTCTGATGTTGCCCTTTGCATGGACACCTCAACAATATGAGTTGAACTGCCTCACCCATTCCACTAAGCTCCTTCCTTTTTTTTACCATTTTGTCAATGCAACCTGGAAACAGAGATGACAACTCAGACCTGCAAGAGTGAACTTTGGCTGCTGTGTGAAATGTTTACCCTGACCACTACGTAGTGTCACCCACCAGGCTGAAAAATAAACATGAACTACATGATCTGATGGCTTAGATAACACTCACCAACAGAGACAGAGCGAACTGTCATACTCCAACTAGTACCTCGTAAACTACAACACTGCTCAGGTGTAATATACTCCTCCACCCAAAGAAAGGACACACACAGCTTTACCTCTCAAATCCCACTGTGCTCATGTACCGAAAAGGGGACCCAAGCATGGCCTACATACTGTTAAATGGGAATAGATGGGGCTGTTTAGAACACAAGCTTTGTGCAGGTGCTTCAGCACGCCTGCTTGTACTAACTTAAGCTATACTCTTGAAAGTTTACCCTATTTCAGGCTATGTCTCTAGCACAGTAGTCTCCTGGGAATGCTGTTAGCACTGATACCTTGTCCTCAATCTGTCCTTCAGAACTCTGCCCGATGCTCTCTGGAAAATTTCCCAGAGTGGTTCAGCTGACAGTAGCATTAAAAATCACAGCATGTGTCTGTAGTCTGCTTTGTATCAGACATTCAGAGATAGCACACTGCAGAGATGCAATTGTTGCAGCTATGTGCTCTTAAAAGACTACATCTGTCCCAGGGAATGTCTTTACCAGGGATGACCATCTCCAAGCAGACAGCTGCAGATCTCATCCCGTGAAAACAATTTATTTCCCTAGCAGCTATATAACTTCAAGTCTTTGCTGCAAAACCCTTCTTCTAGGGGTTGCCCTTAATTTGAGGGTCATCCATGCACAAAACCTCTTAGATCTTTCCACTGGCACACAAAAATAAAGAGTAACACTATTATTCATGCCAGTCACTGCTACAAACAGCCTCCCTGGCGCACTAGTTTCCCAAGTATGCTGTTGAACAGATACCTTGTGCTGTCCTCCTCATCTTGTCCTTGAGAATTCTGCCCATTATTCCTTGGAAATTTTCCCAGAGTTGTTCAGCTTACGGCAGTGCTAAGAATCACAGCACACATCACTAGATGGTTTTATGTCAGGTGCAATGGGATACATGGCAGCAGAGGTTTGATTATTACAAAGTTTGCTCTGTTACATCCCCCTTTTGGTTATTTAAAAAAAGAAAGAAGGAAAGGAAAGAATAAATAGTGAAGTAAGTCAACAAGAAACCACAATCCATTCCTTGAGTGGTAACCAGGCTACTGTGCTTTGGAACTTTTCCTGATACAACAAAAGACACCATGAAGACAGGAACTTTGGCAGCAGTGGTTTTGAACTCCACAACCCCCAACTTTCCTCTGTTTTTCTATGCATATGTTACTGGAAATATGATCATCTGCTAGGAAAGCAGTCAACCTCCAAGTGGATACCTAAGCAGCAGCAAGCCTCTGGAAGTTACTATTACTAGAATCAAAAGGAGATTTTCAGCAAAGCAGCCCTAAATTCCTGAATTAACTGATGTCCTCCTTTTCCTGACCACTGTCACCATAGTGACCACAGGAGCTGCTGCCGAGCCACTGCCCTGTGGCTTGGGATTGAGGCGAGCAGGACGCTGGTCTGTGAACGAACTGACTTGGGTACAGAGCCCAGTGATGGAGATGTAGACTGTGGGACGAGGCACTGGGAGCTGCCTTGGGTGCATTGTGGTGGGAAAGGCAGCTTACAGAGCAAAGAGATGCAATTCCTGCCCTGAACGCCAGCCTCGAAGGGCCAGCTGGAGCTGTTGCAAGGTTACCAGAGGAGTCAGAAGGTGAAGGAAAAGGAGTTGATGATGAGCATGAGGAAAGAAAGCGCTCACAGCAATACAGCAAACACGGTTAAGCTGGAGCTGGAATGAGCAGATTCATTCCCCTTGACATTATTTTTGTGGACTGCTCCCTCTCCTGGGGAAAACTTGCCAAAAAAAAAAAAAAGATAAAAAAATGACAACCCAAACCAATTCTTCATTAAAACAATGCATCCACAGAGCTTACAGGCAGACAGGGCTCCTCCTTCCAGGTTCAAGTTGGAGAGGGCAAGGTGCAAGACCCCTGTGCTGTCCTTCCCAGACAGGCTGTGTCGTGGCTGGAGGAACCCGGAGTAGTGAAGCCTGCTCTAACCTCTGGGCTCAGGTGCACAGCTAAACACCACTCCAGCCTGCGCAGACAACAGCAACACTGCCTTCTCCCTGCTTGGTACTGCTTCCAAGCACCACCCAGACCATCCTTCACTCTCAAAACACTGGAGTTGTCCAGCGGCGCAACAGGCGAGGATCTGAGAAACAGTGCTTGCAAGCACTTTTCCGAGTGAATGCTGGAGAACAACTGAAATTGGACAGAAATTGTCAGTTCCTTTCTTTAGTGCTGGTAAGGATGGATGATTTTAGCCACAGAAATAAACTTCAGAGTCTGTGGGTGAAGAAATGGAAGAACAACCTTGAAACATACTCTCATGGTGATAAAATATTCACCACTCACCACTAATCTTGGCTCCTTTGGGATTCCGAAGTCCAGTTAAAATTTTTGCAGTGAAGCTAGCTCAGCAGATCTTGCAGTAAGATTAGAACCAGCTGGTGAAAAATGGCATGTTACTGCAGCCAGTAAATACTTGCATGAAGCAGCCCTGGAGAGGTGAAAGGCTCTGCTGAGCCTAGCAGCTCGTGAGCATATACCGTACTGGCTGATACTGGTGTATGAGTAATGCCCTCTTCCTTCTGAATCCTTTCCCACTTGATGATCTCTGCTGTGGAAAAGTGATGATTTAACTGCACACAATTAAAAATGAGAAAAGAATTATTTCCACTTAACAGGGAGTGGGACAGGCTTGCCTGTAAGCAGAAAGCAGTAGCAGGTTGTAAAACCCCCACAAAAACAAATACTTTCAGATTCCCTGGAGTTTGACCAAAGTCATCCACCTTGTCTACTTGCACGTGCTACAACAACTTTGTGGAAGTTTTCATCCTGGTGATGCAAGGATATAAAAAAGCTTTGCTTGATTCTTAATAGTCTCTGAGAGTCATCATGTGATACCACGTCAGGCAATCACGCAATCAGCAAAGGTCACAAGATACAGAGACATTCCTCTTGGCTTTACAGCTGCTTTCCACAGCCAAGACTCCTTCTTACACCATTTTGCAGTCAAGGGCAGCAGCACTCCTGCCTGCTAAGTACTGGGAAGCCCTGGGTGTGTGTGCCCTGCCTATAAGGGGCACATAATATTTTTGTATCTACAGGTGCCAACAAGAGAACCATAATGGATTTGCAACATATAATTAGCCTAAATGGATTCTTACTGGCTGCAACTGCATCTGCTTGGCAACATAGAAGAGATGAAAGTCTCACTTGTACAGATATGGTAGTCTGGGGTGGGGGTGAAAGCTTTTCCAAAAGATAAAAAGGAATAGGAAAGTCATTGTTGCCCTATGTCTTCTACAATCTAAAAGAGAAAAGAGATGTTCTAATAATTTTACTGTTCTATGTGAATTACAGGAACCTAATTCAAGGTTCATACTACATACATAAAAGTTTGCATAACTAGGAAAAGACCTTGTCCTGAGGAGCTTATATATTTATTGGACTTATAGGCTTTATTAGGTGACAGGTAGGATCACCTCTGTTTTGCAGACAGAACACAGATCAGAAGCCAGACTTCAAATGCTTTGGTGATGTGAAAGGCAAGTCTAGTAAAGCAAGTCTGAAGGAAGCACAAGAATGGGAGATGTAATAAATATAAGGTGGAAAAGTTCAGGAATATAAAAGATAATACCCATTACAATCTTCCCTGAGCAATGCAGCTTCAACAATCAAGAAGTCTTGATTCCCAGGCACTCAAACAAACTGCTCCTTTTCCCCAGAGACTGCCCCTCTGGTGCTGGCACTGCAGCATTGGATGGCAACATGGGATGGCTCAGACTCCTCAGTGCACAGCCCTGTGCTTGTCACCAGCCCACCTTGACCACAGGTCATGTGTGCAGACTGGGTGGGCTGCAGTAGGGGAGAAGATTCCCTTCTGCCTCCCTTGGCCTGCTACATCTGGCAGAGGCATTTCTCAGTAAGTTGTGGAAAAGCTCAGTTCTCAGGGCCCTTAACCCACTGATAACTGTGACTACTCAGTCCCTGATTAAAAGCATCTAAATATGCTGTAGATCTGGCAGAGCCTCCTATCTCCTCACCTTCCCTTCTGTGAGTCAAATTGACTTTCTGGAGCACCCAACCTAAGCCAGAATTTCAGAACAGATTATCATTTGGGTATTGTTCTGCTTTCTCTAAACAAGTAAAATTTGGGTTCTGGGACCCAGTTCAATGGCACATAGCTTATAATAACCAACCAATGTTTCCTACACCTCTGACCTGCACTGTCACTCCTGAGTGGACATCCCAGGCAGTCAAGGAATTCTTAAACCTCCACAGGTCTTTTCTCTGCACTTCAAGAGGTGTTTAGGACATGAGTGCTATTTCAGAGCGTGTCACTGCTGTGTTCCCTTAAAGAAGCCAGGTCATGTTTTCGTGCCTCCATCTCTTTGCCACTGTAACTCTGATCTCCTTCAAAACCATCGGGGTATAAGGTAGATTGTTGTTGCATTGTTCTGGCTAATTCTTAACCTAAAAAGCATGGGCAAAAGTAAGAGTCCAGAGACTAAACCCCATGGTTTCTGTGAAAGCAGCAAGGCAGGGCTGCAGAACAAAGAAAAAGGGTCACATAGCCTGGATTGAAGGTAGGTCAGGTAGTGTTCAGCTAGATTTTCACTATTTGTATTCATCCATAATCTTCATTAAGACTTCACAGAAATTATTCTACTAGGTCTGCTCAGATAATAAACACCTCATAGTTTGTGGGAGAATAGTAAGTAAACGCAACATGAGAGAGTTCAGTATTCCAGAAAGAGATGCTGCCTAGATGGCCAGGATCTTCCTGCAAATAGCATGTAGCATGGAGGTGCAACCCCATGGCAAATACTAATTTAAAAGTACTGCATAGCAACAGGACAGGCAGTGGCCAACTTGGTCTCACTTGATTTTGGGAGCTGTAAGACCAGTCAACAACCCTTCCCCCTCAAGACCCATATGGCATTCCTGAGGCAAGTGTTAATGCTGGATCTCGCCCAAGAAAGAATTCCTATAGACTCAGGGGATGAGAGGATGATACACTGCTTGCTTCTTTCCGCTCTTTTCTTCTCGTGCCCCATTGCTCCTGTACTCGTAGTGCCCCTTGCACAAGGACCTTTAACACAGTGGCAAGCAGCTCCCAGCAGGATATGAGGCACAGCAGCACACGTGGCCTGCCTGCCCTTGGCAGGAGTTTTCTGACTAATGGAAACAGCAGAAACTCGAGAGGCAGGCATGGAGAAAGCTGGAAAGTGCTGAAGGGGGAAACTCCTGGTGGAATGCAAAAGGATTAAAACCGGCAAGAGCACAGCAGCATTCAGCATCAAGTTATTCCCTGATTGCCCTTGCCAAGCATGGCTGGCTATTTTCTTTCCCCAGGTAATGTTCAGATGCACTCCCGGGATACCTCACAGTACGAAACAATAAATGGTGAAACAGCTTGTAACTCATGCACACTGGTCTCTTAACTGGGAGCAGGGCTGAGAAATCCCTTTCTTGGAATCTGAGTGCCACCTTGTGCTGGGAACGGTAACAGTCAATGGATAAAACAGCTTATCCAGTACAGTGAAGGACAGAAGCGGGAGGAGAAGCTGTCGTTGGAACAAATATGCATTATGCGTTACGGTTTTTGGAGATCTTTCCTCTTGGTACCAACCAGCATCACTCCCACTACCCTGCTGTAGGGTAGAGTCCTTTTATGAAGGGACAGGTGGGCTACATCGAGCAACTCTTGCAGGTTTGCTCTGACCCCAGACAGCAGCACAGAGTTACACCTCAGCTGTTACTGTGCACAAATAGCTGCAGCTGGCAGGTGCCAGCTCTGTCCTTGGCACCTCTGTCCAGGTAGAAACATGATGTCAACTCAGAAAGGAAAATTTTGCTGAGTATTACTGACGTCCCCTCTGGAGCCTGGTTTGCAACAGGTAAACCTGTAAGTAGTGCAGGTGTGGAAGATGAATCAGTAAAATGCAACAAGCATTTTACAGAGAAATTTCGAGATGCAAAATACTGCTATCCTGAACCAAATTGCTGGTAAGAGGACCCAGCTGGCTTCCTTGGGGGAGGTGAAAGCAGGGTTTGAGTTTATTTGTTTCTTTTAAAGCAATACATATTTCTCTAAATATGGATTAAGCTCCATCTGGTCAAGTTAAGAACTTCTGAAAATGCATGCTTTGCTACACTGACTTTTAGGGGAGCTTTAGCATAGTCATGGTTTTATTTGTTAGTTTGTTCAAAAATGAGAGGTGATTACTTTGTGAAAAATCATATGTCAAAGTCAGTCTCAATGATTTTGCACTGCTGTCGATTAAGTTTTCCCTTTTTACAACTCGGAACATTTTTGCAAGCTGGCTATGGAGCTGCAGACAGTATTGCTTTTATTCACTTCAGGGTTTCTTCACAGTCTTAAAGAAAAGGAGGAAAAGAAAAACATCCTGAAAAACATTTCCGTAGCAAGGTAGGCATTCTCTTGCAAGCATCTTGGAAAGAAACAGTGCACGAGTATCCTGCTCATGCAAACTGCTCACTCTCAGAATTCAGTCACCTGAATTTTGAAGTCAAGACTACAACTAGGTACTCTTAGGTACTTACTAGAAGGTAGAGTCAGCCAGATGGATCATTTTTCCATTGGTGATTAATCACCACAACTGCATATGAGACGGGGGATACCTCAGCTTTTCGACAGAACCTAACACCACATCTTGAGAGAGAGAGGGAATACCATCATGGAAACTTGAGAGTGCTGAGGGCAGAGAGAATACCACCAAGCTTTAATTTTTTCTTCCACTTCTCTCTTCCAGATTCTTGCCCCTTTGGCATTTGCAGTGCACAAGCTCTGATGTAACAGGACAGAGGAACATCAGTAGAGATGGTTTCATGGTTTCAGCAACCATGGCAGCAAAGCAGTGCCGATGTTGGCTCTTAGCAGCAAGGCTGCTCTTGGCTGCTTTGGTGCAGTACCAGCCGGGAGCATCGCTCAGGGTTCTTGCTGACAGTGAGCTCTGTAGCACGAACTGTAAGGTGTCTTTTTCCAGACTCCTGACACTTCTCTCTTGGGACAGCAGCTCCATCTTGTGTGCAGGTCAGCTGCATGGGATGGAAACATAATAACACTATCCATAATGTTTTATTATATCACTTTTACTGACAGCCCAGCCTAACAGAAGTGTTACCCAGCAGCAGGCATGAGACAGTAATCAGATCATTCCTTACCTAACCTGTGTGTTCTCATTGAGAGCAAACACTTTCTCTTCCTTCCAAACACTCCTCATAGCATTTCCCCCTTCACATTTCTCACTCTTCAAGTCTCCGAAAGTCCTGCATATCCAGTCCATCCTGACAGACCTTGTCATTAGACCAAAGCTATAATGGCTGAGACCAAACAGGTCCTGGCATCAGCAGGGTCCAACAGGTGAGTTTAACAAGGGCACACCCAAGGCTGGATCTCAAAGCTTGCTGTTACTCCTGAAGCTGGGAAGTGTTGTCTGCTGAAGCATTAGCGAGTTGGTGATATGGGAAAGTAATCCCTTCTGGATTGTTGCCTGCTGTGACTAGATGGGCCATGGCTAATCTTTGGCTCTAGAACATTTTTAGTGGGCCTTGCACTTGGGCTACAGAAGAGGACTTAAATCTCTCGTTCTGGAAAGACTACCATTCTGTCCTGGTATTCAGTATAATCCAACAGATTTTGGTAGCCCTGAACTATCCAGTAGTCCTGTCCCAATGCTGCATGCACAAGGTTTATGCAAATGTGAGTAGTCCTGTCCTATCCATTACATTTCTATGACTGTCATTCTCTACCTTAGATCATAGTTTGGGTTGGTTGGAAGGGGCTTTGAAGATCATGTAATTCCAACCCCCTGCCATGGACAGGGACATCTTCCACTAGGATGGAGCTCAGAGCTCCAACCATCCCGGCCTTGAACACTTCCACGGATTGGGCATCCACAGCTTCTTTGGGCAACCTGATCAAGCGTCTCACAACCCTCACAGTAAAGAATTTCTTCCTAACACCTAATCTAAATCTGCTGTCTTGCAGTTTATAGCCATTGCCACTTGTCCTATCACTGCAAGCCCTTGTGAAAGTTCCTCTTGAGCCTTCCTGCAGGCCCCCTTTCAGTGCTAGAAGGTGCTCTAAGGTCTCCCTGGAGCCTTCTCCAAGCTGAACAACCCCAGCTCTCTCAGCCTGTCCTCAGTGTCTCTCAGCCTCATGGAGCGTAAGGTGCTCCAGTTCTCTGACCATCTTTGTGCCTCTCCTCTGGACCCACTTCACAGGTCTGTGTCTTTTCCTGTGCTGAGCAATCCAGACCTGGACACAGCACTTCAGGTGAGATCTTACAACAGCAGAGGGAGAGAATCACTCCCCTGACCTGCTGGCCACGTTTTACTGGATCTACCAGTTTACCACCAATTCTGTTGTAAAGTGTTGTGGCCAAACATGGTAATTACACGGAATATTCTGAGTTGGAAGGGAACCATGGGGATCATTGAGTCCAACTCTTAAGTGAATGGGGACTGAAACAAAAAAGACTAAAAATCGAATTATGAAATAGAACTGACTTCTGATGAACATCATGAAGCATCAGTGGAAAAACCTATGGTTTGCTGGATCCATTAATAGCTTGACTGAAACTCACCAAACACACAAATCTTTGCTTGTTAAACTAAAAGCATTCCCAAGCAACACTGAAAACTGGCCCCATACCTGTTTCAGCACTGAGATACCTGCACCTGCAACAAGGAGTCCTCCAACAACACCCCTACCACCTAAGCTTGTGTGTCTGTGGCAGGAACTGTTATCAAATTTCTTGCGAGGATGAATACAAGTAAAATTACAGTTAAATCAAATGTAGCTGTCTGGGAAGAAATAATAGATTTCCTTTGTGGGGAGATGGAGTAACACTAAAACAACCCGTATACCTTGCAATAGTAAAAATATTTGTAAATATTTATAAATAAGGTATGGGAACTCAAACACAACAGCCACAGAGGTTCCCTTGGTTGGCAAAAAGGGGAAGTTACAGCAGGCAAAAAAGAGCAAATAAATGTTACTGTTGCTGCTGTGCAGTGATGTTAAAAAACAACCAGCCGTAACACCCTTACCTTGTGAAATCTATAGTTTAGGAAGGAGCAACAGAGATTATGCAAGGCCAGCAGTTTGTTAAAGACCCAGGCCAAACAAGAGAATACTCACTGGGGAGGGGCATTTAGGAAAAGGCATGATACTAGAAGACACAATGCGAATGTAAGTGATTTCAATTTTCGGTAAGTGTCATTATGCACAGCTCCCAAACCTTCAATCTTTCATTCTAAAAAGGGTAACCAACCATACAAATACAGGGAGCAAAGGAATTCCCCTTCTGAGCCAATTTAGGTAAACTGGCAGTATTAGGCAAAATGGACAAAAAGAAACCAGAAAAAAAAGCCCAGGCAAAAGCAGATGTGAACATACTCTGGGTATGTGTAACACACAAGGGCTGGCAGCATTATTGCATGTGACAGGATGCTCCCAAATCTGTAGCCAGCCTGCCATATTCATAGTGGTTGGGATGTTTCCTTTACAGCCCAATAACCTGTTACACATAGCACACAGTGAGTTGCCCAAGTTCATCTATAATATGCTTCTTCAAGTTCTTCAACCCGCTAGAAGGTGGTGTGGTCACCTGAAACCTACTCAGCTGTGGCAACTTTACTACCAGTATCTTGAGCAATGAGACATCAAGGCTACGCAGGGTCCTGACAGTCAAATCACTATGAGCTGCACAGTGCTTTGCAATCTGGACAAGAAACATGGAAAGGTTGCCAATTCTCATACAGGTGACAAACATTCACCTTCTCCTGGTACTAAGGTTATGGAAACATCCTGATCTGCTAATTCACACAAAGATGATAAAGAAAAATGTCCACTTCCTGTGTCACGGGAAGGGGGTACGATAGGGGTTGTGGAAGCCCTGCCTACCTGACCAACTTGGGGGAACACATTTCATTGTTTTCAAGGTATTTGTAACACAAACATCTGTATAGCAGGACATGGCCATGGAAATGACTAGGAGCTTTTGTTCCAGATTCTTGAAGACAAGAAGGTTGTTCTACTAACAACAGCAATCCAGAGATCCTGATGCCCAAAGAGCTACTTGTATCTACCTTCTGACTAAAGGAAAAGCAAAGCAGCTGTCATTGTGGGGTTGGTCAAACTATGAGTCACAAGGATCATCCACTCCAGGAAAACAGCTTTGCCTTCTAAGGGCAGGACTCTCTTATAATTTCTTTCCCACCTGTTTTATCATCTGCTCTCATTGCTTGATGCTGGTTTAGCAAGCCCTAACCTTGCACTTGAGCACACTGGTCAGTAAATACCTACAATGGCAGGCAATGTTTATGTGCACCCATTTTCCCTCACAGGCTCAGGTGAATGACATTTCTGCAAACTACACCCCCCTCCACCAACCACTGAGGCTACCAGAGGAGCACTGAGTATGAACCTGCAAGCATGAGCAGCAAGGACACAGAAGGGCAGCCAGTAAAAGTGTGCAGAGACTGTCTTCAGCTTTTGCTGGTACAGCCACACATCCCTGTAGGGCACAGCACCCAGTGATAACACCCCTGAATTCTGGAGCAGAGCTGTATTACTATCATTTGTCATCAGCTCTTTCCTGGGACACTTCCTAGTTCAAGGCAAACCCTTAATAACCCACCTCTCTCTCCTTTAACCCATTTTGTATGACACAGTACAATTAAAGACCCCACAAGACAAGCCACCACAGCTGCCAGCATATTCGCCAACATGTTCATGTAGTCTTTCGTGAACTGAAGGCCAAGGCCTGACGGGATAAGCCATGGACTGCACGGACACACCTACCCATGTTCTAAAAACACACAGCCTGGCATGACACAAGGCCTTTCCCAGAGACTAACAAAGTTGTAAGTATTAGGTTTAAATCCACACTTAATTCTCCACTAATGGTTTCACCACTGGGTAACACAGTAGCCATGTAACTCAAGCTCTTGATCTTCAGGGTGGAGAGAGTTGGACTTGACATGAAAATCCTGAGCAGCCAACAGTGGATTCAGCCAATCCAACAACACCTGTTTTAGGATGAAACTTCTATTTCTACACCCCTAGATACAAAAACTTGAAACCTTAATCCATGGCTGAGTAGAAACACAAATACTACAGACCAAAGCAATATACAGTTATGTCAACTCTGATGTTTCAGACCTGTTTGAAAGAAATGGCTTAGAAACAAGCTGATTTATACATACAAACAGTCCATTATGCCCAGAGGTTTCCTAACATTCTTTTATTAAAAACCAAAGAGCCAAAGATTGCCCTGATGCTCTTCATTGTTATAAAGCAGATTCTGAAGTATTAAGTGAACTATGTATGAGTAAAGAACTCCAACTGATGCAGAGTTTAAAACTAGGTTTACAGTTTCCTATTTTATTGGCATGGATGTATTTCTAAACTTAAAAACCCTTCTGGCAAGTTATCTCAATTTCTTATGACAAAATTTCTCACAACACACAAATATTTACAACATATACATATTTTTTCAGTCTTTTACAACTGGTTCTTAAAAGACAAACAATTCATAGGTTACCACAGAACAAAAGCTGTGACTTAGTTGTTTTTAATTTGATAAAACTATCATAAGTTAAAGTGAATAGATTTTTCTTTAAATTCCTTGTAGCATTTTACAAGTGCAACAGAAAAATATGAAGGAACCAATTTAGGATAGCTGCAGTTCATTGGATAAATGTTGCCCATCGTAATCACATTATTTCACAGCAAATTCTTGAAAAAATAAGCACCAATCATTCTTGCAAAGAACAATTTTATCTAAAAGTATTGAAAAGTGTTAAATACAAGGTGTTTAATTTACGTAACAAGCAATAAATACACCATATCCAAACTTTTATTCTGCATACTGCTACCCTTGTACATATAATGTACTAAAAAGTCAGCAAATTGTCAACACCTTTTCGTATTTTTTTTTCCTCTTTTTTAAAGAAATCAATTTGACTTCCAACCAACGGTTTGCTACTATAACAAAGGCCACAAACAGTACGTCCGGGACAGCATACAGTGTTAAAACTGACAAACTCCAAGGGGGAAAAACCATCTAGCAAATAAATTGGAAAGCTGTAGATCATTGCTGGTGATATTAACATATACTAGAAAACCTTAATATGCTGCTACTATGATTTTGTAAATTGTTTAGTCAAATATTGTAAGAGCAAACTAACGCTCCTACTGATGAAAAATAATTCTGTAGCCACACTGTATTCTCATTGTCCTGCATGGAAAGATCTGATGCATTTTCATAACTTTGCTTGAGCCTTTATTTTACAACAGAGCATTACCTCTAACTCGGAATTGCACATAAGAAGGCTATTAAAAAGTACAATAAAAATCTGCACAAATCAGACTTAAGAAGAGTCTGTATGCTGTACACTTTCTACATTATTATGTTGATAGGTGAATAAAGAAGTGCTGCCACTAAGTTTTTCAGAAAGTTCTTTAGCTGAGGAATAATCAAATGGAATTTTTGTTGGGTTTTTTATTATTATTATTTTTTAAATTATTTTTTTTTTTTTTACAAATGACATCCAGGTCAGTTTAAGACCTGTAAGCTTATGCATTGAGCCTTAAAGACTGATCTTCTCTCCTCCTGGAAGAAATATCAATATCTATTGAATCCTTGCCAACAATAAGCCTTAATCTCTTCGCTGGAGGAAGAGGAATAAAGTCATCAAATTCATCATCATAGTCATCTTCCTCTTCATCGTCCTCTTCTGATGAAGATTCATCTGCTGTTTCCTCTTCATAGTGACCATAATCATCTACTTCCATTCTTGACTCCAAAAGGGAGAGAGTTTCACTACAACACACACCATTTTCATGAAGGTCCTCAGGGTATGTCCCTCTGTTTTCTTCCTCTCGTTTTAGCTGTATTTTTAATTTTGTTGAACTATTGCCTGATCCTGAGTTAAACCCATTATTTAGCTTTGCTACATATAAGTTATTATCTTTTTCATGGTCTTTACTTAATTTTATGCTTATTTTCGAAGAACTCATTCCATCACTCTCTTGATCATTTGCCTTGCTACTGCTATCATGGCGCCTACGAAGAGTCAGCTTAGGGATCCCAGAGCTATTTTCAAGGATAAGTTGTGCATCATACCTTGTGATTCGTCTTTTCTTTTTACTTTTTGCAGTTCTAAAGCTGTCTTTTGCTTTAAAATTGTCAGTTGTTACAGAGCAGCCACCAGATCCAGGGATAAAGTCTTTAAAGCCAACAGGTGTGTCCACCACATTATTCCTCTCTTCGAGTTCTGAATGAGAACTAATCAAATCTGGTACTTCATCTTTCACAGGTGTGTTGTGCATAGTATCAGTTTCCTCTGTTTTTGAAGATGGTTTCATGAGCTTTCCTTGTCGAGATTTCTTTTTTGATGTGCCTGCATCATTTCTCTGGTACCGACCCTCCCCTTTATGTGATGGTCCGTGAGCCACACCGTTGTTGTTTAACGCACGAGACTGCTGCTCTGCAATGTCCGATTGTGTTCCAGTCACGTTACTCTTATAGCTATCCAACGTATTTGGTTCAAGCTTTGTGTCAGAGGTCTCCTTCAAACTCAGCCTCGTTCTCATCGACCTCCTTGTGATGTATGTGCAGGGTGCAATATCACCATGCTCATGAGCACCTTTCACAGAATTCAGTTTATGTTCTCTCGCTGCATGCCTCGTTAAGCATCCACTAGAGACTGCAACTTTGACTGGTCCCTCCAATTCTTTATCCTTTTTAATGGGCAAGTTTTTATACAAAACTACTTTAGGCTCTTTGAGAACTAAGTTTCCCATTTCAAGCTTTCGAGAAGCATTCTTTTGCTCTGGCCTTTTGCACTGATTTCTCAACTTTATCTTTGAAAGTAAAGGCTTTGCAGGCTTTTTCAGTCTCTTTGGTACCCTGGAATTGTTTATATGAGTTAGTTTAGATGAGGTAGAATTTGATGATGCTGGAATTCTTGATATAGACTGTCTGGTTAACGTTCTGTTTTTGCTGTTCTTTTTTACGCCAATTGAAGACTTTCTGTTAGCTGCAAAAGAAGAAAGTTGTTTTGTTATGATGCTGCTATAGCCCGAATTTCCCACTCCCAAATACTGCAGTTATTTCACTTATTTAGAGTACTTCAACAGAACCCATGAAAAAGGATATATAGTATGTAGTAAGGAATGAGACTGCTTAACTTGCACCTCAATGCATGAAAGGAATTGCCAAACAGGCCAAAAGTACATCAACATTTCCAGGTACACTTCCCCTCACGAACCACAATATACCAAGTTTGGTTTTTACTGAATTTCTTCTTCTACCAATTAAAAAAAAAAAAACAACTATTTGACATTATCCGCAGCTTTTTCTGAGTATTATTCCAGCAAAATCTGAAGATCAGCATAATCCAATATTATCGCCAAGATTTTTTGTCCTGGAGAAGGAGGGAAAAAACACCAAACACCTTAACTAATGTAATGGTTTCAGTTTCAGGTGAAACTAGTGCTAATGTGGGAGGTAAAGGAGTTTTGTCTGCTCAACAGAGATGCAAATCTAAATACTGATTATTACAGTATTTAAATAAATGAAATATTTAAATAAATCAAAGATTAAAGATTGAATTAAAGATAAATTAAAGATTTAAATAAATCAAAATAATGACTTGGGGACATTTTTTGGTTTTTTTTTTTGTTAGTGGGGTTTTTGTGCTTTCGTTTTTTTATCAGAGTAGCAAACAGGAGACAAGTGGAACTACAGTACTCTATGTAGCTCCAATCATGTTTACCAGTTAAATCAAAGCTTAAATTATTTGTAATTTGCCCATACTGAGTGTGGTGGAGGTGGGGAAGTGGGAAAAGCAAATAAATCATACTCATTACTCCATGGACAGCAGTCTTGCAGGAAGATTACAAACAAAAATTCCATCCAATTTCTTCTGAAATTACTAGCTGTGCACTTTCACTGCACAAGAGATGCCCGAACTATTAATTCTGAATGTGGAAAGGGAAGAGCTATCCAATTTAAAAGACCTCTAAAGGAAATTACTATTTGTTTATTAATATCTACTAAGATTATTTATTTAAAAATTATTTTCCTACAGAATTCAAACTAAGTTTTCTCTCCTAAACCATACTACTGCCTATGGTAGTTTACTGTATTTTGAAATACAGAAATGATTGGCAGGACTTTAACTGATATGTTTATAAATATTTGCTTTTGATATAAAAAAGAAAACGAAGAACATACCACCTATTGTTCTTCAAACACTTGTGGAAAACCATGAATTTGCTGTTTAAATTGCCTTCAGATTCCTGAACAAATTAGTTTCAATGACCAGTACCTGAGAAGCATCTCAACACTAAGAGAGGAATTCCATCACAGTGAAAGTTTTCCATGCTTTTGTGAAACTTCTAATGACTCTAAGCTCTTCCCCTTACTTACTTGCATTACCTTTTTCCTGAGTGGTATCTGCATCAGTGTTAGAGCTGACGGACTGGCTGTCTGAATTCTTGCTGCAGTCACCCAACTTTTTAAGTCTGTTTAATCGTTTATCTGTTTCTCTCAGTCCGTATTTACTGTTAATCACAGGAGTAGGTGCTGGCAATCCCACTCTTGATTTAAAAGCACCAGTTCCACGTCTACAAATAAAAGGAGGATACAAGGTATTAAAAAATCTTAATGTAAACTTAGAACTTTATTTCATATACAGTAGTTTGGATCCCAAGTACATCTGGATCAACGACACCAATAGCCACAGAATTGGTTAGCATTTTGTGGGTTGTTTTGTCTTCTGTCTTCCTAGGTGCCTAAATGTCTCAGCTGGCCAACAAGAACTGCAGGATCACTTAGGAAGAGTACATGGACATATGCAGAGAGATGCAAATCTTCCCAGTGATGACTTTTGGAGGCTTGAAAGGAACTGTACAGCACCAAATCTCTCAGTGCTCCAGACATACCCAGAGATCCTTAGAAGTCTATCATTATAACATTGCAAATTAACACTGTTTACAGCATAGTTAAAATTAAGACACTTAAATATGATTTTTTGTGGTGTACAAAGCGATTGCTGCCTCATCAGTTTGAAACAAGAAAAAATGAGTCCTTACTAACTCCCCCAAAATAAAATCTTAGATATTTGATTGCTTCTACCACAGCCTTGTAACTGAAAAGCAGATTCCTAAAGTTAGAATTACCCAAATATTAGCTTTAAAAAAAATAACATTTTCATGTACTTAAAATACAAAAATGACAAGTTAATGAAAATATTAAGACACATAAAACTAGCTTGTTCTGAAAAAGAAAGCATGTCCATATTACACTGAAATAAATGATCAAAAGAACTTGAGAGAAACCCTGCATCACTCCATGTAACAAGAGAAGAATAATTCTGGTGCTCATTTATTCAACAATTAACAGTTCCCAGGACTCAAGCACATTTTTCCTAGCAGCTCTCAAGATTAAAGTCTGAGACTGCACCCTTCACTTATACTGACCTACCAACATCATGTGAGCTTGGAGGCCCATACCAGAGGGTCTTCCCTTTAACTGCAAAGTAGTCAGTAGAAATGAAAATAGGATTATTGAGCTATTTATATGCAGGTGCACTAAGCTATTTCTCAATATGAGCAATATTTTGTCCTTTACAGGGTTTTTTTTTCTACAGTTAGCTCAATGAGAAACAGCACAATTTCTGTGCAGTTCCTCCTAGAACTGGGTGAAGCTTTCTCACATGATGCTGAGCCTTCCTGCTCCCAGCGAGCGGAAGTTTCAACATGGCAAAAAACCAACTATTAAATTCTTTCAATTGATTTTGTGAAGAAACCAGGTTGAGACAGCACAAGTGAAAAACAAATAGAACACCTCTGTTGCTAATGAGCGATGGACAGATATAGGCCAATACTGTCTGACCCAGCAGATATTTACAAATACACAAACCCCCAAGTTCTAACAACACTGAGTAAAAAACTACTTTGCCCATTCCCAGCAGAAGAGAACTTCAGGTCAACATATAAAACATTAATGGATTTTTCTCTGTCAAGTGCAAAAAAGAGCAAAAGTTGAGGATCAGTTGACAATGGTCTTGCAGAAGCTGTAACTGCTTTTCCTTTCAATTCTACTTTATTCAGTACGAATATTTTTAAGACTCTACATCCCTGTTTTGTTTTGTTCTGTTTTGTCTCATTTTGGGCTCATCTCCAGAACAGGGAATCAAAAGAAAAAGAGAACACAGAGGTCAAAAATCTGAGCACTCATAATGAAGGACTTTCAGTTTCACAAAATACATCATGAATGTGCCCAATTCCATTTGAAAGCTATTTATATCAATGCATACCTTTCACAGGTGTAACATTCGCAGTATTCATTATTTTCGCCAAAAAACCCATCTCCATAGTAACAAGAGATTTCTTCTCCAGGTTCAATATCTCTTAGAGCTTTCACACATGCTGTATCTCTGCCCGTTGATACAAACTGGGGAAGGACACAACAGGAATGGGAAAAAAAAAAAAAAAAAAAGACTAATCATTAAGGCTGCACAGTATCTGAGTAAGAAATAAAGGTAAAACAATTGGGAAAGAAAAGTTGGAAGGACCAAGAAATTAAAAAAAAAGAAAAAAAAAGTGGGGTATTTATTTATTTATTTTTAATTTTTTGCTTACCTTACAGTTAGGTCTGCAATCTGAAAAAGGTCCAAAAGATAAAGTCAATTAACTGTGGATAAGACCTGAAACATGAATAGTTGTAGATATCTAAAGTAAGGATTCACTCTGACTTCAGTAACTGCAGAATCTCAACTAAATACTGGGAGTTAAGTTAGTATTGCCCCAAGCCATACATCAAAAGATACCTGCTTTGGTATAGTTGGGTTTCTGAGCTCTTCCCTATGCTATCACAAATGTCCCGTTTCCCTCCTCTTTACGGTAAACAGCTTTATTTTAAATCCAACCTGCTTTTCCTTTGGCACACAAGTGCAACATAAGCAGCTAAGCTTCTGTGCAAAACATTAAAGAGCCATAAGAAGTTCACCTAATAAAGATGTTACTGTTGACTGAATTCACAAGGAATTCAAGGTAACCCACAATACGTTCCACAAATTTAGGGGCCGTTTCCCAAGTTTCTTTCAAGGAAGAAGGCATTGCTTCCTAGAGCCTTCTGTGAGTTTCACAGCTGATCAGCGCTGGCTGGGAAAATCCCAGTAGGTTTTTGTCCTACACCAATCTCAATCATACAGTATGCCAGACTGAGACATTTTTCTCCAAGTTCTTGTGCTGTTCAGCTCACATACAACATTTCTGAACTGCTTATGCTCTGCAACATGCTTCCTATACTTACTACTCACCGTGATTGATAAATGCAGCAGGACCGAGCCACAGTTGTGCACAGTTTTTTCGTGTGGAATACATGACGCTGAAGTCATTTTCACCATGTCTCAACAGCATGTTTTCTTCCATTTCTGATAGTTCAGCAATACAGCCCACAAGTAATTCTATTTTATCATTTCGTTTCCTTTAATGTAAAAAGAGTAGCAGAAATAAAACTACATGTGCCAAAATTACAAAATAATTTCACAGAAAGAAAAGTTGTTATAGAATCAATTACATCAACTCTGACGTCAGAAACAATTATCACCATTGTTTCTACAATTTCCTGAGACTGCAGGCAAGAAATTGCAAGAGTTGATTACTTCAGCTTCTGCAATTGTTAAAACCAAAAGCAAGATCTTTTCATTTGCATACACTCCCTCCCCATCAACACTTAAGAAATTTTGACTTCCTCCAGCTGCTCTTGCTTGTGTTTCCTATACTTCTTCCTGTGGCCAGGAAAACACAACATAATGAAAATGCTTAGAGCTCCATGGCTTTTTAAATGAGGCCCAGTAATGACTAAAAGAAAGGGTAGAATTCAAGCAAGATGTTTTCCTCTCTCACAAGTAGTTCTTCAGCATGAAGCTGGTCCTTGAAACAGGGTGAGGAGGGGGAATGACAGACACCTTCAAAAATCAACAAAACCACCAAGCCTATTTGTGTAGATAGCCAGTGTGCCATCATGAATAGAGCAGTGCAGAGGCACTGAATTCTCAGCCTAGTAGAAGCACAGAGTTTCCATTTTCTGGCATAAGCATTGTTTCCACTGCTCTTTGGAGGGGCCATTCCATATTTTGGCCAGGTTCCTCTGACACAGATTAATATGGAGACAGTAAATGCACATGAAGGACACAAAATAGAAGACAAGCCTTTCAAGTGCAAAATTCTCCTCTGACAGAGAACGCTGAGAACTCTAATCAGTTTTGAGTATCAGCAGTTTTGCAGATATCACCAGGGCTAAGAAGCAGCCTTCCTGTCTTGCTCACTCTCAGGCCACTCAAGATTTTGAGCATGAAAAGTTAATCCACTTTCAACACACCTACATGCAAAACTTCTACTCCAAAGAATGAGCTAAGGGGTGAATTCAAGCAAAAAACAACAACAACAAAAAAAATCCCAATCAGTATTTTTTGGGTTGTATCATGATTGTGGAACTTACAGCTCCAGTCATGAAAAGCTAGAAACTGGCCTCAGCCTACTTAAAGCTTTCTCTACAACACGTGGAGGTTGTGTTGCCACCAGCAGTGTGTCCAGCCACTCAATCCCAGTGTGAACGTAACAGCATTTCTTCACCTCAGATGTGCTAGTACAATGAGCACTGCCATAAAGCAAAGCTCATACAACTGGTATGTATGTGAATTGATTTTAAAATCTGAATTAAGCCAGAATCTGCTGGTGCTGCCACACACATGCTTATAATGAAACTCAGATGTGCCAAATGAGATGGGGAAATACACAGGGGTTCCAGCCTTGTGTTTCCAGGAGAGACTGACCTTGCATAATCAAAATATGCAAATAACACCCATTTAAAAAAGGCAAAAAACTTATTTCCCCCACAATTATTTGCCATGTAACAAATCTGCCATAATGTGTTTCTCACAGGAGGCTAACAAAGCATGAGCAGAAGTAAATAATTATCTTACTGAAGACAAAATTTAAAAAAACTTGTATAATGAACACTATATGGATAAACCCAAATATACAAAGGAACGTCTTCCAGAGGCATGGATTCTGTATCAAGTACTTAGCAAAACCAGAAAATTCAATTTGCAAGTAACAATACAAAACTATTTCACCGTTTGCAGTTTTAATTCTAAATCACACATTTTAATATCTTTTTTAGATTCTTTCAAAATAATAGACAGAAACAGAATGCAACAGTAAACTGTATTTCTTACCATTCTTTTGTTGCAACAATTTTGGCTCCGTTTTGCTCCGAAGAATACCGATTACAAGGCAGTATCTCAAACCCACTGTCAGTTGCAAACATTCGTAAATAAATAAATACCTGCAATGAAAAAACCCAGTATTTGTCTGTTACAGGCAAAACAAAAGCACTGAGGAACTTCTTTTATAAATAATGAAAGTGAACTGTACAAAAACACACACAAAATGGAAACTGCAGTGGGATACTGTCTGCTGAAATGCATTTCTATACATTTTAGCTATACATATTATGTTGATCTTATTTCTTCACAGTGACTTGCAGGAATCCTCACAAGGGTAATGTGATTATCCAAAGAGTTGAAGAAAATTAAACATACTTTGAATGGTACAAAATTGGCCCAACTAATGAAAATGGATAATTTTTTCCTTAAAATCCCTGAATATCTGTATTCAAATCTTCTCAGATCTTTAAGAACCATGGAGACCTAATAATCTACAGGAGCCCTTTTAATTATCTGAAGTTCTGAAAAAATATATTACTTCCACAACAAACTTAGGTGCTGAATATTTTTTTTTTCTGAAGAGTGACTGTGTTACTCAAAAAACAGCTTTGACAAAGCAGAACTTCTTTCTGCTAACTCTTTCCTGTTTTACTAGGTTTGGGGCATTTTAGAATAGGCCAAATTCCTTTTGGTTGTACCTGGAAACAACAGACTCATTACTGAAGAAGCATCTTTTTTTTTTTAAGTGAAAAATACGATGATTCTTTTGCTTTGAACTTTGACAATCAATAACCTTTATGCTACATACAAAATGCATCTGGGGTGTGGGAAGTGGAGGAGGAGTAACACTTGCACAAAAAGCCCCTATACCCACAGCAGCTAAGGTATTTTGAGGTAACAAAGCTCCTCCCTTTTCTTTTGCCTTCCTTTGTCACCCAGTTTGATTTACAAAGTGAGTAAAAAAAACTATAACAAACCCCAAAAAACTATAACAAACAAAATCCCCCAACCAAACCACAATACAAACAAACGATAAAGAGGAAAAAAACCCCTTCCTTTGTACACTCTATTAAATAAAAAGCAATGCAGGTTATTAAAAAAAAAGGGGAGGGTGTGTCTAGTTAGGGTTAAAAAAACAAAGGAAGTTTCTCTTAAAAAACAATAAAACAATTAACACAGAACACTCAATTGCTTTACTATTGCTACATTCTTAAGAAATGTTAAAAGTTTCTTTGCCTTTCAACCATCTGAAAAAGCACATTAATTACAAATACACCTACATGTTCCTTGAACAACCTTTCCTGCATTTTGTTCTTGTTAAGAAAATAGTGCCGGGCCCAGTCACCTGACGTCAAGGACTTGAAGGCTTTTTCTAAGTGCTCATCTTTCTTAAAACGTTCAATCACCTCTTTGAGTTCTTCTTGCCTTCCTTTAATAGGTCGAAATCTGAAATAAAAAAATAAAGCTATTCCAGTCCACTGTAAGTCATTCTCAATTCTTCCTCACAATTACTCACAGCACAGAGTTCTTCTGCTACCCATGTAAACATTTAACTCCATGCATAATGACACTGACCAACTTTTGCCACACCCAAAGCCTTATTACATTGACAAATTCACTCCACATGGATTTATGTGGACTGCAAAGTTAACATGTGCATTCATATAAAACACAACTCTTAATGACAACACAAGAAGTATCTACAAATACTAACACACAGTAGAGATACTATATCTGTGTAAGATCAAGATTCCACAAATTAGTGCAATCATAAGAATTTTTTGCAACAGAAAATCTTGGGCATGTAAATATGAAAACAAACACCTGTGCATTAGCAGAGAATTCTGCTTTCTTCCCAAAGCCTGAGATTTAAGAAAAAACTACCCTTCCTCTCTTCAGTGGGAAAAAGTCCACAGAAAAATCCTGCGTGACTGCCAGAAGTGGGAGCTCCATTTCTGAGCTGCAAAACCACCAAGAGAAAGCAGCACTTAGAGAATATGCCAAATCCCTATAAACTAGCTTTGACTGAGCACATACCCATATATGCACTGCTTTGGGGCAGCAGTGTATTCTTAAATGTATGACACACCCAGGGGACTCTTCACAAGAATAAAAATTTCCCAGGGTCACGAGAAACAGTTTTCTGCAGCTCTTTTTACAATTCACATGCTTTGCTTACATGTGATCATATGGCAAAAGTGCTGAACAAACCAATGACTTTTGAGTAAATGTGTAAGAGTAAGCCCCGTTACTTGTTGCTAGAAGTGCATTACTATGCTGATTTTATTTCCTCTTACTTGCCAAATGAATCTGTATTTCACTACAAAAGTAAACAAGGGGAAAAAATTCTTGGCGTTAATGGAAGGAAACCTCTATCAACTTCCTCACTGATACCCTCTTTTTTAAATTGTCATTGTCACTGGCTTACTGTCATCTTGGAACACTGAATGCTGCAAGTAACTTTTCAAATGACCCTTAACATCTGCTTCTTCTATGCAAATTGTATAAAGGAAACAAAAAAGTGTTACCTCCCAATTTTGTTTCACTCTGTAAAATACTGAGTCTCATCAGAAGTAACAATGATGAGGATTCGATTTCTTTCCTTATAAAAAAGATGCTGTATTTATGCTCCTGATACAATGAAGACAGACCTCCTCACAGCAGGATCACTTTCAGCAGATTATGAACATTCCATGCTTTTATGTATCTCTGAATTCTCCATCTGAAAACCTTCCCTGTGACATAATAACTGAGCAACCTTTTAGACCTTTTTGAATCCAGCAAAAGTGATCATCATAAATCTGGGGGCTTTCATAGAATATGGCACAGTAAGGAGTTCTGAGCAGACATCAGGTTCACTTCTCTTCTGGCTGGGATATGACATCGAAAAAGACAGTAGGAGTCAGCCAGGAAACAGATGCCCTCTTACAACTGTAACACACACCATGCCAAGAAGTTTCCAATCAAGTTCTTCATTAACATACTTATCCCATCAGCCCCAAAAGCTAACTACCTAACAAGCTGATGAGACCATGCAAGAAAGCTCTCCTCAGACTAGAGATGACACAATAATTATTATTTTTGTTTTGCAGCACACCAAAGTCTTCCTCAACTTGCCAGTCACACAGAGGAGTATCTCTGTCCTCCCAAAACCAGAAGGACTTTGCCCAGATTTGACAGTCATAATTCACAGAGCTTCCTCATACATGAAGGGAATTTAAAATCATATAGCCTGAACTGAACCTGACTAGTTTCAGAACAGGACTTGCTCTCATTTTCAGTTTCAACCAGAAAGAGTTTTCCCAGCAAGATGCCAACTGCAGTTACACCACGAAAAGTAGAGAGCACACCAACATACACACAAACATGAAAGGTTAATATTTTGCTTATCTGCAAACATTACATGGACAAAAAACACACAGAATTTACGGACAAAATCTGTCTTCAGCTATGACTGTTGTTGCTGGGCTTACACGAGTGACTGCCCTCTCCCTTACACGGTATTTTACATGTTGAAATGCACCATTTTTTAGCTGAGTGACTTGCAGAAGCAAAGATGGGTGGAAAAGCCATCACATTCAAAATTCCATTAGCACCTGAGACAGGCAATGTATGTGCTGGTAGACATCATCATACTTATTTATCATCAAGAAGCTCAGTCTAGACTAGTAAAGAAAGCAAGCAGTATCCCAGCTGAACCACCAAGGGGAAAGAAAACAGTATTCCCCAACTGAACCATGAGTGGGGAAAAGAAATAAAGAAAAAAAAAGGAGGGCAGATGCTAAGCTTAACAGTGGCTCTTAAGACCTACAAAGAAAGAATCAAAACTCTACATTTCCTAGTAATTAGAAACACATCTTACAGCCTCAAGTGCTCATATTTTAGGTCTTCCACAATACATTATTCTCAAAGGCTGACTCAATGTCTACTTGACCAGCTACCTTAGGTAGCTTGGAACTTGGCCCCAGGGCTTGAGAAGTCCCCTGCACACCTCCATGGATCACATTCAGCAGGTGTTTCTATGTGTTCTTGTCTCAGACACCACACTGCTGGTGCAATTCATTCAAGTGATTAGCAGAAACTCATGTAACACCAGTCCTAAGAAGTAAAATATAGATGGTGGCCTTGCAAAGGCCAAAAAGATGTCTGGAAACTAGAAAGGGATGAAGAGATTGTGAAACTCCCAAGACATTATAAGGACTGCATGTCAGACATTTTACACAGGAACTGGGTTTTTCAAAGAACATGACTCTCTGCACCCAGGGGTTCAAAAATTAATACCAAGGACTCTCTGCAGCACTACCTAGCAAAACGTTGTTCTTACATGGTGACAAGACAGAGATAATGAGAAAAGATAAACAGGAATCAAAACAAGCAAGAAGTGTCCATAAGTACATAGGAAGATGCTGGAAACCAACATTACATTCAACATTTCACTCCAAGAGTTCCCAGATCAGTGAAACAGAATGACACTGAGCCTGAGTTACAGGGCTGTTCATAGCACACCTCCACATGTAAATTGCACTGAGAGCATATGGAGTTTGTAAGTAAATTCAGAATACCACAGGCCAGACTCCTCATGCAACCTTCAGTCTTTCACAGGTGTATCTCCATATGTACTTTAAAGGTACCTTCTGATTTGAGACACTGAAGAAGACAAAAAAAACCTAGAATACCACTGTTCCTTAAGAATTTGGGTCTGCTGATAGATACTTCACTTCTCCCAGGAGTATCATTACTTAGTTTATTCATTAGTTCTTAGCAACCAAAAAGCCAACTGATTTTGAGAAGCAGCCTTGCATACCACCGTTCTGGTGCTACAGGGCTTCCACATTTACATGTGGCATAAAAAACCCCCAAAAACCTACACACCTGCTGGAACAGCCTACACAACTGTTTCTGAGCTCCACCATGAAGAGAGCCTGAAAAGGCCCCACAGCTAAATGTACACATATAAAATGAGCCAAAGAAACTGATTTTTAAGCATCAGTGAAACAGGAGACTAGTTCAAAGAAGAGAAGTAAATAGAAAGAGCACAAGGAAACCAACAGAACAAACCAGCCAACCCAGTCTCTAAACAAAGAGACAATTAAATCCAGAATTCTTCAACCAGACTTCTGGTTTCCTCCAGTACCTTTATTAAACTCCATCATGGAAACCGAACAAGACACACTGGTGTTTGAATCTGCTCACAGGCACAGACTCCTTGAGCCACCCTATGAGCAGCTTCACAGGTCAGGTCTCATGGGACAGGAAGTCTGCTGCAAAACAGTCTGGTGTTGGAACTAAGGGAAGAATGAAAACGTCAGCTACAGCGTCTTTAAAGAAATAACAGCCCTTCTTCCTGACAAGCTGGAGACCAGAAAGTTTTCACACTTTCCTAGAAAATACTTATTTTTTCCTAGTCAATAAGATCCACTAAAGCTATGGCTACCGCAATTTCAAAATCAGATAGAAGATGATTGTATCCCAATTAAGGGCAAACTAATGTGGTCTCAGTAAGGAAGACATAGGAAAATGGCTTTGGGAAGCAAATCTTTTTCTCTCTCAAGTTTCTCTTACCTCAGGAGTACTTAAAGACTCTTGGAACTCCAAGGTATAAACCCAAAGGTCAGATGCTTGCCTATAAAGGAAGTTAAAGGAGAGTTTCTGGTAAGTTCAGAAGCATAGTATCTTGCTCAGTCTCAGTCACTGAGAGCAGTGAGTTTGAACAGAAAGGATAAATTGATCCTGCAAGAGATCCAGTATGGAACTCCACACAGCTTACCAGTGCATGATAAAGAGTTTTACTTCCAAACCTTGTTTCTTAACTTCTGACTAGGGAACATCAAGAAGAGTGGATTTATCGAAACCAGATCAACCCATTAGCCTTTTAACAACAAGCACCCTGTCTGGATGATATTTCTGTTTAGGTAGCTGTGGAAAGATAGCAAGTTTATGTTCACCTAGTACCAGAGATTGAGCACGAAAGCTAAAACTACTAGCTTGTTGGGCATTCAAGACAGCAGAACAAGAGTTGAAAATCATCTATTTAAAATAAGCGTAAACAACTTGATTAACATACATTTTGGTTTCCTCCCTGCCCAACCCTTTAGTATGAGTATTTTCTCCTCAAAGCTAGTTGTACAAGTTATGATCAACTTGTTTTGCATCTATTGCCAGTCTCTTCATACAGAAAAAACCTCATGCTCTTTAAAGGCCAAATTTCAAAATGGCACTTTTGATGAAGAAAGTAATCCACATTACTTAAATTTCTTGAACTGACTCCAAATACACACCAGTGTGGTCAAAACTTCAATACAGCCGAGAACAGAAAAAAAGAAAATTCCACTTTTTCATTCTTCTTAATACGGTTAGCAAAGAAATCTACTTCTTTAAAATAAATATGGGGGACGCAAGAAACCCCCCAAACCAACAATCCAATACTGTGCTTTAATCCTGTTCTGACACTCCACACGGTAAATTTAATTTAGCAGTTAACATGATCACTCGATGCAAGCCACTCCATATTTTGAAGATGTAACACTTGCTGTTGAAGCTAAAAGAACAAATAAGAAAACTGTAAAAAGAAGGTGGTGGGTGTTGGTTTGGACATGGTTGTTTTGGGTGGTTTTTTGGTTGTGATTTTTTTAAAAATCCAAAACATTTGGAAGCAGCAACACAGTTGGTTCCAACGTAATCACTGTGTGATTACACACAGTGAAGGAAGACAACCAGGAGCGAGGTAAAGGACTTTACTGAATTAAGCTACCAGTAAGCTATTAAGCTAGTAAAATAACCTAGAAAAAAATGGAGAAAGCAGATTTTATGCAGAAGTCTAACAGAACAATTTTGTAAAGTACACAGACAGTGAAGGTCTGAAGAATGTAAAAGCTTCACTGTGAAACAGGTTGTCACTACGTAAGAGTTGTGTACCTCTAATCCAGGATCTCCATAGCATCACAACACTGAAGCTGAACTGTATGGCCACTTAAACTTATTTAGAAGAACTCACACCACTTCTTCAGCCTCCAGACCTCACTCAAGAAGAATACTGAACCCTTTAATTCTTGTATTGAAATGAGCCAAAGAACACAAAGGAGATTCAGCACAGACCCATAAATGCAATGAAATGGAACTGCTTTGTGTTTTTTGTCTTCATTGCTCAGTGGTGACTCTCAGGGATGAACAGTGATATACCCTGTCAAGTTCAGTCACCAAAGTCAGTGACTGCTGTTGAGGCAGTGTCAAGAGAAGCAGCTTCCTGTACGTCATCCTCAAGCACTTAATGTTTCCAACGGAAAACATGGAAATTCTTAAAGATTGGTCCTTTAGTCCCCCATTATCAGACAAACTACCCATATCGCACACCAGTTTGTAACTTCATTAGAAGCAGCAAACAGATCACAACATATCTGACTTCCTAAATCACTCACAAATTTAGAAACACTTTGGAAGTGCTCTCAGTATTCCCCAGCACGATGCTGGTGCTTTAGAGAACCAGGAAACAACACTAACTAGTAACCACAGTACTATAATCAAGAGTCTCTCTTAAGGTTTAAACAGTAACACCTTTGTATGTTACACTATGAAGAGCAGATTAGCTGCTAAGGCATGTGATTTCAAGATTCAGTGCTCAGCCTAGGGAAAAGCACCCAAAAATAAGAGACAGTATTATGGGCAAGAATTCACCTGGCATTTTACAAGTGTCAGTTTTAATATCTGGTGTTTGTCAACCTTCAACCCGGGAAATGTAGCTTGTAAAAGGAGTTTTGTTTTTATCGCACAAACAAACAAAGGCTGATAAAACAGAATTTGTACAAGAAGCAACAAAACCTCTTACAACAGTGATACAGGACAACAACATGGGGTTTCTTTTATTAACTGCTAGCCTGCTATTCTGTTGAGGTAAGAGCTACGTATTTGATGAACGAATGACAAGTGGGCCTGTAAAGATGGTTGGAAGCTCTGAAAACAACCTACTTTCTCTTGGAAATCCAAGAGGATGAAAAAAATTACTTTTTGGTAAAGCCACTGGGGACATTTCCAGAGCTACATGTTAAACTGTCTATCAGATCCCTGGTGACAAGAAGACATTTCAGAGGAACACTGAACAAACATTAGGGGATTCAACTGTAAGCTTTTGAGAAACAGTCCTCAGCTTTTTCAGACATGCCCGACGTAACAGTTTACAGAGCCAACAGCCCTATCCCCCAAGACGGTGGGTATTCACAAACTGCAGGACTTTATACACACCAGAAAAAACCTTCAAACCAAAACACAAAACCCCAACAAGTAAAATAATAGTCATGTTCTTGTCACCACCCTACCATAAGATCATTAACACAAAGAAGATGGAAAACAAAGACATTTCAACAGCAATCTAGATACTTTACTATGGGAGCTTTTTTCTCTAATCAATATACTCCAGACAAATCAAATTTACAAACTCTTCGACTGGAAGAATTAAATAGAAAAAGTGCTTATAGAGAAGACATTAATACATACAAAAATACAGACGTGGCTTCCAGAGGTAAGGGGAACTAGAACTTCAGTAAGTGACCATCAACTTAGAACAGGCTGCTCATTGCAAAAATACAAACCTCTTACGTGTTTCCAACAGAACAGCAGAATGGTGGCACAGACACTTTCACAGAGCATCTTCAAACAAATCAGAACATGGGAACAGGAAATCTTTGCCTGCCACCATAACTGGCTGGTTTTTTTAAGCACACCTCCCTACACGAACTATGGATCTAATATGACTGCATGGCACTGAAGCAGATGATGCCCAAACATAGGCTGCAAATCTTCATTTCCACTACACCATAATACTTGGGTTTTGGAATCTACCATTTTGGAAGCAGTATAGATTTTTCACACTTGCTTTCCCCTACATCTTCCCTCAAAGCCTAAAAACAACAGTAAGTCTCAGGAGCTGTGGGAAGCCTATGGTTTACTAGGCAGAAGAAGATTATCTAAGCATCACAGCCACAGTAACAAGCAGCTGTCATCACTGCACCAAAAAAATAGACAAGAACTGTGCTGATGCCTGCCCTTTAATTCCTTACAACATGAGAAAGTCTGTCAATAGGCCAATACGAAAGAGGCTTAAGGTGTGCATCCAGAAGAAGTTGTAAGCCTCATCTAAGTATTTCCCATAGTGCTCCAAGACTACTGTCCTTGAAGAATGCCTGTAACTGCTGTCCAAGGCTGAGAAAGGAAGAAATACGTGATGATGGCCTTTGTGTAGCCTTCTGGTTAAAAATAATAGTTAAAGAGGTACTTTAGCTGTTGACAACCTATCAACATAAAACAATGATTATTAAAGTAGCTCCTCCAACTACTAAACAATGAATACATCATTTCCATAGCAAAGAGTGTAAGGACTAACCACCTGTGCATAACCTGCAGACTATCATTCGTGCAACAGAACAAAAAATTATTTTCAGCATATATATTTGGCTTGCTTAACTGATGAAAATACAAAGACACTTCAAACTGAACTGCAAGAATATCTACCTGGACAATGTTTGGGCACAATGTGCTACTGTAACCAACAGCATGGAGGGAAGAGGAAAAGCTCCAACATTTTTCTTAAAGGTGGATGTTGCACTCTCCAGCAAAAAAGAAAAATCTCTTTGGAGTAAGTCTTCACTGTTATTAGGACCACACTGCTGCATTTTCATGTGCAGCTGATGCTGTCAGGCTATACCAGCAACTATTTACGTAATGTGACAACACCAATTCATCTAGCAGTCATTTTTGAAACAATCAGTTTGTCGCATACATATATACAATTTCCTTAACTGATACTGTGGGTATGTGACTGTGCTGCACAGGTAAACTGTCCTTCTTTAAAAAATAGTCACAGCAACAGTTTGAAGGGTTGAGAGTCTGTTTCCCATGATGTGCTGCCTAGAAACTCCTGCTGTTAATACTGCACAGTAATAAGCACACAATTCCTGTCCTTAGAAATCCGTAATTTCTACATAGTTTCTCCATTAAGCTATCAATACAGATCTTGTATGCAAACAAGCTAACTAGAGATCAAAAAAAACCAGTTATCATCAGTGGTATATCTGTAACAGAGGGAGAAGCACAAACACCTAAGCCTTGAGGCAACACAGAATTCACAATAGAAGTATTCAGACAGATGCCTAACAGTGCAAAAGTAGGTGCAATTCTGGTAAGCAGGTTTCCAGCTGGCACATTCATTTATCATATCGGTACAGACATCTCTGAGTAGCAATTCCTTCAGCAAGGGTCTGCAAGAACTTCAGGTCAAGTAGCACCAACACTGAACTGCTCAGGAGCTACATCTTTCTTACGATGTTGAAGAGTAGGGAAGGAAAAATAAAGCATCCAGGCACATGGAATAAACAGAAAAGTTACCTAACACTGGCTTCTGCCTTTGAAAGATTTCAAATGACTACTGGTTTCAAACTTATGATTAGTTAACTATTTAAGCTAAGAAATGGTGCCTTTTACCAAACTGTTCTACAGCACAGATACACGAGACTCATGGAAAGACCTATGATGGAGCACTGTCAGAGCCTGCATTTGTAGTGTTGAGTTCCAGCATCACATGCAACACCATTTTAAAGACAGAAAATGCACTACTCACAAAGTTGCATTCTTCCACTCTCTTAAAACATGCATGAAATTCCATGGTTTTGCTGATTTACATCAACTAAGAAGATGAATTCTTTTCCAGAAAAATAAAGACAAGTTACCTAGTATTCATTTTGTGTGTCTGAAAACCTAAATACGGATCAAGAACCAAACTAGTTGCTAGGTCATCATTTTCACAGAGTTCCTTAGC
Source organism: Grantiella picta (assembly GCA_013397955.1). NCBI lineage: Eukaryota > Metazoa > Chordata > Aves > Passeriformes > Meliphagidae > Grantiella > Grantiella picta. The sequence continues at coordinate 1,501,749 of VZRM01008905.1, read as the reverse complement.
AGACATTCCAGAGGAAGGCACGTAACGACTTTGACCCTCAAATCCTGAAGTACCACTACCTGTAAATAAGAGAGAACAAAATTAGGTACCATTTAAGGAACATTATAGAGCCCAGCCACATTTGGGGACAGACGACCACAGGCTGGAGGCAAAAAACAGAGAACAACTGAGGAAGATGATAAAATACCTGAAGAAGCAGAGGCACAGTTAATTTTTCCCTCTTGCTTTTTTAATTTATGTAGTAGTCAAGGGAGAAAGTATTTTAGAGTATTATTTTATGGGTTTGTTTAATAAATTTTGGTTTCATTCTCTCTTCCCTTCCCCAATTACAGGCATCTTGCCAGACTACACAGTTCAGTCATGTCTACCTCTAAAATTTCTAACCTATAAACGTGACAAAACAATGACATTTGAAATTGATTTTCTGAAAAATCTGAATAAAGTACTTTAATTTGCATTTAATCCTTCATCCCAGAACAACAGCAAAAATAAAAGAACACATTCCTTTAAAACCAGTCCATAATGGCGATTGATGTATGTGATTTCATTAAAAAATAGGGTTTACTTCCACAAGTATATTCACTGAAAGTTGGGCTACTACTTCTAATTATGTTATCCACTTCAAATCATTCTAGTTGTCACTTAGTGCCAATCATGCATTTTTTAATTACAATAGTTAAAAATTAATTTACACATAGTTGCTCTTACTTAACTTTTAAACTGATGTGAAGAGATCTCCCTTCAATATTCCTGAAGGGAGTTAACACAACCAGAAAATAGAGACATAACTAATACTTCTGATGTTAGCTCCATGCTGACTGCAGACCTCCCTCATGAGTTAAGGTAAGACAGCAGCCTGGCTTGCCAACTCGGAAGTGAATCACAGCACTAAGCAGCAGAAATGTATACATACATCTGCTTGATCTTCTCTCAACTCCGTTTTTGCCCGTCTTTGGATTCTCCTTTCCTGCATGCTGCAACTTGGTCTGTGCGTGGTCATTAGACGACTTGCTTCCACTTCTCCGGCCATTCACTACCATGTTCTTGGATTCTCCCAGCCACTTCATACCCACAGATAATCTGACTCAGTTGCATTTAGTCACTTTTCAGAAGGCTTGGAGAAGTGGATGAATTAATTCAGTTCCAATTCCTACTGGAAGTAAAACATAAACATGATTAGCACTTACTGGAAAACTGTTGAAAATACACAGAGTTTAACAAAAAACAGTAATACCTGAACAACAACAACAGTAATAACAATAAAAGAAAAACCCAAAACACACCCCCACACCCCACCCCCAAAAAAAGTGGGGAAAGGGGAAGGAAAGACGGCAATCTGCATTTGCATTAGGAAGAAAAAAAGTCATTAATTAGCATCAGTACACAGAAATGTGAACAGGTGAAGTATTGTCCTACAACTGAAAACAGCATCTGGCAGCAAGGATGGAATTCTAAAGCTGGTAAATTGCTAACGACAACTCATTTTCAAGAGCTGGACTATACCCATGGATATACCTGTACAAGCATACATACACATGGATAAACACACACAGAGTTGTGTGACTCCAAACCCAGAGTATTTTCAAATACATATCCCCATTAACATACTTTTTCCTAATGAATAAAACCCATAACCTATTGGCAATGCTACAGCAAAGAAGAGCATTTCACATGCATCCTCCAAGAACTAAAGATGAGCAGAGTTTAGAAAAACCAAAGGGAAAAAAACGCAACCAGAAACCAGACATTTCTGGAATAGGGTTGGGGAAAGATGTTAAATCTTTATTTAAAAATCAGAATTCAAAAAACCCTCAGCGATGACCTAGAGGACTCAGGGTACTGTTCTTACTGTTCCATATTACAAAACAAACCCGTCACAACCCACATGGTTCAACATACCAACACTAGTGGGGTCACAAGCAGAACTAAAATTTTACAGTCCATAAATATCTAGCAAAGCACATACTAGTTTTTCTCTACAGTCTCAATGTCTTTTGCGTAAGTAATTATAAGAAAGCTAATAATGTTTTTGTACACAGTTGTGTCGCATTCTTTATGACTTGCAGGAAAAAATCCGATTTACACAATTATTTTACAATTGCATTTATACATTAGTAATTCATTCATTTGATTTTAGTTTACCCTACTGCCTTCTCACAAAGAACTAAATCGTGCCTTTTCACTTTACTATAATTATAAAAAGAACATCAGTGCTCTGCTCACAGCTGGTAACTGGCCATTGTAACACACATTTCAATCTGGTGGAAGAAAGTCACAACAAACTAACAGATGTTTGAAATACTGTCTTCTGTAGAAATTCTGCTTTTTATCAGGTAAGAGTAGTAAATGACTAGATTTCTATGTGATGTAGATTTCTACACCTATGTGCAATGTAGATTTCTACACCTATGTGATCCAGCTACCTAAAGAAATGTTTATGGCCAGATGATTTGTACTTAAGTTATTTACAAAGATGCAGAAGATGGAGGCAATTGGGGAAACACAGTAAAGGTAAGTGTATTGTACATTAACAGATGCATTGGCTCAAACATCTTACTACAACATATAACCCAGATATCAACAGGTTTCAGAATCTTTTAGAAATTGTCACGGAAGGGCAGTAAAGACTATCAACAAAGTGTAACAGAATCACACTGAGCAGAAGCTGGCTCAACTACTGCATCAATATAAAGAACAGAGATTGTTTCAGTGGACAAAGAATTTTCTTGTTGCCAGTAACAGAAGGGCTTTCCTTTAACCTCAAGATTAACTCTAGTGATTACATTCAGGTATATGTAGGCCCAGCCATTTTTACAAAGCATCTCCAAGAAACCCTTGGATAGGCTTTTTTTTTTTTTTTCCCTTTACAGAGCTTGCCTGATAACATATATCTAAAAACCCCCAAACAAAAAGTCAAAATCAACTTAACAACCCCCTTAAACTTTCCTAAGAGTCCCACCTGAACTTCTCTCAGAAGACCAACCCTATGATGATCTGCCACTGACTCCAATGTAAACACTTAATGACAAACCCACCCTTAAACTTCCCTCTTCCCACTTCTCAATCTGTTATTTTACAAGTTTATATACTCTAATTAACCCCTATTCCCCATGTTTTTGCAACATTGGTAGTGAAAAGCATTAAAACAGAAACTACATTAAAGACTTCCATGAAATTTAGTCTTGGTGTTTTTGTACACCAGAACTGAACTCCATCCTGTGCTGTGCTACAGCTCAAGAGCAGTACAGGTGAATGAAGTTACCATGAAGTTGGATTGTAGATGAGTCCTGTACTGCATCCAGCAGTCTGGGGGAAAATGCTTAATGTGGTACCTTCTGACAACTACCAAGTACAGAAGCCACACTTTGGGCCGAAGGAAAGGCATTCCGTGCACAAAGAAGGAAACCCCTCTTTTCAAGTGCCATTTGAGGAGGTTAACTAGAAGTGCTAACACACTTCTGCTTAACTAGTAACAACAGTGACAAGGAAGGTACCACAGCAAAGGTAAAAAACAATGTGGTCACAGAATGATACTCAAACTATACTAAATGTTAGGAAAAATACTCTGTTCTGCTCCGAAATGGATTGATATAGACAGCCACAGAAGTCCTCCTCAAGCAAAATCAGGTCACTTAGTGAAGCATAGCAAAATTCTGGTGAAAAATCGTTATTTGTTTGGGCTCTACGGTCTAATGAGCAAGAAAACCTTTGTCACCATCTACTGCTGCCTTTATTTTCTACTATCAGCCAAATGACAAACTTGAAGACTGCAAGTGTGCTCCTTCAGCCTCTATTCAATAAGACAGACATGAGGCAATGGGCAGAAATCGATCACAGACATTCCACCTGAATACAAGGAAGAACTTCCTTACCGTGCAGGTGACTGAGCACTGGAACAGACTGCCCAGAGAGGTTGTGAAGTCTCCCTCACTGGAGATACTCAGATTCTATCTGGACACAGTCCTGTGCCATGTGCTCCAGCATGGCCCTGCTTGAGCAGGGAGTTTGGGCCAGAGGACTGACTGAGGTCCCTTCCAACCTGACCCATTCCATGATTCTGTGATTCCTTCTCCCAATACCCAAACACTGCTTTTTCCAGACATGATATCAAAAGCCAGAAATAACAGACAAGATTCCTCTCCCTGTGAATATCACAGCTGCTAATGCCAACAGAAAACCTGAAAGGGAGCAAGAGATACCCCACTCACCACCACCATGTGATATTTAATGTACATTTAGATGTTGTTTGCTCTCACTACTTTCTACATCAGACTCATGCTGACAAGTCCTTTAGAAACTGACGGAGAAAAGGAAGAGTTGAACACTATCTTCCCATTCAAGAAAAAACTCAAATATACTTACACCACCACATACTTCAAAATTCTTGCTACAGAGCTCTGCCATCAAAATCTAACACCACACACAGACCACTTAGGACTTCAGGTTTATCTATAACTGTGAAGTTTACTACGATTACAGCTTCCAAGGGACCTTTTGTATTTCAATGTAAATTGACCACACTCCTGTTTTAACCCTTTATTAATAACACCACCACTCTTTATAATTACATTGCTTTTAGCAATTCTATTATGGTAGTTTGACAAGCACATTTTCTGAAATGCCAAAATATAGCTCAATCGCCCACTGAAGTATTTGGCATTTCATTGCAACAGTACTCTCAACAATGGAAACTCAAGTTTCATTTACCTGTTTCTAAATTTATTACACCTATTAATACTTTCTGAGCATGATTTACATGTCAGTAACATTCAGAGGCACCATTCAACAACTAAAGCACAAACACAATTAATGCAGCCATCAGCTAAGATACTCCCAAAGCTAGAGCTACCCAGAAGTGTTTACCAGACTGATTAAACAGTGCCATTCAGATTAAGATTACACTTGGAAAGCCTTAGTCCTTTCATACTAGGAAGTGCAGTAAATCCCCATGAATTTGAGTAAAGAAATTCATAAAACGGATCTCAAAAGTTGTCTCAGCCTCCCAGAATTTGGGTTCTCATCTGTGAAAACCATCAGTTCAGGAAAGTCCTGTTGTGAGGAGGTAAAAAAGCTGCACAAAACCATGTCAATAAAACCCTAAACCATTGAAACACATCAGTACCTATAAGAAATTAAAGTATCATTTATTTTGGTCTTCCGTAACACTTTTTATGCATATGCATATGTACTACTTAAAAGACAAGGACAGCTTCTAGCCGAGGCAAAGGGTTTTATTCATCCTTCTCCAGGACACAGGCAAAGACACGAGGATCAGGAGGCTTTACTACCAGGCAGGGTCATCCTCCCCTTTCCCACAGTCTCAAGTATACAGGCAGGCAAAGGACCTCCTTTAAAATATAGTTTATGGATTTTTTTTTTAAAAGAATTCAAACACCTAAATTTTGACTTGCCTTTTTTTCCTTTTTCTTTAAATTACCAATAGCTGCAAAAAAGTTTTCCTCAACAAGACAGTGACCTAAAGCAAATATAAGACACAAAAAAACCAAAACAAAAGACCGAGTCTCAGTTCTTCTGGACCAATCAGTGGTATCAAGAGAAGACATAGGTTTCATTACTGATAGCCCTAGAAAAAGTAACAGTCCTTTGATTTGGGAAGCAGAACAAAACTATGCAACTAGTTTTCCTACAGGATCAACAGAATAAAAATCAAAAGCTGAAGGAAAACTTGCACAGCTTTAAGGAGTTTTCCAAAAGAGTCCCAAGTCTTATTTTGGTTACTGCTTTTGGGATGAACTGGTTCAGTAAATTGGACCCCCCAAAAACCCCACTTTTTTGAGTGTTTCTTCTCAGCTAGATAGTGCTGGGAATAAGCTCAGTGCAGAACTGGACATGGATTAATACTGGCATGGGGAGGTTGTAAGACTCGAAGCTGACTCAGGTCAGTTCAGACTGTTAGCAAACTGCAGCTGCAGGATGCAGGTTTGTGAGAGCACATCTGCACCCAAAACTGACCCAGACCCAGGCTCCAGTCTCTCACCAATAGCTTGGCCTGTACATTCCCCTTTTCTCCTGTGCAGCCATGTGATTTTTGTGTCATCAATTTGGACAGGAATTCGAGCACAATACATGCACAGAAGCAATCAAGTACCAGCACAAATGAGTGTCAGAGAGGGAATTACACTCCAGCAGCTCCTGCCCCTTCTCCTCTGCCCCACCCTGTCCCCCACTGGGTGCCCTCTCAGGGTGAGGCTGACTAACAGGCTGAGCACAGCACCCCAAAGCCTATGTGATCCCCCCAAGTCACTGCAACAACTCCAGCGTTCGGCAGACGGTCACCGAGACATTTAAAAAGCTCACTGTTCCCAGGAGAGGGAGAACCTCCTTCCTCCCACTTGCCAATTCACACAAACACTTCCACCAATTCTGGCGCTTCGTGGACCTCTCCATAACCCCATTTAACTCTGTGTGTGTACACCTATGTGACTTACACAGGTTCAGGTTCAGTTCAGGGCAGCCCCACCACGGCTGACTCAAACAGTTCAGTGAATACTCCAACCCTGCAAAACTCCAAAAAGAACCCTGATGTCTCCTCTCCTGCCTGTGCCCACTTCCACACCATCCTTCCTCTATGCCAGCAAAACAAATGCAGAGCCAAGTGACTCGAATGATCCGGTCACCAAATCAGGGGAGTCACCTGACAAGTGTGAACCAGGCTGGCTTGAATCATGAGTGGATGTTACATGGGGAAACAGGGGGGAACACACAAGGCCAGGAGTACTTAAGTTGTGACTTTGCATTCTCAAACCACAGCTCTGGATTACCACAGGAGTATCACACCTCACACTGACCATGCTAACTTGGACAGCTCTCTGTTGCCTTAAAGCACGTGCTGTTTGAAGTGAAAAGCATACTGGGAATTGTAGTCCTGGAACAGGAGAGTGCTAACTGAGCAAAAAAAGCATTCAAGAGCCCTAATCAGTCCTGTTACTGAGCATACAAGGATACACCATCCCACTCATATATTTTATATGCAACACATTAAGCAATTGCTTTAAATAAGCCTGATTTTCCAGTTTGTGAGCTCCAAGGGGTATAAAGCAGAGATGTCTGTCTCTACCTGGTCCTAATAACAAAACAGATACAATAAAACCCAATAACCTGATAAAGAAACAATAGAATCCAACTTTTCAGCCAAGTAAGCCCTGATTTCCTCACACATTACTTGCAGAGAAGAAAGCTCAAAGCATGAAAAAGTTCAGTTTTACTGAAAATTGAAGCAGATATATCAATACTTAGAGCAGTCAGATCACGGAAACAAGGCACGGCTCCATGAGAACTTATTATACAATACATTTTAACCTCATTGATAAAAACCTCCCACTATGTATTTATAGTTACACTATTAAACAGAGATCAGATTGCCATCTCATATCACAGAATCAATTAAGTTGGGAAAGACCTCTGAGATCATTGAGTCCAATATATGACTGAACACCACCCTGTTAACTAGACCATGGCATGAATTACCACGTCCAGTCCTTCCTTAAACACCTCCAGGAACGGTGACTCCACCACCTCCCTCAGCAGCTCATTCCAATGTCTAATCATCCCTTCTGTGAAGACATTCTTCCTGATGTCCAACCTAAACCTCCCCTGGCACAACTTACGACTGTGTCGTCCCGTCCTGAGACGTGTTGCTCTGCAGCGAATTCAACCTACCAGAAAACTCCAAAAAGTTCTACTCTTCAGGTTCTCCTACTGCCTGTGACACACCCTGACAGAACACCCTGCACTCTCCCTCTCACTCATCGGTTTTAGCGTTTCCCAGAGCAAAGTCTTAAAAGGCAACTTCACTTTAAAGTTTCAGATACAGATACTAGACAAAGACGCACCTTACCGCTTCCCTAATGGCATGTATCCCCCGATGAAAAATCACAAAACCCCCCCCGCCAAAAAAAACCAAACAAAAAACCCCCATACCAAAAACCCCCAAGGCAACCAGTCCGGCCATTCCATCAGACCGAGGCACGATCGGGAGGGCCACTGAACCCACCAAGGCAGCCGTGGCACTGCTGGAAGCGGCCGAAAGCACCGGGGCAGCAGGCAGGGCCGGCCCGGCGGAAGGGGAGCGGGACCGGCTCGGGTCCGGCCGGGCGGCGCCGCCCCCGCGGCCGCTGCTGCCCCCTGGCGTTCGCC